>LN483404.1:470141-572340 GCA_900002565.1 Culicoides sonorensis | reverse complement strand
ACACACACATGTACGATAATGTGATGAAGAAAAAACATGATAAAATCCTATTACACGTCACACACTCACATTAAATCATTGCCATTTCTTGTTTTACATATATTGTATAACTTGATAACAAATCAAAAAAAATATGTTGGATTGACTTTGAAAAATTGTTAAAATAAAATATATATAGTGAATATTCATAAATGTGTGAAAAATAATTACAAATTAATGGATGTGTGCTCTCTGGAACGGTAAATTTTCTTCTTTTTGATCAACAACATCACATGTGTACATTGATGTGATTAATATTGAGTGTGAAATGTTATTAAAAAAAATTAATAATTTTTTTATTACCAATTTGCTCGTTTTTTATTTCAATAATAATTATTAATTTATTGTAATCTTGAACGATAAGGCGGATGAACAGGACATTTTAATGATTAATAAAAAAAAAGAAATGATTATTTTAATATTTGAAGTACATATGTCTTTTTAAATTCAAATGAAGAGGAGTTGTTCATGTTAATTTCAAATATTATTTTTTTTTATTACCAATAATAATTTAAAGGAATGTGACATGATGATTGTTAATATTTTTATGAGTCAATCAACGTTTGTATGAAATTTAATGTGAAATATTAAGAGTGTCATTAACATAAAAATAATGTATACACTTGTCATATCATAACGTCTAATGGCTTTGCAATGATTTTTTATCATTTTTTTTCTTTTCTTTCATTTTTATTTATTTTTTTCTCTTCATTTATTGAGGAGGATGATAATATTTAACGTTTTTTTTTATTATTAATATAACGATTTCTTATCAGTGTTTTTTTCACAATTCAGTGAATTTCAAGATCATAAAAATTTCTTAGTAACGGACATTAAATGACTTAAACAAATAAACTACATAAATTAAGTTTAATGCAGGCTTGTAAAGAATCACGATCTATAAAAAAAGATCAGATCAAATTCATGATCTGATCTCATAAAGTTAGGTGATTCGTGATCTGATCTGATATGACCAAACTAAAAAATCTGATACCCATTTTGATTTTGATTTTTTACAAATGAGGTATCAGATCATTGATCTGATTTTTGATCTGATCGTATATCAAAATCATAAACTCGTAACGTTTTTTTTTTTTAATTAATATTTGAATAAACAATGTTTATATAATGCAACTGAGTTCTATTGCTCCTTCTAGTTTATTGCTATTAATAGATAATTCACCAAAACTTGTGCAGATATTTGTAAAAAAAATGTTTGAAATGTATTATTTTAACATTTTTTCACGTATTTTCATGAAAATTTAGGAAGTTCTATAGCTCTCAAAAATATTTACGAAAAAAAGATCTGATTTGTGATCTGATTTGAAGATCAGATCTATATGAAAAAGCAAGAAAATGGAGAAAAAAATCGAACGTGAGAGCGACGAGAAATTACGACGTGAATTCACTAAAATATATAAATAATTTTTAAATTTTTTGAGTAAAAAAATCATGTTTTCGTAAGTTTTAGATAAAAGTGGCCTGAAATAAAGTTGTAGAGAAGATTCCAAGCTGCAATTTTACTTCAGATCACTCTTTCCTAATAAAAATATGATTTTGTTTCCCCAAAGCCGAAAAATGAGGTCAAAATCACATATTTTTCCAATTTTAGCCTCATAATATATGAAACATCGATTTAGCAAGTTCAACAAAGTTGCAGCTTGAAGTTTTTTCTACAACTCTGCTTTAGGTCACTTCTATCAAAAACTTACAAAAAAATATTTTTTTCCCAAGAACGTCAAATATTTTTCATTTATTTAATTTCCATCCCAATTCCCACCCGAAGATAGAGTTCCGCTGTAATTTTCCGTCGCAAGCTATCACGTTCGATATTATTTTCAATTTTCTTGCCTTGTTATATTGATTTGATCTACAAATCAGATCACAAATCAGATCATTTGGATGATCTGATCTTTCTATAGCAAGTATCAGATCGTGATTCGATTCGGTCAGAAAAAAAATCAAGATATGCAAAAACGATTCGATCTTTTGTGCACACGAATCAGATCATTGATCTGATTTTCGATTTGATTTTCAGATCACAGATCGATTCCTTTACAAGCCTGTTTTTTACGTTTCATTGTTTTAAGCGCATTTCCGGTCGATTTGGAAAAACTGCAAGTAAAAAATGACCGACTTTTTCGATTAACAAAGATTTTCGAAATCACTGAAATTTCCAAAATCTCGAAATTTTAAAAGCCTTCGGAAAACCGCAGAGTTTTCCAAAATTGCCAGTTATTTGCCAGAAATTTTTAAACTCGTGCAAAAACGCGGAATTTTCTAAAACGATAAAAACTCATAAATCTGAAAAAATTTCGAAATTTTTCAAATTCACGGAATTTTCAAAAACCTGCGAAATTTTTTAAAATCGTGAAAGCACAAAAACCAGGAATAATCAAAAACTCAGGTAGCACTTAGAACTGATAACGCACGAAAAAGCACAGAAAACCCCAAAAAGCACAGATAACCCAAAAAAAATTCAAAGAGCACAGAATTTTGAGTATTTTCTTTTTAGTTTGAGGTCCCCTAAATAAGAACAATGAGACCAAGATGGTGCTCTTGCGAAATTAAACTGAAATTTCAGAATTTTCCAAGATGTGCAAAATTTTCAAAAATAGCGAAATTTTTGAAATAGAAACCTTTGGAAATGCGCTCGCGTGTATCGTTCACGATCACGTTTCTCATTTTTTTAACAACAATGTTTAACAACACAAATTATAAAATGGAATGTTAATTGATGGCATGCTTCCTGTTTAATTGCAGGCTGTCTCTCTTCATCCACATGGAAAAAAAATCAAAGAATTCTTTTGTTCAATCAATTATGGGAATACCTGCCTACCACTTCACTAGTTTCAATGCAACATTTCGTGACTACTGATTTGTTGCAAAAAAATTTTAAAAAAAATATTAAAATGCATTGTAAATTTTCTGCTTTTAATTCAATTCGGTGTATCTCTTTTTAAAATGTCACAAATTTCATATAAATTATTGATCGGATATTGATTTGAGCGGCTTTCGCACATTGTTTTCATATTATTTTTATGTATGTATGTCGATTCAAAGCCAATTTGTCTTCTGTTATTTCAATATCAATATGATTTTAAATAGGATTATTTGCCTAAAGACATTGAAATGAAACATTGAAATGAAAAATGGAATTAAATAAAATTACAGACGCAAATATTTCCTTTGAATGCCAAATTGGGAAGGCGCATTCTTTGATATTAAATTAAATATAAAACATTCATAGATCCATCATTTAATATTGATATTTGAATTGCGAATTGAAAGTCAAATAAATAAAGAATATTAATTATTTTTTTTTTTATTAATTTTTTTCTTTAATCTCAGATATTTCAAAGTCTTTGAGATACTGAAGATGCGTGATTCAATTTCGAGATATTTTTAATAAAATCATTGTGAGAAGACAAAAAATGAATATTCGCGTGTTAAATTATTGAAGACCTTGATCATCAACATCAAAGATTGCATTAAAGTAAAACCAATCATTGAAACTAGAAAAAAATGCTTTCCGGTTGTTAAAACATGTTACTATTTGTCTTATAGCATCATAATTCTGATTAACAATTATAAACTGAAATGTTCACAAATAATATGAAAAAGTAAATAAATAAAATGAATCAACATGCCACAACACCTCATTAAACAATCATTAACCTCTTAAACTTGGATGAGACCACACAATCATTGGCAGTGGATTTTTTTCTCATTTTTATCAGCTAAATATAGAAACGATATACAACAATGTTGATGATGAATACAGTGATGATTGAATTTTTCTCATAGATTTGGTCGGTGAAGGGATTTCAATGGAAATTTAGACCATTTCAACTATCCAAAGAGCTATTTGATGCATTTTGAGTTAAATTTCGTTGATTTTTATCAAAATTTAAGAATTTTGTTAAAACCTTCATCTTTCCCGTACAATTTTTGGAGCATTTAAAGCTTTCTGAGTCGAATTTGGTACATTTTCATCACAAAAAATGAATTTTTTGAAAGCTACATCTTTCCCATACAAAATTTGGAACATTTAAAGCTTTCAGAGTTAGATTTCGTAAATTTTCATCACAAAATAAGAATTTTTTGAAAGCTACATCTTTCCCAAACAAAATTTGGAGCATTTAAAGCTTTCTGAGTCAAATTTCGTAAATTTTCATCTCAAATTAGGAATTTTTTGAAAGCTACATCTTTTCCATGGAACGTTTAAAGATAAAATTAAGGTCAATATGACTCAAAGCGATTCCAAAATTGCATAGAAATTTAAATTTACAGTGTAATTCAAAGTACCCACACAAATTTTATCAAAGAAAAAATTTCATTTTCAACAATGACTGTCAAAAATCTATTTTTAAAATTCAATTTTCTTTCAATTTTTCAAACGAGTTGACACCAAAAATGATGCAATATTTAAATCAGATCACTCACACAATAAGAAATCTCATTTCAAATCAGCTGTTCATCATAAAATTTCACATTGTGCAAAAATTAACTTTAATTGAAGAACTCGGAAATCTTTCATTAAATGATGAATTTAGTCATTATCCAATATTATCATAATTTTATTGAAATTAATACTCAAAAATATTAATCAAATGTTATACAAAACATATTATTTACATCAATTTGAATTTGAATTATAATTGAACGCGTGGTAACAAAAATATTTCGGAAGTCATTTATTTTATTTGCACGTTTTAATTTATTTTCTTTGTTACCTTAAACTTGACCTTCTTTTTTTCATGTAACATGTAAAATGTAAAACTTTAATTGAGTTCATTTCATTTTAAGCTTACTGTAAAAATTTAGCACATATCTTTATGTCTTTTCAAATTGAAACATTCACTTTCAAGGTCACAACGGATTTTTTTGTATTTACTTTTTTTGATTTCTTGGCAAATTTCATTTGAATGCCATTTATGCCAGCCACACGCTTTCTAAATTGGACTACACTTGGGTTTTTAGCAATATATTAAAATGCAAGATATTAAAATAAAATAAAAAAGACTGACATTCATTTGTGTGCATGTGTTTGTGTGTGTGTGTAATATAATAATAAAATAATAATAAATGTTATGTTATTAATAAATAGATATTGTTAAATATTTTAAATTACAAGATTAATGTTGGCTCTTGTGTTTTTTTGAATTGAAAAATTTAAAATGCACTTACAATTTTACATGTTAAAAGTGTCTAGTTTGAATGTTATTTCATTAATTTATTATTATTTTTTGTGTGTGTAGATGAAATTTAAGAGATTTATATAGTTTGAACTTGATTAAGGCTATTTATGGTGAAAATTTGCGTAAAATATTTAGATTTATATTAATTGATATTTTTTTTGTGTTACTGTTTAAATTAAATTAAAACCAGATTTTTGATAGTGGAAAACATGCAATGACTGATTTTGAGATATGGAAATGTGGTTTAACGCAGGAATTTAATATTGATTTACAAGTTTTAACCTTGGTATGACAATGACAGAGAAATTTAACTATAGCTCACTATTAAATAGGAACAAATTTACACAAAAAGCTCTATCAGCGACATCTGGAGGATTCAATCGAAAAATCCAAATACAAGTAGCTACTTTTTTAAAATTTCTATTGATCTACATTTACAATAAGGCCTATTTCTTGGTAAATTTTTCAAGAATCTTACAAAAATCCGTCTTAGCGCCCTCTGGAGAGTTCAATCAAAAACCCAAATACAAGTTCCTGTATTTTTTTCATTCTCCATCGATCTGATGCTCATCAACGACTTTGCTTCTGCAATTATTTTCAGGGCAGGATACCAAGGTCGTTGATAACTTCAGTCGGGTAATGAAACTAGGCTGTAGTTATCAACGATCTTGTAAACTTCGAGGATAGGTTTTTCGGACCCCTTTGACACCCTCCCAGTGTCATCAACGAATTTAATACTGACTCTATAGTTTTTTTTGCTGTTTTTTAACTTTTTTCTCTGTGTTAATCATAAAATCAGCTCCCAACGCCATCTGGAGGGTCCAATCGATAAACTCAGATACAACACACTGAAAATTTAGAGTCACTATTGATCTGCATACTCATCAACGACGTTTCCCTTGGAAAATTTTCCAGGGAAGTCTAAAAACCCAGTAAAATTTCTGCAAAAGCGCCCTCTTAGGATCGAAAGTGAAAAATGACCAGTTAACATCCGTATTACAATTCTGGTCTTGATACGATTCAATTTGATCAGTTCACAGAATAATTTGGAATCGGATCCTTCAATCAAGTGGCGGCTTTGTCTAAGCATAGGTATTAAACTCCATACAAATATACGTAAGCGATCGTAGCGCCACCAAAGTGGATTTTAATTATAATTTAAATATGAACTGTCTATCATTGTTTATAATTTAGTTCCAAATTTTGCCGTTGTGTTCTGGATTCACATAAGAAACAAGTCGAATTAGTCACCTGTGGTCTAAACACGTACATGAAATTCCATACATGTGAAAAAAACAGTATAAAATGTGGTATTGGCGCTTTACATGGTCATTTTCGAAACTAATCATTAAAATAAATCAAAAATTTATGTTAGTTTATTAAAATTCCGTTATTTTAGTTTGGCGCTACTTTTTCTCTGTCATATACATGGTCTAACGATCTTAACTTGATATATTGATCAGTGGTGAGACACCTGCCATTTCTCGAAATGTTTTTTAGTCATCGTTAGTTCACTCTAATCCTTGTTTTTCACTTTTAAGGTCAATTTCCTTTAATTCAACGTTTTTCAACTCACAAAAATGCTTCCCCTCAATCTAATTCCAGATAATCTCATTATAAGTGTTATTTTATTTATTTTCAACATTGACTGAAAGGCACGCCAAGTACAGATATGTTAAATTCCACTTTTTTTATATTATTTCAATACTTTAAACGCTTTAATCTTCAAACGCAATCATCATAATTATTTCTCAATAAAATGTGTATTCAAGCATCTCATGACCATTATTAACCTTTTGTTCGACACTAATGCTATTGTCTAGCTTACAATGTCTTACTTTTTTTATTTTAACTTTAACATATAACAATAACTTTTAGAAACGATTTTAAATTATTTTCATATATTATGCGGATCAAGAGAGTTGAGTGTCATTAGAGACAGTAAATTAGACATTAATCGGTGATTGATTTAAATGAAAAAAATTAAATTTAATCGAAATATTTTATAATTTTAATAATTTTTAATGAAATCATATTAACACAACAGAAATAAACATTGAAGGTCTTAGAATGTGATTCCTCAAAGTAAATCAAGTGCAAAGCATGTCTTTCTCTGGTTAAATATTTGCAATTAAATGAATGCTATTTCTGGTATCTCACATAACTGAATAGAAAAAACACAAATAATAAAAAACATAAACAAAACATCAAAAATTAACAATAAATTACGTAAAACAAATTGTTTAGATACTAATTGTAAATTATTTCTGCTACTGTTTTGCTTGAAATTTGTCATTCTCTTACTTTTTCTGTTCGTACCACGTGATTGAGAGAATTCAAATTCACATAAAGACAAAAATTCATAAGATTGAGCACAATTCAGTTATAAAAAAAACATAAAACGATGTATGGGTGTGTGTGTGTGTGTAGTGTAAATGTGAAACAATATAAAGGTCAAACCGATTATTTAATGATTGCATGTTATTGTTTTTGTTGTGACTTTACTGTTCTGCGTTTCATCGCATTCATTTTTTTTTATAGTAAATCTTATAACATTTGATCTGACTGTGATGATTTTATTTATCAATGAAAAAAAAATGTGTGCCTTTGTAGAATTTCAAGGTTTATTTTTATTGAAAAGTGAATTTCATTGAAAATAAAGAAGAAGAAATTTTCCCATGAATTTCATCAATAACGGTAATAATCAATTTCATTACAAAACATGGTCAAATTCCCTTTCTTTCATCTCAATTTCCGTAGATTGACATGAAACGTAATTTAAAATAACAGGTACAAACACCAATAATGAGATTGATATATTTTTATTTAAAAAGCGAATGTTGATTGACTCTAAATGGAAGTGATTTACTCTTAATTTCATGCCTTTCTTTGTGATGATTGAAACATTGAACATTGAAATAGGAACAAAAACATTGAAAATCTGCTATAAAGACGTAAATATTGAGAGATTTGATGTCGACACACCTCCCATCGACTTAATTGGAATTGAAATGAATTAATTTATCATTTAACACGATCGATCAATTAGAAAATAAATAAATTTAGTAAAGAAAGTGAATCTAATTTAATTTCCTTTTTTTGCTCTCATTTCAGATTCAGTAACAATCAAAATGGAATTTCAACAAAAATGTTTGTTACTCATTGTAACGTTTGTTACCTTCACATACATCAATGCAATGCCTTCGTCATATGACACCAACACAAGTTACTGTCCCGCTGGATGTGCATGTAATTTGACCTTGAAACATGCAAAGTGCAGTACTCTTGCCGGACTCATCAGATTTAATGGTACGAGTAACTTTGAATCCCTTGACTTGTCAAATAACAGTTTAAGGAAAATCACTTCTCACTTGGATAAATTCACGAGTTTGCAGAAACTAGATTTGTCTGGAAACAGATTATCTGAAGTGAATAAACTGCCAAAAGGGATTGAGGATTTGAATTTAAGTGGTAATCGTATCACCTCGGCAAAATTATCCAAAATCCCAAAATCGGTGGTCAATTTAAATTTAACAGATAACCATATCACATATGTGCCACATTCAATTATGACCTTGAAATATTTGCGAAGACTTGAATTGAGTGGGAATCCAATTAATTGTACATGTGACACATTAGCAGTTCGTAATTGGTTAAAAGCACAACATGTTTGGTCAGATCGACATATCACATGTATGGCACCATTGAAGTTCAAGGGTCGTCCATGGTTGCAAATGAAACAGGCGGAAGTGTGTGAAGTGAAGGTGGCAACTAAGAAAAGTATTTCGACAGGATCAAAATATAACTGGGATGAGATTGAAAAGAATGACAATGAATTGATGCAAAGGGATGACTATGCAGAAGGATCAGGAGGTGCTGGAGATGATGATACTATTTTAGATCCCGAAGACTATGATTATGATAAAGAAGATGAGGCTTCAAATGAGCCAATTAAATCTGAAGTTGATGAAGAAGAACCTGAAAAACAAGATCCTGTAACTGATGAGGAAAAGGAAGATCCAGTGATTGATGAAGTTGACAATAAACAAGATGAAGATGAGGAAAAAGAAGATCCAGTTATCGATGAAGTTGACAGTAAACCTGAGACTGATGAAGACAAGAAAGATCCAGTAATTGATGAAGTTGAAAATGAACATTTAATTCCAGTGAAAAGTGAACCTTCAACAACTGAAGCTACCCATCCATCTTCGGACTCACCTAATGTGCAAGAGTACGATGATGAAGATGAGGATTATGAAGGTTCTGGTTCGTCTGTTGATAACATAATTCCACTTGTAAGTGTATCAACAGAACAATCAACAACAGAAGCATCAACAACAGAACCTTCCTCAACAAGTCTCTCATCTGTATCAGAACCGGAAGAAACGACAGATGATGACGATGATTATGCTGATGATAATGAAGGAAGTGGTTCAGATATTTCAGTTTTAACACCTTTACAATCAAGCAGTACAACAGAATCAGATATCACCTTTGAACCAGAAACAACTGAAGCAACATTTGAAGTATCAGAAGCCATTGATGAGGATGCTGAACAGTCAACATTACCAGATTTGAATATATTCGATCCAAAACTCGGAATGTCTTCCACAACTGAAGAGCCTACAAGTGATGATGGTGCTGTTGTTCGAGCTGGACTTGATGTTGATTCTGATACTGAAAGAGTTGAAGTATTACAAGAAGGTTCAACGGATCAAGATAAGGCAAATGTAATGCAAGCAAAGTCAGATGATAGTAAAAATACATTCATTTTACTCGGAGTTCTTGGTGCTCTTCTCATCGGTCTCATTATTTATGTTGCTGTCAAAGATAAGTCTGGTAAACGCAATCGTCGCAATAATAAGAGTGATGTCGAAACAGGACCCGGTCGTGAAATGAAGGAGATGAACAAAGATCTTCTAGGAAAGGAAAAAGGTAAAAATGGGCATCATCCTCATAACAATCATAATTCAACAATCCCTGAAAAAAGTCCCCTAATTCATAATAATAGTAATAGTGAAAAACCCCAGAATGGTCATTCATTCCCAGCTGTCAGTCCTAACAATATTGATACAGATGATGCACCTCTTAACAATTCATCACCAATGTCAACTTTCAAACCAATCAAAGAACCCGTGAATGAAAATGTGCATGACGAACCTAACAATAACAATCCTCAAAATGGAGATATACCAGAAGTGCATGCACCTACCACACAACAACCAGAACCAGTTGTAAATACACCAAAACGCTACAGTCCAGTTTATACACCTCGCACGCCAAAATTAGGCAATAATCAGCATTTATCAGATCCAAAATACAGTCCTGTTTATTCACCAGAAACGGGACGAGTTAAAATCAAAGCAACCGAGATGCCGAGACCAAAAACCCCAGTCCTAGTTACACGAACAAAATCATCAGCTGGAGATTACATAACGACTACTGAAGAAGTACATTGATAAAGTTAATCACTTTTTATTTGAAATTTACTTGTATAAAAAATTTATATAATTTTATTATTCATATTAAGATTTTATAGAAAGATAATTAAATTAACAAAAGCGACACGAGTACTGTAATTCCTATCTTCCAATTTTTTTATCTTAAAACCCGATTTAAGTATAAAAAGAAAAAAAAATAAAATCAAAATTAAATTTAGTTGGATAAGATGAAGTAAAATATTTTAATGGTGCCTTCTTTTCATTCAAAAAAACTTAATTTTAACCCTTAACTTTAATAGGGCCCTTTTCGATGTGATCATAAAAAAATTCATATCAAGTCTGATTTTTTTTAAATTTTAATTTAATTAAAAATTCTTTAATTTTGATCTAAAGCCTTTCCAAAATTTACATTTAACTTAAAATAAATATAAAAATAAAATTTAATGTAGTTTAATTTAAATTTAAAATTCGATTAAAATAACCGTTAAATGTTAAGTGAGCACAAAAAAAGCCTTCAATCCTAAGATTTAATCAAAATAATATTTTAAAAATAAAATTAAGTCGATAAAATACAAATAAAATAATAATTCAGTAATATCAATGGTCAGCTCAAGTAAAGTAATTTTATGATTAAATCCAAAGTCATCAATTTCAAAGGATTTTAAAGAAAACTTTTCTAAATATAATTTAACTAAAAGAAAAATTTATATAAAAATATTTAATTTTAATAACAAGAAAAAAATGTGAAAATTAAATTCTATGTATATCTTAAATTTAAATGAAATATAAGTTAATTTTAAAATTAAATAAACGTATAATAAATAATAAAAAAAAATACTTTGAGGATTAAATTTTATTTAAAAAAAACTGTAAGTAAATGTAAGTATTTTATTATTGTTTTAATTTCATTTTCATTGGAAACTTAACAAAAGACACCAAACGATTTATTTTTTCATTGAAATAAGAAAATCTCCTGAAAGTATGCAATTAACATGAAAATTTTCCTCTCTCTCTCATTGAATATTTCTCTCAAGCTCAATTGTATATACACGTGTTGAATATGACTTTTCAAACCACCTCATTCACAATTTTAATGAAAAATTATCATTCCATGTTACTTTCCATACATGTTCCAATCCACCCACTGATTTATCTTGATTTCATGTTGTTCCATAAAAAAATTAAGAAAAAAAAAACAAAAAAATTAAAAATATCACACTAGTAATCGGTTCACTAACCGTCCACGACAAGCAGCTGCTTTTCACGGCAGATTTACAAGTCAATATGAAATGTTTTCCCTAATTTAAATTTAATTTTTCCAGTAAATTGTATATGTGAAGTGATCAAAAGTGTGGTTGTTTGATTATTAATATTTTTAAATTTAAATGTTTTATTAATAAACATTAAAAAGAATTTTTTTATGAATGTGATTTTTTAATATCACGGGATAATGATTTTATGATGATGATGATGGTGACAAGCACGTAAGATTGTGAAAAAATGCATTGAAAGAGAGCCGACACTTATAATTTCACTGCCATATGAGGATTTGCCACAATGCAAGCAATGTCCTGAGCGCAGACTAAGCGAGTAACTTTCTGGAACATTTTTGGAAATTGGAAATTAGAGAACACGTTCAGAAGTTCGTGTTTCTTCGTCCGTAATGATTTATTTGACAAACGTATGTCTCTAAGTTGATTAAAAGTCAACTGCATCCTGGTCATGGGTGTATTGTCGCCTTTATTAGTACCATAAGTAACTATAGATAAAGGCAGTTTACGTCTGGTTGGGTGGGGATTATGATTAAATTCGATCATATCAAGTTACTGAGAGGTATTTAGAAATCCATTAAGCAGTTTCAAAGAAATGAGAAATCAGCTGCTTCACGCCTGTCAGTCAGAGTATTTAGATCAAGATGCGACAGCCTATGAGGAAGATCATTCGGATTAAATTATCCTAATCCTTGAAGCGCGAAACATTACACGGATTCAATCCTTGATTTCTGTTTAGCTGAATACTGGTTCCAGCTCACGCTGTTATAATCCAGAATAGGCCGAAGCAATGCACAGAACAGTGATTTAATCACAAAGGGATCATCATAAACCTTTCACGTTCTCTTCATAAAACAGAGCATCTTATTAACCCAAGCTATTAGTTGTTCGATATGGTTGTTATATCTCATTTCCGAGTCCAACAAAGCGCCAAGGTTCAAGAAAGTGCCCATCAATTGTGTAATCAAAATGAACAGGAATTCTCATACGGTTAAACGAAATTACTTTACATTTAGGAATGTTCAATGACATAGACATATTAGAACACCAGACAGATAACCAATCAAGATCGCCTTGTAAGGCAACAGCATCACAAGGAATTGCTTTATAAATTTTAAGATCATCAGCATAGAGTGAAAAGTCAGAATCCTTCAAAACATCACAGACGAACTTAATAAATATCACAAAAAATAAAGGACCTAAATGGCTGCCCTGTAGGACGCTTGACCAAGACTAATTTAGAGATGATGTAGCAGGTCACAGCTTCATAACTGTCTTTCAGATAAAACGA
Source organism: Culicoides sonorensis (assembly GCA_900002565.1). Lineage (NCBI taxonomy): Eukaryota > Metazoa > Arthropoda > Insecta > Diptera > Ceratopogonidae > Culicoides > Culicoides sonorensis. The sequence continues at coordinate 559,097 of LN483404.1, read as the reverse complement.
GATCCAAGTTACAAAATGCGACGGCAAGCCTAAAGTACGCAATTCAGACAGAAGCAAATTAATGTCGGACCAGAACATTAGAACATATTTTCTTACCTTAAAAAAAATCTTCGTTTCGGGAATTATTTGTCGCTAACAACACCAAACTGCGGCACTTTATTGTTTCAAAGTGAATTAACTGAACAACCTGAAATTAAAAAAAAAAACATTAAATCGTCATAAATTTTAACAAAACATTGACTAAATAAACAATAAGTAAAATAATCTAAAAAGTGGTTTGTTGTTGAGTAATTTAATAGACACATCAAAACCAGCAAAAAATTCCAAAAATAAATCATAAAATTTAATGTAATATTTAAAGATTTTCCATTTAAAACATACCATTAAATTGATTGAATGATTGACTTTCAAAAGATAAACCATCATAATTCTTCTTAGATATTGAACCATTAAATTTCGAATCCAAAAATTGTAATGAGAAATTCTCTTGTATAAACATTTAATTATTTTCATTTACTATTTTTTTTCCTTGTATATATTTTATTAGTACAAAATATTTATTGCCAAAATGAACAATCTCTTTAAACACAAAATTGTAGACAGACAGTTCTAGGTGTGTAAACATAAACAACACGCTCACAAAATGCGGGTCAGAGATAATCAAATTGAGTTAATTTTCATTGAAACATTTTCTTTAAATGTAAGCAACATGAAAATCATTGGTACAAACACACACACACGATTGCTTGAGGAAAAAAAGAGGTAACATTACTCAAAATTTTCACACGTCAGTCCAGTCAGTCGGGCAAATTTCACATTGATCAGTTTAGTTGATGGACTCGTCTCGTACTGAAAGATCAATTTCTTTCACTCGGATTTAAAATTTTTTAATTAATTATTGAAAAAAAAAATTGCAGATCAATTTTTAAATTAATCAACCTTGATCTTGGTTCTGTTACTTTTTTGATTGTATTTTAACACCTCGAATGTTATCGAACTTTCAATAAAATAGTAAACCAGATACTATCAAAATAAAAGAAGTGGTTCTGGAATTGATTTTATTGGTCTCCATTAAACACATTTAAAAGAAAAACTTATATTAAATTTGATTAAAAAAATTTGAACCAAAAAATTCGAATTTATAAATAAACTTGATGATTTTAAATGTTTATTAAAATATTAAATACTATAAAATTTATATTTTTTTGTGATTTTTTGATGGACTTTCAAACGTGAATCTGTAACACTTCATATATAGTGTAACTTGTGAAAATGTACATTTAAATGCGAGAGACAGTGACAAAATATTGCATTTTATAGTGGAAACCGTGTCAAAATTTGTAAAATCAAATAATAATAATAATAATTTTGTGAAATGGATGGAAAAACATGCATCAATTTAAATGCATATGATGAGAAAAACCTACACAAAAAATAAATTTAATATTAATATTGAGAAATATAAAGAAAAAAAAATTATTATTAAGAACAAGTAAATAATTTAAATAAAAAAAAATACAAGAAGAACGAAGAAAATAATAATTTATTATAAATTTCAATGGGAAAGAAGTTTGATTTGTGCAAAAATTGATCGAAGTTAAAATAAAAGTGAACTAATCCAGTAAAATATTTGATTAATTTTACGATTTTTGTGTTATACAGTGAAACCTTGTTATGATTTTTGGGACAATTCCCTGACAATGCAAGAATGCCTTAAAATTAAACGTTTAAGACCTTAAAAAAAGAGTATCGATGTATTGAAAAACAAGGAACTTTTCGAATGCCTAATTTCTAATGATTCTGCAGGGTAACAGAGTAGCAGGGTAAGCTGACTTAGTTGATTCAGGTCCCAAGAATATTCTTAGACCTTTAGAAGACTTTGAAACAAGCAAAAACTCGTTAAAGTCCTTTTTCCCAAGAGTCGCACTAGACCTGAGTCATCCGTCCATGAATTTAAAGTCATTATGATAAACTGAAGCCCTCTGATAGTATGAAGGCTTGAAATCCCAAAATTTTCCAATTTTTTCTCTCAAAATTTGAGATGCTAATTCAGCTGTTACTTCTGAAGCACTGTGTTGAGCATGTTCACTTGCTATTTGTGCGTTATTTAGAGCTGCTGATAATACAGCTTCATGATTCAATGCTTGTTCTGCTGATTGCTTAGAATCGTTTCCAAATCGTTTTGTTTGTTGTAATTATTATATTTCACGTTCAAGTGCTTGATGTGCTTCAAGATTTTGTTGTTCAAGTCCTTCCAGTAATACTTGCTTACCTGCTTACCGTGACTAGTAAAATACAATTTCAAAAGTTATCAGACATTTATCTACTTTAATCCAAAGTGTACAAAAATTTCAATTATTGAACAAAACGGCTGAAATCCGAAAGTGTTAGCGAAGTCCAAATTACTGAAAGTAGTTCCTTTTCAGCTGAATTTTGTGCATATCGGGTTACAAATAAGCCTAAGTAGGATTTGTAGTTTTAAAAAAAATAAATTTAAAATAATCATTTTACTTACCTCCATGGTAGCCTTTTTCATGTGGAGAAGATTTTTCAGTTATTCACAAACTAGGTCTTCCAATTGGCTTTTACATCAAAAATATCCCATATCTGAAAATTTCGAAGTTTTCGAAAGTTCTGTGGAGTTTTATAACTTAGCGGTTTCCCCCAATTTTCCGAGATATTCAAATTTTCCGTAACAAATACGGAAACAATGCGGCAAGTGATGAATTTGTCATTAGTCTGTGGGCTATTTTGCGAGACGTAATCAACTATAGTGGCTCTAAACCAGTCATGGTCATTATAGCAAGGTGTCACTGTATAAAATATAAATTTTAAAAATTTTAAAATTCAAATTAACCTTCCCTGAACATCATTTAATTTTATTTCCTATAAACTTTGTAGCAATTTTCATCAGACGATTGATTTTGATAAATAATAAAATGATAGATTCTGGCAATAAAATCACAAATAAACTTACATTTAAAAACTGAAATACAACATATCACAAATCAGAAATAATTAATTAATTAAAGTGAAAAATTAAAGCAAAGTGTGGAAAAAAATCATTTCTATCTTTAGATGGTTCAAAGGAAAAATTTAATATAAAAAATAAATAAAAAAATAGACACCGGCTCTTGCAGTGTATGGTCAATAAGGAAAGTATAAGGAAAGACATAAAAATAATCACAATTGGATACATTAATAATAAATAAACTACAATAAGACAGACAAAAAATATTAATTTTAAGTTAATAATTAATTTTGATATAGAGCATTTTATTTCTTTGTTGTCGTCATAAATTGAGCCAAAAATACAATCAAAACACACACACAATGAAATGGAAAAATAGTAAAATTAAATTAAATTCAATTATAACAATACTAATTGCTATTTTAACACTCTTCTGTGTATCAATAAATCAAATTAATGGTGCACCTTTGGCTGAAGCGGTACTAGAGACTGAAGTCGATACATTGCCTGCTGACAAAATCACAACAATTTTAGAGACAAAAGAAAATGAATTTGGCATTACAACAACGACAACAACAACAACGCCAATTCCAGTTTTAACGAAAACCAAAAGCATGAAAAAACGAATAAATCCAGATGAGCCTCCGGAAAAGACATGGAAAGCCTTACAAATTTGTGGTATCATCACATTTTTTGTCATAGTTTTGTATTACATTAAAAAGATAACGAAAAAATTTGAACGAAATCACGAAGATGATCATTTATAATTAAAATGTAAATTTTATCTGAATTTTAAAAAATTAGTAGCCAAAACAAAAATTAAATCTCAACTGTTTAGGAAAAAAATTATAATTTTTATTTCAAATTATTTTCAATTAAAACCGTTACAAAAAAAATGTTAAAATTAAATTAAATAAAAAGAATATAAAATAAAAAAAATGCAAAAAAAAACAATTTTATAGGACTTTTTATATGACTCACTTAAAAATGAATCATGAAATCATACAACGACCAGACCGTCCTACACCTAAAAAACCAAAAAAAAAATGTTCGTTAATTCCAGAATTATTTATGTGACATTTTGACCCAGAGAAAAAGAGGGAATATTTTTTTTATTATGATTTTACACTCATTTTATTTTAAAATTCTATTTTTATCGAAAGTGTAAAATATTAACACCAATGATTTTTCATTATTATTATTATGATTATTATCTGTTGATCTGCGATAAATTGTCATTCATTGGAGGGAATTACATTTGATTATAGGGTGGCTATTTGAAAATGAATACGGATAATTTTTTAGCGCTTTTCTGTCATCAAAGTGTAGGTCAATAAAAAACCGTTACAAATAAAAACTGCTAAACAAAACCCAGAAAGCATAGAAAAAAAACGTAAACAAAAAAAAACCCAGAAAGCAGACAATATTAAAAAAGGAGAGAAAAAACTCAAAAAGCACAAAACCCAAATTAGCACAGAAACCCCCTTAAAGTACAGAGAGCCCCTGAAAACATGAAAAAATACCGGAAAATACCAAGCCGACAAAGTCCAAAAGATCGAATTTCACTTGACATTTCATTTGACGTTTATTTTCTACAGAAACACGTATGAAAAAAGTTAGTATAGGAAATTTTCAAACGTCAAAATAAATTCTGTTCTATGGATTTCGCCCATAAGAGCACAGAAAAAACAGAAAGCACAGAAAAACCCAGAAAGGATGTAAAAATCGGAAAATACCCAAAACGAACAGGAAACCCCAGAAAACAACTTTTTATCAAATTTTTCATATAATTATCGAAAAAACGAATACCACTGAACTATGACAACTCATGACCAATTTTTAACAGTGAAACATCATATAAACGCAAAATCGTAATAAAAATACCGAAAATTTCATTGACGCTTCAAATTCAATTGAAAATCATTCAAAAAAAATTCACCTCAATTTTACAGACATTTAACTCTCTCAACGGTAATTTCCCCAGGTTTTTCATTATTTCAATCGCATTACCTTTTAAATTAAATAAAACATTAAAAGATTAACATGAAAAAAAAACTCATAAATTTAATCACCCGTGAAATTAGATGAAATGATGAGTAACTCCCGAAGACTTGAAAAAAATTCAATGTAACACCTTTTAAAAATTTCCTCGTGTTATTTGATGAAATTCTCTTAAAAGAAAAAAATAAATAAGACAGACCTTGAAATTTCAAATGGTTAATTGATTATTTACTATTTTTTGATAGTTTTTCTTTCTTTTTTGTATGTAAGCAAACAATTTATTCATTTTTTATATTTTAACATTCAATTGAATGAAAATCTTTGTAAATGGTAAGTAATAATTTTCACTGATTGATTTATTTATTGTGATAATGAATTTTGTTTTCTTTGAAATAAAATGTAAATTTTTAATGTTTTCAATTCAGTTTCAATTAAAACTCAAAATTTTAATTAATACAAAAATAAAATACCTTTAGGTCCAATAAATCCAGCTAAAATTTCATTAATTGACGTCACTATGAATCAAAATGCATTTTTATTTTACAAGTTGATGCAAAACAAGATATATTGACATGCCAATTAAATTATAAATTATTTTCAAAATTTTATTATTAAACATGATCTCAAAAATTAATGTAAAAGGTACCTAATTGTGTTGTTTTTACTCAACTTTTAACCAGACTAATTAAATTCTCAGGAAAAATGTTAAAAATTGTTGTAAATCACTGTTAAAATTGGCTCGATGGCATCTTGGAAGAATTCTTTTACTGTTAAAATATTGAATTTAATTAAAATCTTGTTAATTTGATTTATGTGTCAAAAAATTTCAATGTACTAATTTCATTACAAGAGTCATCATGAAACAGATGCCTTGAAAATTGACGTCAATAAATTTGTGTTGTCTTAATTTTTCTTGCTGCTTTGTTTTCAGTTTCATCTACAATAAACAATAAAAGTAAATCTAACAAAAAGAAAGCTGTCAAATCACACTGAAAGTGTTCCAAATTAAATTTAAATCAATACAGAAAAATTTCATTCCAATTGTTTGACAGCTTAACGCCACATGTTCTTGATTAAAATTTACATTTAATGTATTATTATTGTTATTTTTTATTTATCATCAGTTTTCAGTCAATAATTGATAAATATTTTCAGAATTCAGATCAAAATAAAAACTGAATCATTGTTTAATTTACTGACTATGATCTATTTACAGATTATTTTTGTTTTTTTTTTAACTGAAAAATATCTGTTTTTTTTGAAATTTATTTTTTTTATCGTGTTATTGTTACCCAGATGAATGCAACAAGTACGAACAATAAATATTGGTATTAAATTCAATGTGAAAGTAAATAAGTAAAGTCATAAATGCATTTTACTTGGCCTTTGCCTTAATTCTAGGTAAGTTCAAATTCCAAATAACGAGGTGTTTCAAACAGAGGCAGATGAACGAGGGGCGTGAGGGGGCCTTAGTTTTCAAGGGATAAGGGGTGCTGTATATTTTTGTTAATAAATTGTGTTTGTTGATTTAAATTGATTCCCCCTCCTGGCCCCAAATGAAATTTCCTTAAGTCCGGTTCTGGTTTGGTCCTCAAATTTATATGGTGGCTATTATTGCGTAACGCCACGCCAGACAACGAACATCCAGGTTAGGTGAGTAATTCTCTGCTCTGATTAGATTCCTCCCCTATTTAAGTCGCATCTGAGCTTTTGTTGAGTTATGTTTAAATTTGGTTCAATTTCACAAAGACTCAAAATTGCATTGAATCAAATGTCGCAATTTTTCTAACCGTCAAAATCTATATGACCACGTTTTGAATTTAAATCAAGAGAAAAAAGTCAAAGAGAGACAATTTTGCGTTCACGATCAATATTCTCTCTCACTCATTTGTGTGGATCATAAACGAAGAATTTTGACTCCTCAGCAGTCAGAATCGAACTCTCATAATAACTTGTTGTGTTTTATTTCAATTTTAATACATTTTTTTGTCACACATCTACACATCGTCATATAATCATATGTTTTGTATTAAAACATACATTTTATAAACAAAATTGACCTTGAAAATTCACAAAATTCGTCAAATTTGAAGTCAAATTGAAATCAAAACAATAATTTGACATTTAATAAATACCATTATTTGGTATTTGAACTCAAATTATTTGAGTATTTTAATTTAAGTACTGCAATTCAATTCTGAGAAGTGACAAGGAAAATAACAGTAATTATTATGATAAAAATATTGAATGAACTCAAACTATTACGAAAAAATGATATTCGAATCATTCAAAGAGCGTTATCTTATCAAAGTGCAACAGTCACAAAACTCAAACTCGATATCGAGCCATCACTAAATGATATTGATTATGATAAGGCACTTCCATATGAAGACATACCTGGACCAAAAGGCATAGATCGGAATTTCCTTCCCGGTGGTAAATTGTACGGGAAACCATTCATCGAATTGCATCGTTACTTTTATGAAAAATATGGAAAAATTGTTCGTATACCAGGATTTTTACGAAGACCTGATTTTGTGTTGGTCTATGATCCAGATTGTTTTGCCAAAGTATTACGAACTGAAGGTCCGTGGCCTGTCAGAATAGGACTTGATACATTGACGTATTACCGGAAAAATAAACGACCAGATTTGTATAAAAAGCATGCTGGACTCTTAGTGGATCATTATGAGCCATGGCAAAAATTCAGAATGACAGTTAATCCGGTGATGATGCAGCCCAAAGTTGTGAGTTTATATGTGCCGAGAATTGATAAAGTGACACGAGACTTTATTGATGTCACTAAGAGGTCTAGAGATGATTTCAATGAAACTCCATCAGATTATGGAAATTACGTTCAGAGATGGGCTTTAGAGTCAATTGGGGAAATTGCGCTTGATACTCGTTTTGGTGTCCTGGAAAAGCGAGAAGGAAATAAGGGTGATATTCTTGCAAAATTAGTGGAAGACTTTTTTTATTACTCATATAAATTGGATACACAACCTCATATATGGCGATACGTCAAAACACCTGGCTTTTATAGAATGATGAAATTATTGGACAATATGACAGATGTCACACTTGAATATGTGGATGAAGCAATCAAAAGAATTCAAGAACAGAAATCCATTAGAGCAGTTGAACAACAAGGAGTTTTGGAGAAACTTTTAAAAGTTGACAAGGAAACAGCCGTTATAATGGCAATGGATATGTTAATTGTCGGAATTGATACAACCACGTCACAGACAAAATCCTTATTGTATCTCCTTGCAAAACACCCAGAAAAACAAGCGAAATTACGTGACGAATTAATGAAAATCCTTCCGTCAAAAGACAGCCCGTTAACAGCAGATAAAATGAAAAATCTTCCATATTTAAGAGCTTGCATGAAAGAATCAAATCGTGTTATTCCAGTTGTTGTTGGCACTTCGCGGGAAGCAGGTCAAGATCTCGTACTCCAAGGTTATCAAATTCCAAAAGGGACAAATGTAGCATTGGCATCACAACTTTTAATGCAAGACGATAAATATTTCGGTAGAAGTGCTGAATTTATCCCTGAAAGATGGCTCAAAGACGAATCACAGGCAAAAGCTGAAGGGTGTCCACATGCAAAGGAAACACATCCATTCGTTTATATTCCATTTGGATTTGGAGTTAGAACATGTATCGGACGAAGGTTTGCTGAACTAGAAACCGCCATTTTAATTGCAAGATTTGTCCGGGAATTCAACATTTCATGGCATCATCCAGACTTGAAAATTAAATCAACGATTGTCGATACATTAGTTGGTGATATGAAATTCAGACTCACTGACCTTGAAAATTAAATTTTTATTCTTATTCTTGATTGTTATTGTTGATAATAAAAAGTTTATTTTATAATTTTAAATAGGATTTTCATTTTCCATTGAAGAGAAAAGTCTACAAAATATGAAAATGCTTTTCATGTCGAATTTTCACCATTTCTACTGGAAAATTGCAATTAAAGCACCATCTGTCAATGAATTTTCAGCATTATAAATAGAAAACTACTGAAATGAGATGAAAATTAATGAAAATTGAAATGATATAAAGGGTTTTATAACAGAAAATATGAAATTGTTGGCTGTTTGAAATTTATATGACGAGAAATATGAGCGTTACACTTGAACTGATATCTTATCATTTTGATGAATGAGATTATTTGAAAGAATTTATGTTTATCTCTTACGTTTATCTTAATTGGTACCTGTTCAATTTTGTGAGTGATTTTGAGGTTTTACATGTTTTAGTGAAAAAATGCTCTTTTGAACTTGAATTTGATCAAATTTTTTATGGTGGTGAATTTTTCAAAGCTATTACTCGGGATCTTTGGAAAATTTGAAGTGAGTGATGGTTACTGATGGTTTCCTCAATTTTCGCTCTCTCTCTTTCTCTTTTCATATCTCTCATTTTCTTGCACTCTCTCATCCTTTTATTTTTCACCTCCATTTCTTGCACTATCTCATCATTTCTCTCTCTCTCTTTCCCAAACATTTTTTTTATCTCTTTCCTTTTCATACACTTTTTCGCTCTATCTCTTTCTCTTTTTATATCTCTCACTTTCTCTTACTCCATTTCTTGCACTTTCTCATCCTCTCTCTCACTCTCTCTCTTTTCCACACATTTTTTTTATCTCTTTCCTCTTAACACTTTTATTCGCTCTCTCTCTTTCTCTTTTCACATCTTTCACTTTCTCTTACTCCATTTCTTGCACTCTCTCATCCTTTTGTTTTTCACCTCAATTTCTTGCACTATCTCATCATTTCTCTCTCTCTCTTTCCCAAACATTTTTTTTATCTCTTTCCTTTTCATACACTTTTTCGCTCTATCTCTTTCTCTTTTTATATCTCTCACTTTCTCTTACTCCATTTCTTGCACTCTCTCATCATCTCTCTCTCTCTTTCCCACGCATTTTTTTTAATATCTTTCCTCTTAACACTTTTTCGCTCTCTCTCTTTCTCTTTTTATATCTCTCACTTTCTCTTACTCCATTTCTTTCACTTTCTCATCCTCTCTCTGACTCTCTCTCTTTCCCACGCATTTTTTTTATCTCTTTCCTCTTAACACTCTTTCCCATCCTTTTTCCCCTCCCTCCCTCTGACTCAATTAAACGTAATAGCGCTTTAAAAGACGAATTTCAATTAAATATTTTCCAAATCATTGTGATTTATCTCTACTCATTTTTGAATTGTTATTCTGTTCAAAAATGAGAGCTACTTAACTGATAAGATTCAATTATTCAATCAAGAAGTCTCGTAAGTAAATTCACTCTAATTTATTTAGTTTGTGTCGATTAGCGAATGTATTAACATCATTTTATAACTCAAATTGATAACAAAATAATATAATTAAGAAGATGAAATTAAATTCATTCTTCTTAAGTGTCTTCTGCCTCATATTATCAGTGCGTGAGCTATTCGGACTCAGTTCAAACCTCAAAATCGAATGTGCATCCTACAATTCATGTCTCATTGAAAATATTTCGAGTGAAAACCAAAATTTACTTAAAAATTTATCAAAAGTATCACACTTGACACTATTAAACGCAAATTTCAATGAAAACTTCAATTCAGACTCGTTCGTCAAAAGATTCGATCAAATAAAATCACTCACCGTACATGAAAGTAATTTCAATGAAAATATTGAATTTGAATCACTTATAAAATCAATCATGAAATATCAATCAAATAACATAAAAATATTGGATGTTAGTCATAATACGGGCATCAACATGATAAGGAAACATATTTTTTGTTTTCAATTTGATAAAGATGACGACGCTTCAGCAAAAATTAATTCAACGGAAATCAATTTGTTTACATTAAATTTGTCCGGTAATCAAATAACAAAAGTGGAATCAGCAGCATTTCAATCATTATCATCTTTAACTGAATTGGATCTGTCGAGAAATTTAATTCAAAACATTGATTGTTTCACTGATAAAATGCTATTCAATTTGAAGATCCTGAAATTGAATGATAATCAAATAAAAATGTTGAATGGTGATGCATTTAAAGGTCTCTATGTCTTAGAAGAGCTTTATTTAAATGGAAATCAACTAAAATCAATTTCAGCTCAACATTTGAAGCCAATTAAAAATTTAAGAGTATTAAATGTTAGTAATAATAAATTGCAATCTCTCGAAATACTGAATCCAAAGTTGAAGGTATTGGATTTAGCTGAAAATGACATTTATTTGAATGAAACACGTGGCTTGGACCGTTTAACTCAATTAAAAGTTTTAAATATCTCCAATAATCCAATTGGGAGGATACACAATGAGACATTCATGAGATTAATTTCACTGGAGGAATTGAGGATGCATTCCATGACCTCGCTCGAATTTAAATTTAACACAAATCAGAGTAATGAAAGTCCGTTTAAAGGACTCACAAGCTTAAAGTACTTAGATTTGCGATTCAATCAGCTTCATGATGAAAATATCATGGATTTACAATTTAATCAATTAAGAAAATTAATTTTATTACAATTAGATGGAAATTTGTTAACGAAATTGAATCTGATACAATTACCTTCATCTCTAAGGTACCTGGGACTTGAAAACAACGACTTTGAATGCAGGACATTGCATGAAATGATGAAAATTTTACGATCAAATGACGTTAAACTCTATTTTAGTACTAGAAATACAGAAATTTATATGAATGAATCTCAATTAACATTAAAAAATACAATGAATGATCGTAATCGACGCCAAATTCAAGGAATTCAATGTTTCCTCAATCAAAATGAATCAGGGGACTGTCCTGACGATGATTTGACCATGTATTTCTATTCATGGCACACTCGTCTCAGTTCCTTGTTATGTTTAATCCTTGCATTGATCTATATTTGGATTGTTTACAGAAATAAGGATTTGATTCGAAAAATTAAGAATGAGGAGGATGACCAAGAAAATGAGGAGGCGGAATTGCTTGAAGATGAGGATGATTTATGACTTTAATTACATTTTTATAGGAAACAACCTTAGATTATATTATTATTAAAAAAAAATAGCTGTGATGTAGAAGAAATATAAAAAAAATTGTCAATTTTTTTAAATTTATCATTTTATTATTTTAATTGTTACATCTACATTTTTTTGCACCGAGTGTGGAACATAACGGTTTACCTCTTGGCTGTATCATGTCATCTCCTAATACGGCTTTTGGTTGATTCAATTCCGATTCTGCATGGGCTTCGAGGGGTGATGCCTGGGTTATGACCAAAATGAGTGCAAAAACAGCCAATGCAATGAAATATTTCATTGTAACGATTTTGTTTTATTTTATTTGTTAAAAAAATTATTTGTAATGTTGTTAAAGTGATATAATTTTCAGTTCTGATAAAATAAAGTGATCGACATGTCCTTTTATACTCAGAGTTGATAAGAAATTGAAATAAAAATCTACGTCATAGAAAATTTTAAATTTATCTTTTTCTTCTGAAATTAGTTCACACGAATTCTGATAAACTTGAAAATGTTATTTGAAAAAATAAAAACAAAATAATGGTGATTCACTTTAAGAATAGTTTTTGTCTTATCAGACTTAATTGCGACTTAATTTCAAACTTGTGTCTGTATGATGCGATATTGAGAATGGCTTTACAAATACAAGACCCAATACGCTTGAGCTTAACTTTAAGGTGAAAAATGTAGAACGTGATCGAGAACGATTTAAAAAAGCACATTTTTTATGTGAATAGAATTCGCCATTTCGGGATATTCGGCCATGTTGGAAAATTCGACTTTTCGCAGTTTTTGGTCGTGATAGGCAACTTTTTTTGTCATTAACGACATTTTTCGTCATTGAAGACTTTTTTGGTGTTAAACGACTTTTTTCGTGATTCCAAATTGCCAGAAATGCGTTGAAAATAGGGGCCGTAGGGCTTTTCGCTAATTAGAATCCACACAAAATATCTCGAATAATATAAAAAAAATATTCCATTTCAATATAATTTTAATTTCTCATTTTATTTCACACCTAATTTCAAATTTTTTTATTATATATAACACCGACACTTATATGATTGCCATTTACCACCCCGGACACATCGTCCACTTTTAGATCCTGAATTTTTGCAGCTTGTGTCACATCTTGATGATTCAAGGAGACCACCACGACTACAAACACCCTTATCTTCACCTCCTGGTGAGTCTTGTACTATAAATGGGTCAAATTCCATATCATCAGTGTCAGTTTCTTCAGCAGCTTCCTTATAATCGTCTCTTGGCAATGCAATTACAGCCACAACCAAAGCAATAAAAAGTGCAAATAAGGAAAAGAATTTCATTTTTGTATGAAATTGTCTTTGAGTCTTATTTATATGAATGGAATTTTATAACTTATTGAAATGTTTCTGTTTCAAGTGCTTTTATATTAAATTTTTAATAAAATAATTGGTTGCAAAAATTAAATTGATTGAAAAATTGATTAAAAAAGTGGAACGTTCATAACGAATTGACTTAATTTCGTTAAAAAAAAATATTTCATCGAAAAACTGGAAATTTTTAATATTTTTAATCTAAAATTAATTTTAATCTAATCAAGATTCTAACGGGGTCATAATGTGATCTCATTTCAGTAGTGTTTCGAAGAAATTTCGTAATCTGACCACAAAAAAATGCATATCGTAGAAGAAATAAACAAAAGGCGTATGTTGATTTTTAAAATTTTTCAGGAGAGCATTTTTTTAGTTTATTTCAATATAGTTCGCTGTTTTGAGAGTTTTATGATTGTAGAAAACAAAGTATGCCTTAGTTTAAGTTTTGCCAATAGAACTTTAAAAAATATTTTTCTAGAAAGGAGTTATAGGACTTTTTTGTTTTCGTTTCATAAACAAAGGGCGTATGTTAGAAGGTTTTCATGCGTTTAATGAAAAATTAAATGTCATTGCATAATTGTAAGACTTTGTAGAATGACGTATTTTAACATGCGAAGAGTCTTTTTGTTTTGAAAATTTTGACTTTTCAAGATGGCAACCAGTTTGAGTGCCATTTTGAAAATTTCTTATTTTGTCTATAACTTTTTTAATTCCTAACCGAATTAAAGAAACTTATGCTCGGTGAAGAGATCTCGGAGAGTACTATGATCTTAAATAAGTTTTAATCTTTATTTAATTAAAAAACTCAAGAAAAAATAAGAAATTAAAATCGGTTGGCTTGAGAAGGGTTAACCCAGATGATTTTTTTTAACATAGTTTTAAGAGAATCATTGGGCTTTTTTAGAGCTATCGAACGAATATTTGTTCAAAAAGATTGATCAAATATTAAGAAAGTTATGTAAAAAATACGAAAACTAAAGATGGCTCTCTAACTGGCAGCCATCTTGAAAAAATTAAAATCCAAAGATACCAAAACGGTAGGTACAAAAAGACCTTTCAATCCTCATAATTTAATTTAATTTAAATAAAGAATGAAGAAAAATATTTTTTATATGACCTTTGTAACGTTACGTTCAAAAATTTCAGCGGTCATATAATGAAATTTTTTTTTCTAAAATCGTTATTAGACCGAATTAAGACCTAAAACTTTGCACACATATGTGCTTTCTGATGAAGATTCAGAAAATCAAAAAATCTACAAAGGGCGTATATTTCACATTCGCCACTTGTTTATTCCTTCTACGATATGAAATTGAAGTGTCATGAAAATAAAAATACTGGTAAAATAAAATAATTTTCCAAGCACACGTGAAATAGCATAAAATACATTTTTTTGTTACCTGCAGTTCATTTCATATTAAAAACAGTAAATTGTAATAAAAATGTAGAGAAAATTCAAATAAAACATAATAAAAATGTGAGAAAAAATGAAAAAAATGCGATATTATTATATTTCTTCACATTTTATTGCCCTCGGTGCAAATTATTTCATATGACTTGTAATTTTTCTTTCAATTCAAAATAAAATAAGTTAAAATGTGAAATTTTTTTTTGATTTTATTTCCTTAACCACAATTTTTAATTTTACTTTCTCTTATCTCACTCATATGAAATGATAAAAATTACGGCACAATATTAGCAGTAAAAAAAGTCTTAATTCATTTTGTTCTAATTTAATTCTGTGATTCACGGAATTGCAACAGTAACCTAATAAACAATTAAAATGAGAACTGATAATAATTGAAATGAAATCAAGATAAGAAATCTGTTTTTTTAACAATTAATGTAAACAATTACAGAGAAACTTAAAGGTGATTTTCCACTGTCTGTATTTTATTTTTTTAGATATCTGTTCACCTTGAAGACTTCATATAAAAAGACGTGAAAATTTTGATGCAGCAACATTAATTGAATTGATTTCATTAAATTGATATCAAATTAAATTAAAAAAAATTATAAAAAAAAATTAAATTATTTAAAAATTAAAATTAATCATGAAATTCATCGCAATTTTCGCTTTAATTACATTATGGGTGGCTGTTGCAATTGCATTGCCCGCTGTTGAAGACCAAGAAGCCTTTGATTTGGACGAAATTGATGATATTGGATTTTCAAATGATGATATTTCACTTAAAAGTACAAGGAAATCAGTTGCATGTAAGCAAGTCGGCGGATCAGCTGGATGTGTCGCATATTGCAAATCAAATGGGTATAAAGATGGAAAATGTAAGAGATGTAAATTGTGCATTGAAAAGGCATGTAGATGTTATAATTAAGGAAATTGATTTGATAATAAAATGAAATGAATTTATTTTTAAAAAAATAAAATCTCACTTTCATTTTGTAAGACCATCTCAGGCTCTGGACTAATGTTAAACCAACAGTGTGTGTTAAACAGTTTCAGACCTTTGTCATTGCAAAATCTTTAACAATAACATTTTTAATCCCCTGAAAGTATGCAATATATATTTTAAAGCCCCTAAATTTATTCAATGTTTGGATTAAAAAGCAGCCGAATCTTTCTATTTACATTGAATTTGCCAAAAAAAATTACGAATTCAGGCGTTGACTTGAAAATGCCCATGAAACCCTCATGTTGGGCCTTAAATTGAGGCAAAAAATACATTTTCCATTGAAAACTGATTTAGAACAAGAGATAAGCTCTTAATTTACAAAAAAAAATAATCAAACCTGGGGTTTCCATACAACATTTGAAGTGCCATTCAAATTAAGAACTGATAACGAAATCGATCACTAAAGTTATTGAGCCGTGTAACATGTTAATATTAAATTTCAGTTCACATCAGAGCTTCAAATCAAAAAGACGGTTAAAGATGAAAATCTTCATATTTTTTACTTTCCTAGTGACTTGCTTGACATTTGTCTCCTCATTTTCAATGAAATTTGATCCTGTAAATCAAGAAACTGTCCGAATTTTGTGTGAAAAACCTAGTCTAAGTCCAGCTTGTGATCAGCATTGCAAGGATAGAGGTCATTTTGTTGGATTTTGTAACCAATTGGAAGTCTGTGTTTGTAACAAAAGTTGATGAATCGAATTATTTTAACATTTTCAAAGGAGTTTGCTGAGATATGAATGAATTTTATTCAATTTTAACAAGAAAAGTGTAAATTTACTGTAATATGAATGAAAACATCCGTTATTTCATTATATCACGTGTTGAATTCCTTCTTTTTATTATTTTTAATCCTTCCTACACGAATTTTCAATAATTTTCACATTAAACAAGATTTTTACTCAACTCACAACAATATAAGGAAATCGTTTTTAATTACAATTTTAAAGCTTATATCAGCCTTATTAGACACGGAAGAGACCAGGAGATTTTATCATGCTACGTCTTAATTAATATTTATTGTTTTGTTCATTTTCTGCATACAAATAATTAAAAGGAGTCTTGCTTGGATGAAATGAGAGGAAATTGTAATTAAAATATTTTTTTTTCTTGATAATTTTAAAGGCAGAAAATATTTTATTGAAAAAAAAGAAACTAAAATGAAATTTATCGATTATTTTGCCTATCAATTACAATGAACTCTTGTCCAGTTGACACACGCTCAATATCTTCACTACTTATCACTTCGATTTCGTTACTACTGCTACTAGAACTATTAAGTGTCTTTATGCTACCAGTTGCTGTGTTGCTAATTTCATTTTTGTTATCTGTATTTGTCTTAAGTGCTTCATCCATTAACTTGAATTCTTCTTCTAAGCATTGACTCGCTTCTGGACTCATGCTAGGACCAGGCGTCGGCTCATTTGACAATAAATTTTCTTTTGATTGTCTTATTTGGCACACAATTGATGCGATATTTGATGGCTTTATGTTTATTTCATCATCATCATCTAAGTTTGGAGCTAAATTTGGAATTACTTCCACAGATGCAATTCGATCAGCAATCTTTTGCTTGTTAAGACGCTCCGTGTCACGTCGTTTGAATGGAGATGCACGTCGATTGTCTTCACCGCGTCTTTTTGTGTATGGACTTGCATTTTGACTGTCAAAACTTCGAAATTCTTCCAGCTCTTCGAGTGGACTTTGAGGTGAATATGCATAAATATCTTCAATTTCACGAGATCGTTCCAAGGCTTCCAGCTCAAAGGGATGTAATCGGGGTGGTACGCGAGATGTGCGTGGTGATAACACCTATGAATGTTTTAATTTATTTTAATTTGACTTTAAATTTAAATTTAATTGAATATTTTACCTCTTCACTTCGAAATCTCTGTCGTCTGAGACTAAATTCAACATTCTCCATTTGCTCTGTTTCATTTTCATCTCCATTTTTTTGTGTTCTTCGTTTTCTCTTAGACCGTCTCGTTGAAAGTTCATCCAATGAAGAAAACAGTGGTTTAGGCATCCGAATCGCGACTTCGTAATCCGGGGGACTGACTTCCCTTGGATCAGGTGCATTCAAGAGCGCTTCTTGTTGTAAGCGCATTCGAGTTTGACGGGCACTGTAATACAGATTTATTGAAATTATCTTAAAAGAAAACTTTTGAGGTGAAAATTCAAAATTCTTACATATCTTCTGCTTCTGCTAAAGTTTCTTCACGCTCCTGTTCTCTTCGTGTAAGTTCACGTCCTTTCAATCCTCTTTCAACTGATTTGTAGCAGCAATATAATGCACAACATACTATGAAATGAAAAAAAAAATTAGAAAGTGATCGTGAACGATAGGCACGAGCGCATTTCTATGGATACGGTTCATTATTTATGAAAATTCGGTCATTTTTAAAATTTCCATTATTTGAAAAAAAAAATCGGACATTTTGAATCCGTGTTAATTGAAAATGTCCCGGTTCTCAGAGTTGTTTTCACAATTCGCGGGTTTTCTCGCGATTTGTCGGTTTATTCACGACTTGCGGGTTATTTAAATTACCCGCGTGTTTTTGGCGATTCATGGTATTGCACCATCAGCGAATTTTTTCATAACTCGTTGAATTTTCACCACTCACGATTTCCGCCATTTTGAAAAATACACCAATTTTGATTTTTTAACGTAGACGGACGGACGGCTGAGCGCCCACCATAATCGAATTTTTTTCAATTCGACAGAAAAAGCGCTTAAAATTTAAAATTCAAATTAATTTAAGAAAAATTGAATTTATTACCTAAAACAGCAATCATGACCCCAATCCAAATCTTTTCAGTGAGACCGAAATTCCTTTCATTTGGATGCCATTTAAGATAACAAGCTGTCTCCCAATAATTTCCATAAGCTTCTTCTGGGCTGTAACATTTCAGATTATTTCGATCAGCAATCTAGATAAAAAAAAGGAAATTTAATCAAAAATTTCAATAAAAATTAAAAAAAAATCTCACTTTCACGGGTGGCTCAGTCAAATATTGATAAAAATCATAAAAATCTGTTCTCTCACAATCACAAATCCATGGATTGTCTCCCAGCCATATCTTGTGCAAAAATCGATTTTCCTTGAATGTTTCTCTCTTCAACGTGCTCGTCAATCGATTTCCCACTAAATTCAATTGTGTCAACTCCGGCAGTTGATAAAATGTCTCATTGTTCACCTTCATCAATCGATTATTTTGCAAATTCAGTGATTGCAATGCATTTGACCGTAAATACGACGGAAGTTCCGATATCAAATTATGTGACAGATCAAGTTCAATGAGACGCGGTAAATTTCCAATTGCATCGCGATCCAAGCTGATTATTTCACATCCCGATACATTTAGTTTTGTTAGGGACGATGATGTGAGTCTCATTAGCTTTTGAATGTAATTCCGTGCCAAATTCACAGTTTTCAGCAAAAAATTATTCTTGAACATGTCACGATCTAATGTTGAGAGTGTGTTATATGAGAGATCGACATGTTTCAAATTCGGTAAATATTTAAATGTGTCAGGTGTGATGTGTGAAATGGAATTCGCTGAAATATCGATGACTTCCAAGCGGCGATTGTGCGTGAAACTGTCGCGATACAAATAATTGATCATGTTGAAACTCAATGCAACTGTTGTGAGATTAGGGAATCCTTCTAATTCAATGTTTTCCATGTTACAGTAAGACAAATCAAGGTGCTTTAACGTCATTGAATGGACAACTTCGCTAAGTGACTTAACGAATCTCTGTCCATTTTGAAGGGAAAGTCGTGAATTGTGATTCAAATTCAATGAAATCAACTTTGATAAACCTTCCAAGAGTGTTGGTGATAAAATTTCAAGTTTGCATCCACTCAAATCAATTTCAAGTAATGTGTCGGAATACAGATCTGTGATGGTATGAAGCGGATTTCCTCGAAATGACACCTTTTCAAGGCGTTCCATGCCCATGAAAATGTAATCACCGGTGACTTTTGATATTTGACAATTACGTAAATCAAGTAACGTCAAACTCTTGCTCATCAATAAGAGATTTTGATCTAAACTTGTCATTGATGTGAATTGATTTCCAGCTAATGACAGTTCCATTAATTGGTTAGTCTGGGCAAAAATCGTATTCGGATGAATGTCAGCCCAATATGAGATGTTGTTGTAACTTAAATCCAGGACTTTTAACGATGTCATGCCATGAAATGCATTTTCAGGTAACGTTGAGAGTTGATTGTACGAAATATCAAGATATTCCAAGCCTTGCAGCTCGCGTACGTTTAACGGGAATTTTGTGAATTTATTGTTCGATAAATCAAGTAAATGCACCTTTAAAATGAAAGAAAAATGAATTTAAATTCAAATTTTGAAATGAAATCACTCACTAATTTATAATCGAACACAGGTAATTGAGTAAGACCTTGATTTGAGCAATCTACCAGGAAATTTAACCCTTCAATGGTGCATTGACACTCTTGAGGACACGAAATTGTCGCTATTATTCTCTTTTGTAATGTGAAAATGACCGTTAAAATGTAAAATATTTGAATTGAAGCCATTTTAAATTTAATTTCAGTTTTTTTGTCACAATTTATATTAAATTTTGATATGAAATCTTTTTTCATTGATATGATTCATTTAAAATGCTAAAAATAGGCCGAAATGTATTTGTATGTATTTTCTTTGTATTCAGCTCCCTTTTTCGTGTTTATCGAAAAAAAAAGATAAGATAAAATTCACTACAAAAGAGCTACTTTCAAATGAATTTAAGAACAATTCATCGTATTTGGCTTTCAATCACAATTTCTCTTCATTAAACGATTAAATTTCAATGAAATTTGATCAACCCATTTAACGTATGAGATTAAAAAAAAATTTTTTAAATTTAATTCGATCTGTTCTCAATGAATTTCACTAAACAACTATTTTTATCATTTAACGTTTAACGTAATTTTCGTACAGGTAAAAATGATAACGAAAAGCTCGTAATTTACTGATAAGATACGAATAAACCATGTTCGAGTCTGTGCTTACATATTTATCTATCAATTTGGATAAAGATAAGATATTTGACTTAATTATGAATTTAAAATAAAATCGCTCACCTGATATCAAAAAATATTATTGAAATTTTCATATGTAAAATTCATGAAATTCTATTTGATTTAACAAATGCACGTCATACCACACCTTCTTTTATGTGGAGTGTGGTATCGTCGCCTTTAATAATAGTGAGCTTAATTTGAAGTGCAACATTTATTTGTATTATACTCATGAATTCACATGAAAATATATATATTGGATGTGATTAAGTGAAAATAAGCTCGAAAAAGGTGAGAAAAGTCTATGGAAAATGTGAATGAAATTTAACGTCTGTGTCTGGGAAAATTTATAGGGTGAGCAAATTTTGTGTGAAATTTGATTCTAGAGCGTATAAATAAGATTATTTTTCTCTTATTTAAAGGCCAACGATTAAAGTTTTTATCTTATTCTCTCTCTCTCTCTCTTACTCAGGCATTTCCAATTTTCACTTTGAGAGCCGCAATCATACTTCTTTTTATAATTGTGGATGTATCTCTTAGAATTTTTTTAAGCTCTCTCTCTCTCTCTCCCTATTTCTCTCTTTTAAATTAACAATACTCTCTGATATCGATACTGATATAACATTTTTTTTCATTCAATTGTTTTTTTTTTTTAATTTAAACTCTGATATCTATTTTTATGAAGCCATGTTACTCATTTTCTCTCTCTCTCTCTCTTTCTCTCACTCAATCTTTTACCCTCACCCTCTTGCGTTAAATATTCTCTCTTAAAATGATTCAATAAGCGACCATGTTCCTCTTTCACAAAATTTTAATTAAATGAGGATTTTCAAATTTCTAAGTTCTCTCTCTCTCTCTTTTCTCTCTCTTAAATTACCGGTAGTCGTTTTAAATTTTCTGATATGAAATATTTTTTCATGCAATTGCTTTTTTAAACTACACTCTGATTTTTGTATATTTTGAAGCCATGTCTTTTTATCTCTCTCTCTTACTCACTCTCTCTATCTGCCTTAGACTATTGCATTGATAATTCAATAAGGAATCATATTTCCTCCTTTACTCAAGATTTTTATTAAATGAGGATTTTTCAATTTCTTAAGTTCTCTCCTTCTTTCGTTCTCTGTTTCTTTTCTCTCACTTAAATTATCGCTACTCTCTTTAGATTTACTGGTATGCATTTGTTTTTATTCAATTGTTTTTTTAATAACACTCTAATTTTTTGTTATTTTTGAATCTCTGTTATTCACTAAATTTTCTCTCTCTCTCTCTGTCTCTATCCCTCAGCCTCTTGTGTTAAAAATTCTCTATTAAAATAATTCAATAAGCGATCAAGTTCCCCTTCTACTAAAAAATTTCTATTAAATTAGAGATTTTACCATCTTCTAAGCTCTCACTCTCTTTCCTTTCTCTCTCTTAAATTATCAATACTCTCTGTTAAATACTGGTATATTTTTTTCTCAATTCTTTTTTTTAATTACACTCCGATTTTTCTATTTTTTGAAGCCATGTCACTCACTTTCTCTCTCTCTATCTCTCTCCCTCAGCCTCTTGCGTTAAATATTCTCTCTTAAAATAATTAAACGACTACTAGTTCCTTTTACTCAAGATGGAAATGTTTTCATGGGGATTTTTCAATTTTCTAAATTCTCTCTCTCTCTCTCTTACATTTCAAATACGCTCCTTAAACTATTTGAACTTGACACAGAAATTTACTCACTTTTTACTCAATTTTCTTTCAATTATCCTCTCTTTTTATTATTTTGAAAGTGTCTCCCTCTCTCATTTTCTCATACATGTTTTTTTTTATTTTACTCTCCTCTCACAAAAATTGGCACCCTACTGATAAATACAAAATAAGTCGTTATTTCATTCTATTCCATATATTTAACTGTAATAAAATTAAATACTCTCTCACATATTTTAAAGGTGAAATTAAATACAATTTGATAATAATATCATTTAAATCATCATTTTAAAATGAAGATAATATAAAGAAAATGTTAAAGGATTTAAACTCAATTTTAATACAAATGTGATGCGACATGTGTTTTGATAAATTTTTATTTTAAATTTGCACTCCATGAATATGCAGTTAAATGTTTTGGGAACAAAAATCCCATAAATTTAAAAATGTTTTATCATTTTACAGACAAATAAGTTTTCCAAAGTTTCTCTTAAAAAGTAAGAAAATAGTTTTGTTTAATTTTTTTTATTTTGCTGTAATTAATGTAAAAACTTTAATTTGTTGCATTTTTCTTTGAAATTTTTTTTTACATTAAAAGCATATTTGATATCTGAGAGGCAATTAGTGTTGTGCATTTTAATGATAAAAGAAAAAATTATATTTAAAAGTTGTAAGTTAATTAGAATAATTTTGAATAAATGGAATTTTTATTCATTTATTTTTATAAATTAAAATGAAATAATTGCATTTCCATGAATTTGAATATGATGATGAAAAAATATTTTCATTGAAGGCGACTGCGCTGCATAATAAAATTTTTATTTGAATGAAAAATGAATTAATTTGAAAAAATACTTCTTGAAAAATAAATGTCTGGATGAAGAGTCCTAGAAGTCTTTATATTTAAAAAATTAAATTAAATTTGAATTTAGAAAGACTTTAAATCATTTAAATACTTTTTTTTAGACATCCCATTAAAGGAATAATTTAAAGATAAGAAACGCCTTATCCCATAAAAATCCTTAATATATAGATTATACGCGTGTTTTGTATAATCACATGAAAATAAGGAGAAAGAGTAAAAAGGAAATTCAATGCTGTTGTATAAGACGAACATGATTTTTCATTTGAAAAAGTTATATTAGCATTCATAGACACCAGGCAAGTGCCAGTATCCTGATAATTGAGTCATCTTTAAGAAATAGGACGAAAACTCAAATTTTTTTTTGCTTTCAAGGTTTATTTGTGCATTTATTACAGTTACATTTACAATTTTTTTTACATTTACACACTGAAGGACTCCAAAAATCTATGGCTTTAGAACATTTGCCACCATGAAGTCCATTGTCCTTGCAAAGCTTCCTACATCCAACTGCCCACCCGATATCTTTGCAATAAACTCTCCTAGGAAGTCCTTCATCATTAATTTTCATTAAATCAGCTTCCTCAGTTCCAATTTCAACCACTTCAACATCCATGTTTTCGTTGATTTCAATCACATGTGGATCATCAATATTAAATGCTGTCCCGATTCCAAGCCATAAAAGACCCAACATGATAATTGAATGAAATTTCATTTTTTTTACTTTAAAATGGTTTACAGTTAACAAAGCGTTTCAATTTTAATTAATCGTTTTGAATTGAAATAAGTTTTTGACTAAATTAATCGATGACTTCTTCATTTTATATCAAAATTCAAGGTGAAAATTTGGAAGATTAGCTAATATGAAGTGACACCAATAAAAATTCTTAGAACTTATGTTGCTCAATTCAAGTCTGACCTCATTTTTGACGCATTTCTATGACGATATGATATTGATATAGGAAAAAAATGACGAAAAACAGCGCAATTCATTAAGAAAAATTCGCCGAAGGCACAAAAGTTTCCTTGACAAAAAGTGTTGCCATGAAAACCCGCTAATTATTGAAAAAAAGTCGCCAATCCAGGAAAATTTAAAAAATTGCAGAATTTCTCAAAATGGCGCAATTTTATGTATAGAAATTTTTTTGAGTTTATCGTTCACGATCACGTTCTACATTTTTCAGTATTGAATTTCAATTTAAAATTTGCAACATTAAAATTAGAACACTTTCATAATCAATTCATTTCAATAGATATGATTTTGATATAAAATGAATTGAAAAATTAAACCTTTAATCAAATATCAGTCAGATTTAATTAAATATTCAATTCAATCAAAGGAATAAAACCATTAAAAAAAATATTTATCAATTTTTATCAAGTTAAATAAAAAAATGAAGTTTTTGTCAATCATTTTCTGTTTAGCTATAATTTTGATTGCTGTACGGGCCTCAACGGTCCCTAAAGATGATCGAGTCGGCTACACTGCATCAATTGCCACACCCGATCACACTTTTGATGTGGAAATTCAACAACCGACCAACTTCCTCTCTGAAATTGGAATCGCACCAGCTAGATGTAAATGTAATTGTAAAGTTAGATGTCGAAAGTGAATTAAAATGAATAAAATTCAATTCAATTGAGAAAAACGGTCTTTATTTTATTTCACATTCAATGTTATAAACCCTCCAAAAAAAAGATCAACGGAAACATCTGCAAGTATTTCCAGTTGTACACCAACCACCTCGAAATCCTAATCGCTTACAATTGACAGCACATCCAATTGGTCCTAACGCTTGGCAACTAAGTCTTGGTTGAATAATCACTTCGTCATTGTTGATTTCCTCAATTAAATTGGAATTTTCACGGATTTCAGCGGTTTTTTGATCGTTTACTGGATTTGCGGCTACCATTGCAATCCAAAGTGTTGCGATAACTACGAAAATTGTTAAGAATTTCATGATTTAAATATTTTTATTTTGTTCTTGAAGTGTATTTTTCAATGAACTCACAAGTCAACTGATACAAAATGTTGATTTCAATCTCATTTTATATGAAAAATTTGTAAGAGAGATTTTGCAATGGTGATTTTTTTTTCAATTTTATCATTGTATCAATATTTGCTTTGAATTCCTGGAAACATTTTACTACCTTATTAATGGGATATTTTTTCTTATCTTTTAAAGCTACCGACCTACTTGTCGCCTTTTTATTGTGAATAGTTTTTTAAGTAGAATTTTCCATTAAAAGACCTTTTAATTGAATTGGTTTCAACAGAGTAAGAAAATAAGGAATCTCAAATTTTTTTTAAATTAATTTTTTATTTTGAATTTTTTTATATTTGTCGATTTTCAATTAATTAACATCTTATATTGCAATTGCATTTACATCTAAATGGTTCAATTTCAACATCTTCGGCGAATTCTGCTGGTTTTTGCATCTCAACATTGAGCACGTATTTAGGTTCAGCAATTGCACTTACATCTTCAATTTGATCATCAACTGACACTGTATTGGCATTTACGGCAAGCCAAATTGTAGTTAAAAACAAAAAAATTGTGAAGAATTTCATGTTTTTATTTGTTTTTAATTAAATTCTGCTTTTTTTTTTAATTGTGAATAATATTCGAATTTCTGCTCAAATGTTACTGGTAATCCAATTCAAGTTTCTTTCCTTTATATACCAAAAAAAAAATAGTTTAATTGTAATCTAGAATTTGATAATCACATTGAAGAAATTTTAACAATATCTTTGCTATTTCTCAATATTTCCAAAGAATCTAAATAAAAATAGGTCGAGGTTAGATTAGAATGAAGCAAAAATAATTTAATTCTAAGAAAATGTTTTGTGATTAATTTTTTTCTCGCAATTTTTATGATGATTTCATTTCAGCAAGTTAATTTTTAACCTATTGCATGTCAGTTGAACTTAAACAGATTGTAAGTAGGAGATCAATTCTCAAAATTTGCTTCAAACACGCTCCGATAGGCTTCTGTTCCGTCTGCTCATGTTTCTACACTATAAAACTTTTTAGTGTAGCAGTTTGGTGTCGAAAAGCGAAATACTTGAGGCACCGAACTACGACACAAAATTGCGACACTGTATTTGATTCAAATTGTAATTGGTATCTCTCCCGTAAATACCAAAACCAGTTCCCTCTTCAGTTTTAGACCCATCAGTGAACCATGCTTCCTCGATATCATTTTGAATAACGTTTTCTTCATTCCAGTCTACCTCAGAAAAAAAAGTTATGCGAGAACACATATTTCGTGTTCATTAAGTCTGAGTTTTCTTTTCTATAGAACTGGTTTAGGATCATGAGCGATGTTCAAAATGGGTCACAGAGAGCAGTGATTTCATTTTTGTCACTTACTAGGAATTCGTAGTAGGTAATTCTTGCTTCTGCTGAGTATATGGATTGGTGAAAGTTCGAGTAAGATATTTAGTGCTGCTGTTGGAGTAGTGCTGAAAGCGCCAGTTATAAATAAACACGCTGATCTTTGAACTTTACTAAGCTCTTTGATGAAAGTGCCTACCTTCATCTTGTCATACCATACAATTGCTCCACATAACATAATGTGTAAAATTATCACTTTATATATTCACATTGCAGTTTTAGATTTAAAACCCCAGTTTTTCCCAATTATTGATTTGCAGGTCCACATAGCAGTGGTTGATCTTTTAATTAAATATCATAAATGTTCGTTACATCCCAATTTAGAGTCTAAAATCATACCAAGGTATTTCACATGTTCCGAGTATTTCAATATTTCTCCAAATAATTTAAGTGACTGAAGACCATCTTTATACTTTCTTTTCTGGGTAAAAACAACTACTTCTGTTTTCAATGGATTCACACTTAGATCAATATTTACACACTATGTTTAACCCTTCTTGTATACGTAAAGAAGTCATCATAGGGCAAATGCCTGATATGCCATATTTTTTGATTTTGAAAATATTTTTTTTTTTTTTTAATAGAAAATAGTTAAAAAAAAATTAATTCAATCAAAAAATTAAAAGAGTTATTTCATTTTCATTTAATTTTTTTTTCATTTTCCTTCATCTGGATCCCGTAAGCCCATATGGACCCCATAAGCCATAAGATCCAAATTCTGATACTCCTTATTGACTGTTAAAAATTTAATATTTTATTTGCAGAGTTTGAATTTTAAATCTATTGCGAAATTTTCTCCTTGTTTTTAGATGCTTAAAATCCATTAATTTTTGAGTAAAATCAAAATTTAACGGTCATTTTTAAAAATAAAAATTCAAAAAAATCCACCACGCGTCAACTTGCAAAACATAAACAATACAAACGATAATTTACTGTCAAAGTAACTTTGACAATTGTCATATGTTGCGATATAATTGCAAAACAGTGAACAAGTAGAAAGACGTACATTACTTTGGTGAACGCAATTTCAAGAAAAAAAAATGAAATTAATTTAATAATTATTACGTTGTTATTTATTTATTATTATTATTATTTTCCCCATCCAAATACCTTCAATTCCTACAAAATAAATGTAGAATGGCTGATGCCGATTGGAAAAAACGTGTCGGAATTCCAATTAATTATAGTTCCAGTGATGAAGATGGGTAAGTGGTTTCAATCACATACAAAAAAAAAAATTATATTATTTTGTAACATTCCGAATACAAAAAAAAGTGAAAATTTTTTATAATAGCTCAGCAATTTTAAATGTCAACTAAAGTAAAATTAGCACATTTCAGGGACAGAGTTTAATGATCCGTAACTGAAATGAGAATTTTATCAGAATTCATTCAATTTCATTTCAATTTAATTTAAAAAGAGAAAACTTTTTTTATGAAAATTTATTTTTCCGCATATCTGTGTACGTGTTTATAGATACATATGTGTACGTATACAGGTACGAGTAATGTTTGTGGATATGTGACGATTCGATATCACTTTTGATACACATATTTACTAGAGACAATAATAATTGTAGACTCTTATCTAGTATTATTGTTATATGACTTTTGTATTTTGCGGCTCCATACATTAAATAATTGTTATCTCACAGTTGGGACATACTTAAAAAAAATTATTGTGTAGTAATTTGGAGTTTATCAACAATTCAATTGTTAGTTTAGTACCCATATCTAATTTTTTTTGCTCTAAAATCTTGATTTCAATTCAATAGTTTGTGTGATTGTGTTTTTATTTTTATTTTATTTAATTGAAATTAAAATTTGAAATTATTTTACAGCGTCGTTGAGTTGCGTAAAAAATCGAATGCAACTCCTAGCAAACATGTTTCTGGTACTACAGGGACAGATTCAATGGATTCAGGAGAGTTTATAAGGTTGGAAGAAACTTTTGGTAGCACACCGCCTCGAACACGGATTAAAAATAAGAATCGGGAATGGAGTCGGAAGCAAGAGTTCGTGTCTTTCTGCTTTTTTTACACTAATTTACTAATTTTGTGTTTGATCAATGTTTGTTTTTCTTTGTCTCACTCTCTCTGTTTACTGCCCTATGCAATTTTATTTGATTTTTTATGTTTTAATTGTGATTAGTCCTGTAATTCCGTAAATTCAATTACATGTGTTTGAATTTAAATGTTTTCAGTGAAAAAACCGTTAAAATTTCCTCTTAGAATCGTGACTATGAAAAAATCTTCAGTATTTTGATTTTTCTTTGGTATTCTATTTAATAATAATTTAATTTCAATGGAAAATATTAATTTAATTTTATTTTCATGCTCAATTCCACTTACAATTCACACACACATAAATTCCTGTGTTCACTTTTTTTCATATTTATTATAGGTTTGTCATATGATTTTATTTTTAATCTACTTTTCTCTCAATCACATTTTAGCGCATTTCTGTCGATTTGAAGAAAAATGCGAAAATTGTACGCGGTCCCTCCATTCGTCGGTCTGTACGTCAGAAAAATCATGAAAATAGTCGCAAATCATTGAAAATAATCGCGAATCATGAATAATGTTGTAAACCGTGAAAAAAAGACAGCCAAATTTTCCATAATATCCGAATTTTTTAAAATAACCGTTTAATTGATGAAAATGAAGAATTTTTTCTATGGAAATGCGCTCGTTCATATCGTTCACGATCACGTTCTACATTTTTTATCTGCTTTCCTTTTTTTCATTCACTTTTATTTTTAATTGTATTTTATTGTAGTAGCACCGTAGAATTATTGTCGTTGCTTTCTTAGTCTCAATTGAATGTTTGTCGAATTAATATCAGTTTTCTATGCACTAGTTGTTTCCTGATTAAATTTTAGTAGAATATTTTTTTTAAATTTAATTTTTAGTAAAAAAAATGTCACTTTCAATGTAATTAAATTTAAACATTTTCATTTCAAATGTGCTTTAATATTTTTTTTTCAATCTTCACAGAGATGGAAGCACGAAAACCACAAAAACCAGATTGGTTCGTGCCCGAGCCGATCGCCGCAACACCGTGGACTGTGCAATCCTGAATCAAATGATAATCGAGCCAACAATTGGTGATTCAAAGCGATCAGATAAAAAGACACTTCAATTACAGAGAAATGAGGAGCGTGATGCCAAATTGTCCATTGAAATATCAAACAGAGTCCAATCGTATCGTGTCAGTAAACGTAATTCAGGTTCATTTGAAGATCGGGCTGAAAGTTTGCCGGCCACCAAGAAATCACAAGGAATTCCAAAATTAATTGAGTCATGTAA
The DNA here is from genome assembly GCA_900002565.1 of Culicoides sonorensis. Taxonomy (NCBI): domain Eukaryota; kingdom Metazoa; phylum Arthropoda; class Insecta; order Diptera; family Ceratopogonidae; genus Culicoides; species Culicoides sonorensis. The sequence goes on along the minus strand of LN483404.1, from coordinate 529,072 downwards.
CAGATTTATGAGTGTAAAATCTAGACCAATTGGATGTCGAACGTCAGCTCCACCAAGTGCATTTGCAAATGCATTTAAAGAAGCCACACAAATGAGTGCAGTGAAAGCGGATAATGTGAGTGGTACTGGAAGTCAAGTTGGTGGTTTAGTTGTACCTAATAATAGAATTGATTTTCACGACACATTTTCACATTTAATTAAGCTTGGCAGTATTGATAAGACCTCAAAGGGATTAGTGAGTCATTGTTTATTTTTATCTTGTACTCACTTTGTACTTAAATGTAAACAATCTTTTTTTTTAAATACAGATATCACAGGAAGAACAAATGTGGCAAACGGAGGTGAAAGATTTGATATGGCTTGAACTCCAAGCGTGGCATGCGGATCGGAACATTGAGGAAGAGGATAAACATTTGTATCATGCACGTCAATCAATTGGTGATTTGTTGCGAGAAATTATGACGTATAAATTTGATCGATCTAACGCCAAACGGACAGTTAATGGAAGTGCTGCATCAACTGCTGATAGTGGGGTTTCCGTGCAATGTCCAGAAAATATCCCATTTTGCCCGGGGTGTATTTCAATGTATTGCAAGGACTGTCTGGCAGCCCAAACGTTAGCGCTAAAACAAGTTGAATCATTGCTCAATCGCTTAGAATACGCAGAATCATTGTATCAATCAACTAAAGCATTTGGTAGTTCCTATCCTTTGTACAAAAGTGATGCATTTACCGCAAGAATAAAAGCCCTATGTCTTTGGTATAATATGACGAGGCATCATCGATTGAAATTGTTGATTCTTGGGAAATTGTTGGCCAGGTAAAAAAAGCGCATTTAATATAATGGAAACGCCTGGTATATTTTAATTATTTTAAACACATTTCAACAGATTACACTCAGGAAAACAACATTCTTGGCCAATCACTGAAGCAACTGAAGCCGATGAAACGAGTAGTGATACGAATGGATCAACTTCCGATGAAATTGATAAATTTTCGGAAAAGGAATCAACAAGTGATGAGTAAATTTAAATTTTTCCGTTAAAATACGTTTCACATCTACTTTTTTCCTTTTCTTATTCATATTCATAGACATGATGCAGTTTGTGAAGTTGGATTCCCCGCAAATCGAGTTTTATGTCCATTAAATAATCCTGTTGTGAGTAATGGAAAACCACCGGTTTCAATTTGCCTGAATAATGATATGAAATTACCTCAAGTTGCCACAAGTGGTAAATCTCCATACAGAAAATATATAGAAAATGTTCTCAAGTCACGTGGTCTTGGGAAATCACTTTCATTTTTACATCGTTTGCATAACGTGGTGTTGCGAAAAGCGAGAATTACGCTTGAGCGTCCCGGTGAAACAGATTTATTTGAGGACTCGGATTTGTTTGAGGAGGAAGATGTTCCGGTGATTGAGTTGATTGAACCTCCAATGGATCGTGATCAGATTGAGGAGTTGCGTCGATATGGAATTTGGAGTCCGGAGGCAAAGGAATTGCTCTTGCCCTCGTATGTGCCGGCATTTTTATTTTTATCACTGATCCCATTGGAAGTTATTCATGAATTTTTACGGATGCGACTTGAAACGAAGGTAGTTAAACCAAATCTTTTGAGTTTAGAACAACTTCTGAAAGAACTTCGTGAGGGCTTGTCATTGGCCATGATTCACCGGGAACGATATAAGCGTCACATTACAACTGCTTTGACCGAAGGTGGTGAGGATTTTGAAAAGCACATTGTGATTTTAGAGGAATTTAATAAAACGTGCCAAAAAGTATTCGAATTGTATCTCACATATGCCGAAGAATGGATAATTAAAGGTGCTCCTGACACCCATCGTCGATTAGACGATGAATGGCGTTTTGCAAAATTAATCAGTCCCATGATTCCTGGACAACATGTCGCTGCCTGTAAACACTTTTGCTCAATTATTCAACAATTGCTCAAGGGCATTGGCGATTTGCTGGTGTCCAAAATCAAGGATCTAGATGATCAAGTTGACCACGTTGAGGGAACTTCACCTGTTTCAATTAAATGGCAACTTTTAACAATTTGTCGTGAGACTCAGCAGCTTTTTACAGATGAACGTGAAAAAATGTTGAAAGTCCTCACTTTTGCAAAGAACCTGTGTCGTGATATTGAAAAACCAGAATTTCATCGCGAACACAACGAAGAATTGGTCTCAGATCTCGACGCGTATCTTTGTACTGAAGTGACTCAAGCCGTTACTTTGATTAAACGTCAAGCTCTTGGTTTTAATAATTTACTTATCGAAACTATTTCGTTAGTGCAACGTCGATGTCACATCAAAAACCTAAAAGACATGGACGAGCAAGACAGAGTCGCTGTCATAACAAGATCTCGTGAAATTATGCATCAAGGTTTCAAGTTTGGCTTTGAATTCCACAAAGAGCTACACAAATTGCATGAAATCAAGGTGGCGAGTTGTAAAGACAAGCAATGTGAAATGAAATTAGCTTTAATGATTGTTGATTTCGGGAAATTGTGGATGCGATTTGTGATGGAACGTACTGAAAGAGGTCGTGGCGTTCGTCCAAGATGGGCTACGCAAGGCTTGGAATTCCTCACGACAGTTTGCGATCCACACAACACAAATTTCCTGAGTGACAAGGAATTTGAAGAGTTAAAAAAGGAAATGGACAGTTGCATTTCACATGTAATTGGAGAACCTGAAAAGCGGAAAACTCATCGAACGCGCCGAAATTCACCGTTACCTCGTTCAAGGACACCTTCAGTTCCAACCACACCACAGCTGAGTCAAAGAAACTATTTGTCGCAATTAAGTTCAAAAAGTAGTGGATATATGTCAGAATCAACTCCAGGCTCACCAACGCTTGAGTCGGGAAGTTCAAGTGCTTCAACGCCCGCAATTCGAATCACAAAACCCTTTGAAAATTCAAAGGAAATCAAGCAAGTTCGTATTCGTGATGCAATTACACGCTTAGATATTAGCTTAGACAATAAATTGCATGATAAAAATTTGATTGGACAAGTCAAGGAGCTGCAAACTGTTGATAAGTACACGATTCGTGCACGGAGTGTCAACTTTTCATGGCATCGTGGCATGAAAATTGGTCAAGGACGATTCGGGAAAGTTTATACTGCGGTGAATAACAGCACAGGAGAATTGATGGCAATGAAAGAAATTCCAATTACTCCGGGCGAAACACGAGCAATTCGAAGAGTTGCAGAAGAACTCAAAATATTCGAAGGTATTCAGCATAAGCATTTAGTGAGATATTACGGAGTGGAAATTCACAGGGTAAGAAATTCATTTCAATTAAAAATTAAATTTAAATTTCATTGAATTCCTTTAAATACATTTTTAGGAAGAATTATTAATTTTCATGGAATTGTGTCCTGAAGGCACGTTAGAAAGTATTATTGAATTATCAGGTGGTTTGCATGAGAGTTTGACACGAAGATACACTGCACAATTATTGCTCGGTATGTGAAATTTAAAATATTCCATTAAAACTAAGTCAATTTCATTTCACCTTTTCTTATTTCAGCTTGTCAAGAACTTCACAAAAACGGGATCGTTCATCGCGATATAAAGCCGGCCAATATTTTCCTTACAAATGATCGCTCTGTCCTGAAATTGGGCGATTTTGGATCTGCAGTCAAAATTGAAGCACACACAACAATGCCCGGGGAACTTAAGGGCTATGTTGGAACACAAGCGTACATGGCACCAGAAGTATTTACAAAAACGAATACTGAAGGTCATGGAAGAGCTGCTGATATTTATAGTGTAGGGTGTTGTGTCATTGAAATGGCTTCAGGAAAGGTGATTTAAATTTTTTTCATTGAAATTCATTCAAATTAACTTAATTTTTAATTTTCAGCGTCCTTGGCACCAATTCGATTCGAGCTTCCAAATTATGTTCAAAGTAGGAATGGGCGAAAATCCTGAAATTCCCGAATGTTTGAGTCAGGAAGGGCAAGACTTTGTGGAGCTTTGTCTAAAGCATGACTCAAAACAACGACCAAATGCCACCGAATTACTTTTACATCATTTTTGCAAAGTAAATGTCGATTAATTTATCATTTTATTTTAATTTAATTTAATTTTATATCATTTTATTTTAATTTTTTATTAGATTGGCTTAAATGATGAAGATTCAATGTACATAAAAAATATTGAAACTGAAGTACGTCGATCATTTCGCAGTAAAAAGACTTCCACTTAAGCATGGACTTTAAAAAAAAAATTAAATTTAATCAGGGAAAAAAAATATAATTTTAATTTTTGTTGATGATAATATTTAAATTTAACCGTCCTATTTTTTAAATTTTAATTATTTTTTATTTTATTTTTGTTTCATATTCATTAGAAGAAAAAAAATGGTACTTATAAATTAGTTGTTTTATTTTCATTTTATTGATAGTTAAGGCTAAGAGTCAATTAAAATAAATAAAAAAAAAAAAACTATAATAAGAAAAGAAAAGGCTTAAAAAAAAGTTTGTATTGTTAAAATGATATAAAAATAATTGTTAAAGTGATTATGATAAACAAAAAAATACTTTTAAGAATATGAATCACGGTCCTATTTCGATTAAGAAACAAAATGCTTTAATAAAATATTGATAAAAATCATAAATTGAATTTTTTTTTAATTTCGACATTTTCCAATAATTTGTTTGTTTTTTTTAACAATTAAACGCATTTGATAATTTATGAAAGATAACGTTTAAAATGTGTGTCAGTAAGTCAAAGTTCGATTTTCCTGGAATCAAAAACAACCTCAAGAAGCCGTTCGCCGATAAACAGTACAGTTTTGGAAACGAAAATCGATTTTGGTGATTCCATTCAGATAAATCAGTGCATTTTTGCAAAATATACTAAACACTTTTTTCAATAAATCTAATAGAAAGTAGAGAAAGAAGCTCAAATTTAGCGTAATGTTGTATAAAATTTTAGGTTTTTAATGAAAACTCAATTTTTTTGTATAAAAACCGTTCAAGTCATCCAAGAAAAAGTTAAAGAACTATTAATTTTCTACAACTTTGCCTAATACATCATAGGTGTACTTCTTTGATAAGTGCTTTTAAAATCAACAAGTTAGAAATAACAGATATTGGCGTGTGTTGTTTAGGATTCTTTAAATATTACATACATTCGGTTTTTCTCACAAAAATCAATTTTTTTTGTATGAAAAGGACAAAAGTGATGTATGGCAACTTTGTTCAGGATAAATAGGGCAACATTTTTGTAGAATATTTCAAGGTCAAATATCGTATGTAACTGAGCCAAAATGGCCAAAAATTGCCAAAAAAACGCTTCGTTTGAGGGTTTTTCACCGAAAAATCATGTTTTTTGTACTAAATTTGGCAAAGTGGTCCACGGATAAATTAAAGATTTTGAATAGATTTATAAGTTTGCTGAATATTGTATTTACCTGCGATGTATGGTTACGCAGTTATTCATAATAAAGAAACCTCAAAAACCGTTCTTTTCAGTTTTTGTCCAATATCTCGAAAAAAATTTCAATTTAATTTCAATTTTTTCCAATTTCTTTTTCCCAGAAGTCCTCGTGTTTCTTTTAATTTAACTGTTTCGATTCTGTTGTTTTTTTAACTGGAATATGGTAAGAACCTTGAGTTACTTAAAAACTAAATGCCAAAGATAAGGATTTTACAATAAATAGCGATGCGAAATTGGTTTAAAAATCAGTTTAAATTGTGAATCCAAAACAAACAGACAAATTTTATTCCACTATTAAAAAAAATTAAATTGAAAAACATGAAATTCGTTACCAGTTTCGCTCTAATCATCCTGATTTCCGTTACAATTATCGCTGCTTCCACGGTGGAAGTGCTAGACGAAGATTTTGATGATGAAATTCAACAAAAAATTGACGTCCCAAAAGATTTAGTTGAAGATTCATTGGATGTCCAACAGCCTTCAACAAGAAAACCATTGATATGTGACCCCAAAAATTGTTTCCTTTCATGTGTTCGAATTGGATCAAAAGGTGGACGGTGTATCGCAAAAGGTCGATGTGCTTGTACTAGATCTTAAAAAAAAAATTAATACAAATTAAATAAAATGTTTCAATAAAATTAAATTTAATCGTAATTTCATTACATAGAAAACGCTATTTAATTAGGGATCATAAAAGATTAGATGCATCTTTCCACGAAATTTGAATTAAAATTATTTTTAACTTAAATTTACGATTTGACTATAAAAGGAAGGAAATTGTGATATCAAAAGTAGTATTTTCTAATCACTTGTCAGTTAATTATTATCTTAATTAAAATGCATTTAAAATTAGTTCTTTTTGCAATTTTGGGACTCATGTCAGCATTGGCATATGCAAAAGATGATCCAAGTCCAATTACGAACGAAATTGAAGGTCGTGGGATGTTTACTTGTCACGAATATGACGATGGAGGTCCAACCACATGCTGGGCTAATCGTAAAGGTGACCGTGATGCTCGCTGTACCCGATGCAATGGAAAAGCCTGGCAATACAGTAAATTCTTCTTCACTTGCTATTGCTGTTACTGTCCACCATATTTGAATTAATGGAAAGCAATGAAATTTGAAGTGAAATTATGAATTATAAAAAAACTAAAAATAAATAAAATTTCCTTTAAATTTATTTGTTGCACAGTGTTATTTCTTATCTAAATATTTTCTTTTGTATTGAGACCTTTAACAAAGTAAAGTGAGTATTGTAAATCACAAAAAAAATGCAATAACAATGTAATTCTAAGAAATGTTTGAGCTCAATATAGGACTATGATACTGATAATGTGACCAAAAAATGCAAAACGTAACCGAGAACGATATAAAAAAGGGCATTTCTGTCAATAGAATTCACCATTTTGAAAAAGTCGCACATTTTTCAAAATTTTCTCCATTTTGGAAGATTCAACTACCTGCAGAATTTTTCATTATTCGCTAATTTTTGAGAAACTGGTGAATTTTTTTGTGATTTGCAACTTTTAATGTCATTGTCGACTTTGACACAGAAGGACGGACAGCATGACCGCGTACAAAACACTCATTTTTTCCCATATCGATGGAAATGCACTAAAAAATGATAAAATCATATAAAAATGGAAAAACGAAATGAATATTTGATCAGTTGCTTTCATTTCTCAAGTCCGAGACATTTCACTGTTACAATCATGAAATTATTCACAATTTTAATTTTACTTGGAATTTTTTGTTCATCATTCATCAGAGCAGTTCCATTGAACGACCAGAAATCAGTTGGTGATGGTACCAGGATTGATAGTTTTCAAGATAAATTTCCGGATATTCGTTTTTAAACAGCAAAATCATCGATATGTGATTTTTGGGTATGCAATTTAGATTGCAGAAAGAAAGGTTACAATAAAGGACGATGTGACTATGGACAGCCATGTAAATGTCTTTACTGAATTAAATTTAAAAAAAAAAATAATTTACGTTTAATATAGAAATAAAATTAAATTGAAAAATAAAAAAATTACATTTAAATTAAATTAAAAAAAAAAACAAAAAAATTTTGTGTCAGGTGTGGGATTCGAACCCACGCCTCCAGAAGGAGACTAGAATGCTCAGAATGATGCCCATACATTGTATAGGCAAGTTTTCACTTGAGTCTAGCATCTTAGACCGCTCGATCAACCTGACAGATATTGTTACCGTTGCCAAATTGCGTTCTCGTTCTATATTCCTTGTATGTTATATGTTATGTGTATATGTGTGTGTGTATATGTACGATATGTAAAACACATTTCATTATCGAATCTCACATCAGTATCGTATTCGTCTCACATGGTATTGTTTATATTTTTTATTTTTTGATTAAAGTCACATAATATCACTGAAAATAATTTAAATTAAAAAAAACCATGGCAAATATTCTCCTCAGTGAAGCAGAAAAAGTCTTTATCCTCCATGGAATTGAGGCAAATCTCCGGTGTGATGGTCGAACGCGCTCAGATTATCGTCCAATGGAATTAGAAACCGACATTGTAATGCATTCAAATGGATCAGCCCGTCTCCGACTCGCAAATTCCGATGTCCTGGCAAGTATCAAAGCGGAAATTGATGTGCCACATGCAAATCGTCCAAATGAAGGGAAATTAGAATTTTTTGTCGACTGTTCCGCAAATGCAACACCCGAATTTGAAGGGAGAGGCGGCGAGGAATTGGCCTTAGAGATAGCGAATACACTGAATAAAGCATTTTCATCGTCGAATGCCTTTAATTTGAAAAATTTGTGTATTTTAAGTAAAAAGCAATGTTGGAAGCTGTACATTGATATTTTGGTAAGATTTGGGAAAAAAACATTAAATTTATGAATGTAATCAGTAAAATTCATGATCCACAGATTTTGGAATGCGGTGGGAATTTATATGATGCAGTATCAATTGCCGTGAAAGCTGCACTGTTTAACACGAAAATACCCCGGGTCTCAGCTGTTCCGATGGATAAAGGTAAAATTTTATGAAATTTTTGAATTTTGATGAAAATTTGACATTTATTCCATTTCAGGTGCTGTCGATCTCGTTTTATCAGATGACATTTATGATTGTGATCGCTTGAATGTAGACAAATTACCTCTTTTAGTAACCTTATGCAAAATCGGGGAAAATTGTATCATTGATCCGACAGCCGAAGAAGAGGAATGTTCAGTTGCTAGTCTGGTTGTGGGAGTTTCCTGCATTAATGAGACTGAAGCAATGATTTCCACGATAAGGACATCAGGCACCGGTTCTGTGTCACTTGAAACCTTGTATGATAAATTGAACATGAGCATAAAAGCTGCACTTTGTCTCAACAAAATTCTTATGGAAATATTGAGAAAAGAAGAGGAACAAGCAACAGAAAATAAAGTCGGTTTTTTGAAATAATTTTAACATTTTTATTTTAAACACTCATCACATTCATCTTTAATTGAGTCACAACAAAGCTCTTGGTAGCTTCCCCTTCGTCTTGTCATGATTTTTTGATGGATCATTTCAGGGACCCATATTAAGACAACAAGGAGTAAAACCAAATTTTGTGCATGCAACACCATTGCATAGCTTCCCGTAAAATCACGAACCCATCCCAAAAGTTGACCTAAGCTTATGACAAAAAGAGCTTTCACTGTCATATTCAATCCAAGTGCATTTCCAAATAGCTCTGGATTTTTGTGACAATACTCTGATACAGTTAGATTTTGTTGGACCACTGTAATGGCACGAACTAGTCCAAATAACACTGAAACTGCCATTACCGTTATTTTATCTGAGACTAATGCAAGGACTAATCGAACACTGCCAAGTAAAATTATGCCAATGAGGAAAAGTAATTTACTTGATAAATTGAGACGGTCGGTGAAAAGTGGGAGAATGAGACGAGATGTCAAATCAGCGCCGGCTAACAACGACATACTCATTGCTGTCTCGGATTTTGTCATATTTGCTACATTCTGAAAGGAAAATGATTTTATTTTAATTGAAATTACTTAAATTTAGTTTAATTTTGCATTTCACCTGCAGATAAAATGGATAAATCATTGAAAAGTTAATTGAAGCTGTGTACGCCAAAGCCAAACCCACTGTGAGTGTTAAAAATGAAATGTCTCGTAGCAATTTCAAATCCATCAATTCAAATATTTGCCTTCCAAAGTCATTTAATCTCTCTTTGAAATGTAATTTTGTTGTCTTTTTCATATTCAATCCTTGATCTGTCTTTTCCATGTCAATTTCATCGATTTCAGTTGTGCTCTTACTTTTCTTTTTCTTCTTCTTCTTCTTCTTAATCTTCATGTGCCATTCAACGGGTTGGTACAAACTTCCTCCAATTAATCCGTTCCATGCCAGACCACCCATAATCAAAATAGCGCCAGAAAATCCATAAAATTCCAAGAGAAAACGCACAACATGCGGCATTAATGTTTGACCAACACCAGTTCCACCAACTGCGATTCCCACTGCAGTTCCCTTCCTCGTACTAAAATATCGATTAATTAAATTGAATTGTGATTGAATGATCATTCCGAGTGCGAATCCAACACAAAGTGAGTAGCTTATCAATAAATGCCAAATTTCAGTGCTAAATGAACTTAAAATGAGTCCAGATCCGCTGAGGAAACTGCCAAAGAGTGTGAGAGCACGTGGTGAATAAAATTTTAGCAGTGGTCCAGTTACAAGTCCAGAAAAATTCAAAAAAAGACTTGCAACGTTCATTATGAGTGCAACGGAGCCGGTGCTATTTGATATGCTGTGAATTTTATCTCCAAATAACAAGCCAAAAAGTGAAATTAAACTCTGATTAAAAATGTTCGTTAAACAGGCGCCACCGACAATGAACCAACCGTAACCGCCATTTGGAATTAAATTACTTTTCAACCTTTGTGACATTTCAAGGGGATTTACAATTAGTTAAATTTGAATAAAAACACCTTTACATTCAATTGCACGACACGAAATGAGGAATTAAATTGAAATTTTACATTGTCTCGAGTAATTTTCGTTATCTCATTGTAATTATTTAATCAAGGATTTTATATCTAATTCGCTATCGCTGCATCTTAAGTAGTTTCTCTGATAACATACATTAAATTGTGATAAAAAACTATAAAAATTGACATTTCTCCCTTATCTTAACCCGAATTAAACGAGCGTGACGTACAAGTCACGACTTTAAATGAAAATTCTAAAAATTAAGGTCCAAAGTCGTTGCCAAAAATTTTGCCCTGAGAATGTGAGAATTAAAAAATATTTCATGTAACTAGTGGATGTTCAAAGAAATTTATTGTTCTTTCCTTATGTGAATTTAAACGTTCTTACACATTTCATAATATTTTTTTTTTTAATTGAAACATCATTAGTACACTGCTCGACCAATAAACCTGCATATAATTTTATTATGTTGCGATACGATTTTCTTAATCCAAAGCAGCAGCACCAGAAATAATTTCAATCAATTCACGTGTAATGACAGCTTGTCGAGTTCTGTTGAAGGTCAATGTAAGTTTATCAATCATTTCTCCAGCATTCTTGGAAGCGTTGTCCATAGCAGTCATACGTGATGATTGCTCACTGCATGCATTCTCTTTCATGGCATAGAACAACAATGAAGCTAGAGAATATTCCAAATAACTACGAATTACTTCCGAATCCAAGGAATCATAAACGGGCAATTTTGGAGAAGCCTCAACAGCAGCCAAACTAAACATTGGCATTTCCGATAAGTTATATGAGACAACCGACTTGAAGCGATTGTACAAAATTCTACCATCAGTGAATTGATAAGGTAAATTTGTAATTTCATTGGCCAACTTTGAGGCGTCCAAGAAAGTTGGTGGCAAACGACCAATTTCATTGCAGACCATCAAGATGTTCTTGCCATGAGTACGAGCCAAAATAGCACGAGACTTATCACCTACACAGATAATCTTAGTATCGGGATTCTTGGCCAAGTCCAATTTAATTTGACGACCAACACCACTGTGGATGGCACCACAAAGACCTGAAATGTTTGAATTTCATTTTATTAGAAAAATTATCATGATTCTAAAAAAAATTTGACCCACCTCGATCTGAAGAAATAGCAATAATGACAGATTTGCTTTCCTTCTCTGGTGGTGCAACCTCGGCACGTTCATAGAATTGCTTGGAGCCCTCTCCGTATGGACGGGCTTGTTTCAAGTCACGTTCAGCCCGAGCATACTTAGCAGCTGACACCATTTTCATAGATTGTGTAATCTTCTGGATATTCTTGACCGACTTCAACCGAAGTGAAATGGTCTTCAAAGTGGCCATTCCTCGTTGTTGTTGTCCAGCATTGTAAATGCTTAGAACAGCACCAGTAGTGGCTGGTACGCGTGAAAACATCCTAAAAATAAAGTTGGATACACATTTAAGTTAAAAATCTATGAAATTCTAATATTTTTCAGGTAAATCTTGATTAAATTTATATTACAATTCTGTTTGTGATTCGACTTGATTATAAAATCTTGTCTATTCGGGTTATGTAATATTTTTTCAAGATCAAAATATGATAAATTAAATGAAAACTACGTGATAATTTTGTTTTTTTTATGATAATATCGTATTTTGGTGATGAATTTACCTGTTTTATTGCGTTTATCACACGAAAATCACTGAAATAAGTCAAAAATCGGTCCTTAAATGAAAATTTCGTGTAGTGTAATGGCAGTCGAAAAGTGTACTTTTCGTCGTAATCAAATTGACAGCCTGAAATTGAAATGAAATGACATGAAAATGGACGGTGTAAAAATTTGAATTAGAGTGGGTCATATTCATAAAAGGATTTTAAAAAAATTTCGAGAGTTAACAAATTGCACAACTAAGTGCTTCGACCTCTAGGAAAATTGTAGTTCAGGTTTATGAAGATTTGATTAAATTTTTATCAAAGAAAAGACAAATCTTCGTTTAATTTCAGAGAAATGCTATTGCAGAGAAAAAAATTTACAGAAAATAGAATTACAAACTTGACGAGCACAAGCTCTGATATAGCATTACACTTGAAACACAATTCTAGATGTTGCGAAAACCCACAAGTTGACAAAACTCACACAATATCACACCTGATACGTTCTAATATAAGGGGGAAAAAATATCTAATGTTCCTTGCTGCTCTTCAATTCTCTTGTATCGGTGAAATTTTTGCTTGGAGTCCTTGTATCCATCTTGAGATTTATCGTAAAGTTCTGGATACTGTTCAACCAGTTGAACAAGTTTCAATGTGTTGTCAACATCCCAAAAATAATTAAAGTCTTGTCGCTTATGATCAATCGTGGAAATTTTGGTTTTTTCTTCTCATATGGCATTTTGGTTTCCGACGAGTTTTGCGTTTTTTTGCCTTAAGGTTTGATTCATATAGCTCCCAGGACTCATATGAAGTTTCGCTATTTAAAACCATTCCTTTAAACTGAGAATCGTCCAAATATTCCTCTTCTTCATATTCATTATCTTGCGCTATTATCTTAAAAAAATCATATTTCAAACAAATTTTGAGATTTATTATTGTATTTTTTATACCTTATTCTAAAAATGAACCATACATACAGCCTATAGTGGTAAAAGTATTAAAATATGAGATTTTGACATTTCTTGTTGAGAAATTCAACAACAGGGTTGACTAACCTATTCAAAAAAGTGTAGAAGGTGAACGAGCGAATTTCTATAGATTAAATTCATGATTGTGAAAATTCCGGAAATAAAAATGAAAATTCCATTATAGAAAATTCCTCCATTTTGATTTTGACACAAGCGGGTGAACAGCGTGAGTGGTCTCACTCACATTTTTTTTTTCAAATAGACGGGAAAAGTGCTAATAATCGCATTGAAAGTTTTATGTTCACAACAAAATTATTTCAATTTCTTATGAACAATTTGTGCACCATTTTTTTACACTTGCACCGAAACATGTGAAAATGGAACATTTGTCAAAATTATTCCAGAATACCGAAAATAAAATTTATACTTGTGCTCGCTAGTAAAATTCATAAAATCAAAAATAAATTCCCATTTAATTTAATAAAAGTAATTAAAATTCATTGAAATTTAAGTCACTTTTACAAAGCATTACCCATTCAACAAATTTACATTACCAAATCCAATATCTTTTGTTTGAGTTAATTGCTAAATAAAGAGAAGAAAAAAACTACAAAAACAATGTCGTCAGATTGGGATACCGTGACTGTTCTCAGGAAAAAAGCACCAAAAGCTGCCCAAATGAAGACTGAGTCTGCCATTAATCAGGCGCGTCGTCAAGGGCTCGAAGTTGAGACAACCCAAAAATGTAAATAATCATTTTTTATTATTAATTTTAAAATTAAATTACGTCATTGTTTACCAATACACAAAAATTAAAATTAAAACAGACGGTGCTGGAACCAATAAACAACATGTCGCAACAAAAAATACAGCAAAGCTCGATCGGGAATCTGACGAATTGAAACATAAAACAATTTTACCAAGTGTTGCAAAGACCATTCAACAAGGACGTCAAGCCAAAGGATGGAGTCAAAAGGAATTGGCCACGGTATGTTATCAGAAAATTACTTAACATTGTGAAATGTGTTTATTATTTTTTGTTATCGATGAAGTTGCGAAGCAACGTGACTAATAATTTTTTTTTTGGGGTTTTATTAGAAAATTTGTGAGAAGCCACAAATTGTGAATGATTATGAGGCTGGTCGTGGCATTCCAAACAATGTCATTTTGGGTAAAATCGAGAGAGCAATTGGACTTAAACTGCGAGGAAAGGATATCGGACAACCGATTGTAAGTGAATTATTTCAACGAAAAAAAACTTATTTTAATGAAACTGAAGTCTAAGAGTTTGAATTTATGATTTGAATTTTAATTTTTTTTTCATTAAGTTTTTTCTGTTGGGTTTTGATGAAATCCATCTCATTTCCACTATTATTTATATTTTACTTTTTCTCAAACTTTAGACTCAACAACATTAGCATTGAAAATCTCATCAAATATTTGGTATAGTTGATTGTCCCAAAAAGAAAAAAAACTTAACACTCAACCAGGATCTTAGGGGAACTAGCTCATTGGTCTTTAAGATGGGTCTTGTCTTAAAGTTAAATCATTAGTTTTAAATTTCTTTCATTTTCCTCCATACAAAGAAAAGAAAATATTTTGAAAATAGTTTACATTTTCCGTTATTTTTAATTTTGAAAGCCGATGGGTCTTGAAGACCCAAAATACCTGATTGAGTGTTAAAGTCATCTAAATAAATGCAATTTTTTCCTATTTTATTCTTTTTTTATTTTCAGGTGCCTCCTGGTAAAAAGTAAAACGCGTTTGGCAGGAGGCGTAACGGTCCAAAAAATTCAAAACTACAGTTAAAAAACAGGAATTTTATCGAGTCATAAAAAAAATTAAATCTTTGTGGAATTTTCGGGTAAATTTTCATTGCACTTTAAAAGGAAAAACATTTTTGTTAAAAATTTAAATTTTTTTGAAGACAATTTACTTTTTAATTTTGAAAATAAAAAAAAAAGTTATAAATTATGATTTCTTATTATTGCACTGTAATAAAATATGTGTCATCGATCAACATTGAAATAAAAAAAATTGTAGTTGGATCGATAAAACATAATTTGCCCTACTAATATTGCGTTTTTGAGCAATGACCCCTTTTTTTGTTTTTTAGAGTAATAAGAGTAAAACTAAGAAATAATAATAAAAAACATTTAAAAAAAATTATATTAAGATTTTTTATTTCATTCATAAGTTAGAAGTAATTTTTATCATTATAATTTATTTGATTAATATTATTATTTATTTTTTTGGATTCCAGTACGGTAAATTTTTCATTATTGAAGTCGTTTTTCTTTTTTTGCATTTTCCTCTTCAATTCTCTTTCGTTTTTTCTCAATGTACTGGTCCACAGATGCGATTGCTTTTTTATACAATGGTTCAAGGACATCTTCGTAATGTATTTTAAAGTCAGCAAAATCTGTTTGAAGCAATTTATCGACATGATCCAATTTTACTTCCTTAAATGTGGACACAATGATTTGCTTTAAATGCAATTTTTCGTCTTTAGTTTTGAATAAAATGGTAAAATGTTGGCCATCTGCATCGAACGCAACAGACACCAGAAATGAATGTTCCGGTGATGACATGACATGCATAGTTGTATGTCCCCATTTGCCATTTGCATCACGCGTTACTTCGATAAATTCAATTTGATCGGGTCGTCTAAGTAATGCCGCAATTAAAACACGTTCACTGTAGTCACCGGGAACGACAAACAGACCAGCAACAGGTGACTTTGTTGGAATATCATGAGTACAATCGCCATTAACATAATCCCAGATTTTCAATGATGAGTCACCAGATCCAGAAACAAGCCATTCCTGTTCTCCAAGCTCGAAGAATTCAATTGACGATACAAATTCCTTGTGTCCCAAGCAAAATGATTCAATTTCACAATGTTCCGGCCATTTTACGACTTTAATTTTTTCATCACGATCACAAGTCACAAAGTAATCTTGTCCCTTGTTCATTTGAATGTTGAGAACTTGTGAGACATGACCTTGAATCCAACGTCCAGGCGATTCAGCGTCAATACAATCAAACACATAAACATCACCTGTCTTATCTGCTACAAGGAGACTACAACTATCCGGGAAATATCGCATAGCACTTGCATTTCTAGCAATTTTACGACGTGAACGTAATTTTAACTCTTCTCGTAACACATCATACAAATACAAAGTTTTATCAGTCATTGCAACAGCGAGGAATTTACTGTTCTTAGATGCTAACACCATTCCAATTCGAAATTCAAGTTTATTATGATCACCATTCTCGGATGTTTGTGCATTTTCATGGTGGTGTTCATCTTCCTGGTCTACGGCGAGTTTGGTTGGTTTTCCTGGAGCTAATGGGGTATCAGGATCAATATCGTGTGTCCAATGTAAATCCACTTGGTTGTTTTCATGATTTAAATGCAAAAATAAGAGTTTTGTACCCGTTCCGATCACTAAAATATTGCCTTTAAGACTTAACAATGACATATTCGGTGATTTTTTACAGAAAATTTCAGTTTTTAAGTTAGAATTTAGAATTAAGGATAGAAATGTTTATTTACAAAAACATTCGGAGTCTTTGTTTATAAAAACATGTGTTTTGACTTTTGACATGGCAACAAAAAGTCATAGCCGGTATCTTGGCTATGAACGAGACCGATTGCATTTCAAAAAGTCTGAATAAGAGATCACGGTGAAGTTGATTCCGATTTTTTTTATTTCAAAAATTTAAAAGCTGTCCATATTTCAAAGTAATTGAACTGAAAAGTCTGGGAAACGACAGAGATTGGCACATTTCAATGAAAAATCAATGAATATTTACGTGAAAATGTTATGTCAATGTATTTTAACTTTTTTTAAACTTAAATTAATGTTAAAGTGCGAAATATAAAATTAAGTAAAATTTTTTAAGGTAAGAAGATTATTTTTAATTAAAGATATGGAAATAAAACAAAGATCAGGACGACTATCGAATGTGCCAGATGTTTAAAGCAGAGCAATAAAAACAGATGAAAACGGCCCAACAGAGGTGGAAGATTAATGATTCCAGTTGATGGTCAGGAAAATCACGACAGAATGACTTTAAAATCCAGATGGAATATATTTTTACCATTGCTGTCGTCCCAGATAGAGATTGTTTTACCTCTCAAACAATTGTCCTTTTACGATAAGATTTTTTATCACAGAATTCAGTTTTTCAAAAAAATCTTTTTTTGAAATAGTTAGTTTCAATTAGTCTTGGTCATTTTGGTTTTCATTCAGAAATTTTTTGTTACATTCAATGTTTCTTTTCGAACTTTAACAAGTGCGAATTGTGTTGAGTTATTAAATTGAAGCAATGCTCTCTTGAGGATGGATTTAATTTTATGAACAAAATTATTCATCATATGCTCCAAACCAAACTTAAGAAACAAAGGAAGTTTGTTTGAATTTGAAAAATAAACTGTAACTCGAAGCAAATCGTTTTTAGTTTCCATTTCAAATCGATTTATCACTTCGTATCTCTCTTGGTCGATATGATTAACATTTCTTCGTATCATCGATGAAAGGTTAAGTTTTACAAGCCGAGAATTTCTAGCCTGAATATGAACAGTACTTCAATTAAAAGGTGAGAAAACCACAAACAAAAACTTATATCTTCGTCAGAAAATGTTGAAGTTTTCTGAAAAATCAGAAAATGGTTGGAAAATTCGAAAAAACGAGAAATAGTTCAGAAAAACCGTAACGATCAAAAAATCTTGTGATTACAAATTTCATCAAAAATAATGAATTTTCCAATAATTTTTTTATTTTTTCCAATTTTTAATAAATTTATCAACTTTTCTGACCTTACTACGCTGATAATCCGATTTGCGATTGTCTAGAAAACGTTAATCAACTCCCTATTTTTCCGATGGGTTGTCTGTAGAATTGTACTGTGGCACATTCTCATCCAGCTACTCCAAATCGAGAGAGTGAGAACAAAGTATTTCAAGTTTTACAGGTAAATAGTAATATTTTGGATGGAAACAAAAAATTCTTATGTACTTTTCAATTCAATTTCTCTAATAAAATAAAAGAAAATTTCACACAATAAATGAAAATTTGATACAGCTCGTACTAAAGATTTAAATTTCATATCAAAATGCATCGATTAAGAAAGATTTTTCAAAACAATACTAAAAATGTCTTGCACCGATATTGCAATACTCGAAGTAATAAAAATGTTGCAACTGCACTAAAAGATGAACCGACACAGGAGACAGTTAAGATTAAATATACTGATACAATTAATTTGCCTAAGACTAAATTTCCTCAGAGGCTTAACAGCAAAAAGTTGTTGGAATTGCAAAAGGTCATCAATGAGGTACGTTGTTCCTACTCCCTTCTTTTAACTCTCCTTTAATTAATCCTTTTACATTCCAATCAGAATCACTTGAGTCAACTCTATGAATGGCAACGATCACATCTCACCAAATCCGAATTCGTGCTTCATGATGGTCCGCCCTATGCAAATGGTGAAACTCACATTGGTCATGCAGTTAACAAGATTTTGAAGGATTTTGTCCTTAAAAGTAAAATCATTGAAAGAAATCGTGTCCATTACCGACCTGGTTGGGATTGTCATGGCTTGCCAATTGAATTGAAAGCACTTTCAGATGCCTTAAACTCACCTCCGATGGTTGTCCGAGAAAAAGCGAGGAAATTTGCTTTGAGTACTCTTGAAAGACAACGCAATGACTTTTGGGATTGGGGTGTCACTGGAGACTGGACTGAAAAAGGGACTTACAGGACAATTGATGCACATTACGTTAAAAAACAAATCCAATTATTTTTTGAATTGTACAAAAAAGGACTGATATTTAGGGATTTGAAACCAGTTTATTGGTCTGCATCATCAAAAACGGCGCTGGCTGAAGCTGAACTGGAATATGATCCTGCTTTCAAGAGTCCTTCATTATATTTTCGCGTGAAATTGAATTCAGTTCCATTAAAATTACCACAACACAAAGAAATTTATGCAATCATTTGGACAACAACACCTTGGACCTTACTCTCGAATCAAGCGGTGTGTTACAATCCAAAATTGAAGTACGCCCTCGTTGAAGATGAAAATGAACCGAATGCGAAATATTTAATTGCATCATGTCTCGTTGCATCATTCAACAATGAAACTTCAAAAAATCTCAGAGTCTTACATGAAATCGATGGAACTGAGCTGGAAAATTGCACTTATCAACACCCTGTCACACAATCAGACCCTCTCCCATTCCTCGCAGCAGATCACGTCCAAGACACAAAAGGAACTGGACTTGTTCATACAGCGCCAGCACATGGCCTTGAAGATTATTTAATCTGCTTATCTCATAAAATACCGACAAAATGTTACGTGGATGAACTTGCACAGTATACCGATGAAGCACCAGAATTTCTACAAGGCAAATATGTGTTATCCGAAGGAAATGCAGCTATCTTAGATCACATTAAAAACGACATCTTACATTTATCGAGTATAACGCACTCATATCCAATTGATTGGAGAACAAAAAAACCGGTAATTTTTAGAGCAAGTCATCAATGGTTCATTGATACCGAAAAAATTAAAGATAATGCAGCGAAAGAAGTTGAGGGAGTTAAATTGTATCCTAATCACGTGTCAGATACACATAAAAGTACGTTAGTGGCCCAATTAATGAAACGACCGTATTGGTGTATTTCGCGACAGAGATGTTGGGGAGTTCCGATTCCAGCATTTTACGATAAAATTAGTGGAAATGTGATAATTAATGAGTGAGATTAAATTTCATTAATCATAATTTTAATTTAAATGAAATTTTTTTTTCTAGAAATGTCATTCAAGAAATTTTAGACCACATTGAATCAGATGGTAATATTGATTTCTGGTGGACTAAAAGGAGTAACGAGATTTTATCATCAGACACACTTTCGTCACTCAAAATATCAAGTCCAGAAAATATTGTTCAAGGAAATGATATTCTTGATATTTGGTTTGATTCTGGGATTTCCTGGTACACTGCCCTTGAGGAACCTAAGATAGCTGATTTGTATTTGGAAGGTGTAGATCAATTCACTGGATGGTTTCAATCTTCATTGATGACAAGTGTGGCGTTGAGAAATAAAGCTCCATACAAGTAAGTGATGAAAAGTGCTCTACTTTACCGATTTCTGTTTATATACGCACTTTGACAGAACATTGAATATCTATGTCAGGTTGATCGAGCGGTCTAAGATGCTAGACTCAAGTGAAAACTTGCCTATACAATGTATGGGCATCATTCTGAGCATTCTAGTCTCCTTCTGGAGGCGTGGGTTCGAATCCCACACCTGACACAAATTTTTTTTATTTTTTTTTCTTCAATTTTAATTTAATATGAAATTTAAAGTAAAATATTTTTATTTTAAACATTTCAGATCAATATTCGTTCATGGCTTCACAGTAGACGAAAAAGGCCATAAAATGTCAAAATCACTAGGAAATGTAATCGCTCCAAAGGAAATCATCCAGAAATATGGCATTGATACAATGCGATGGTGGATCGCAGCCCATTCAGTGCAACATGCCATGATTCCAGTCAGCACAAAACTCCTTGAAGGCTCCGCTGAAATTGTACAAAAATTTAGATCAACGTTACGTTTTATGAATGGAATTATTTCAAAGTCACTTACATGTGATTCCCCAAAAAATGTACCAAAAAGTTATCTCGATAAATATATTTTATCGCAATTGCATGAATTTGATGAAAATATCAAAAATTTATATGAAAGTTATCAATATAATCAAGTCACAACTGTTATCAACAATTTCATTACAAATGACATTTCCGGCCTTTATTTACATTTAATCAAAGACCGGCTGTATTGTGGTTCAAATGAAGAATTTACGGAAATTAAGGGAATCATTGAAAACATTTACAGAATTTCATGTAAATCCATGTGGCCAATTATCCCGTTTTTAATTGAAGAAAGTTGGAGTTACCATGAAAATGAGTCATTCTACAAAACTGAAATCAATTCAAATCCTGAATGGAAAAACACAGATGTTGTAAGTACAATTGAAACCGCACTTGATGTCAAACGACTGCTGTACAAACAAATTAAAGATGTTAACACGTGGTTGTTAGACGTTGAAATTAAAGTTCCTGAACCCAAAATTCAAATTTTGTCTCAAATGCAATCAAATTTAAATGAATTTTGTGATGACACGGAATTAACGGAAATTTTCCAAGTCGGAGCTGTTAAGTTAACATCTCTAAAGTCAAGTCAAGAAAATATTGACTTTAAAATCAATAAAATTGATCGAAATTTGTGCCCGCGATGCAGGAGATTCAGTGTTACAAGCACTATTTGTATGCGATGTTCAAAAATATTAGAGAAAAAATCATTATCGTAATATTACGTGAAAAGAAAGTAAAAATAAAGTTTTGTTTCTGACTACATTTATTCAATTGTTTAACTATGTTTTAATTTTTCTAAGATACTAAGGTTAATATTACACAAATATTATGAAAATCAACAATTGATCTCTATTCTAATATAAAAAGGTCATAGACCTTATAAAAATAATGCATTTTTTTATATATTTTTTTTTTAGTTCTACACATATGACCAAAATCATCTAATTATGGAAACTTTTTCAATTTTATTTGAAGTGCATTTCATGGAAAAAATGCGCTTTTGGTACGGTTTTGTTCAATGTCACTCTGAGGTAACTAACTTTAACGCTAAAATGCTCCATCTAGTTATTGTGACAAGGGACGAGCTCAATGAGCAGATTTTACGTTTTTCGACTAAGAATCAGACTCAAAGACCTGGAAATTTAAAAAAAACCGTTAAAAATATGGCTCCAGGACCTAAAATGTAAAGAAACCGTTAAAAATGTCTTCATTGCCGATTTTCTTGTAAATCTCTTGACCCATTCAAGGATCATAAAATTTGAAAAAAAAACCGATTAAATGCCAATGCCGTTTTTTGTGAATCACAAGATTCGGTTCCAGAACCTTAAATTTAAAATAAAACCGTTAAATTGACTTCATTGCCAATTTTTTCGTTAATCTCAGTCAGACCCAAGTCTTTTCTTCCAAAATTGTGTAGTTGCCTTACATTTAAAATGGTATTTCGGTCACATGTCTAGGTCAAGTATGATTATATTGGATGTAACATCTTAAAATATTTAAGAGTTAAATGTATGGTTGAAGCATACTTTCATTATTTTTTTGTTTTAAATTTAATTTTAATTTTTAACATTTAATATAACATTTTAATTAAATTTTAAAGGTTCATTTTTTTAGGCAATTTGTAACAATTAATTTAACTTTTTTTGAATACTTTTTTTTTATATTTGTTCGATTCGGTTTCAATTTTTTTCCATATTTTTACTTTAGTCACTCATTTTTATTTTTTTATTTATATTTAAAGGATTTAGGATGATTTTTTAATTTAATTTAATTTTTGTTCAGGGTATTTGATTATTATTGGCTTTTTTTTATTAATTGTACTTTTTTTTCAAATAAAATGAATAACATTCTTACAATCTATGTGTGTCCCAAAATGTTAACGATTAAATCATAAGAATTTTAAATTTAAATCTAAATTAATTAAAATTATTAAAAATAATTGTTCTTGTTCTTGTGATTTGTGTTACTAAGGTTTATATTAAGAATTATGATTTTTAAAATAAAATAATCGTCAAAAATAAGTTTGATTAAAGCATAAAATTAAGATTTCTGTTAAATTTTAAATGAAGGGTTACGTTTTATGTGTTCAATGTGATTTTTTTCACTTTTGATCCTTCTTTCGACGTTTGTTTAACAAAGGATTGTTTGAATTATCTAAATTCTTTATATGCATTTGATCGTAATCGACACGCATTGTGGCAAGTGATCGAGTCAATTCTTCTTGAACTTCAGGCCACGTCTCTTCACCCTCCTTTAACATTCGTCCAGTATGCAATGGGGTTTGGGGAACTGCTGTGTATTGCTGTAAAATTTTGAAATGTTAAAATTTTGGTGTGAAATTAAATTGAATTTAAAATTCTTACAGCAATCCATGAATTTCGCATAACATCATCAATGGTA
This sequence comes from Culicoides sonorensis, assembly GCA_900002565.1. NCBI lineage: Eukaryota > Metazoa > Arthropoda > Insecta > Diptera > Ceratopogonidae > Culicoides > Culicoides sonorensis. Next base: position 505,950 of record LN483404.1, on the reverse strand, counting down.
AGTCTCTTAGCGGGATCAACATTCAACATATCCTTAATTAGCTTTTTCGCAGCATCACTCACATTCTTCCATTCCGGATCTGGAAAATCATATTGCCCGGTACGAATTCTAGTTTTCATACCAGGTGAAATTGCAAGGCCATGATTTGAATAAAATGGAGGGAATCCACACAGCAAAATATACATGATAACACCCAATGACCAAATATCGCAACTTTTATCATATTTCTCTGGTCCCAGGACTTCGGGTGCCACATAATACGGCGTATAGCATGGTGTTTGTAATTGCTTTGCACTATTCTCAAATGTTTCCTTGGCAAAACCAAAATCTGTTAGTTTTAGCAGGGAATTTGGATCTGTTGAGACAAGTAAAAGATTTTCCGGTTTCAAGTCACGATGTGCAATATTCATGTCGTGCAAAAATTTAACAGCCAAACAAATTTCGTGCATTATGTGGGCGGCCTCACGTTCCGTAAATGCACCATCTTGACGTTCCTGTATACGTTGGAAGAGCTCACCACCAGAACATTTTTCCATAACGACGAGAAGACATCGATTACCACTGTATGAGTTTTCATAGACGTCAATTATGTTGACGATGTGCTTGCAGCCGGAAGCACGCCAATGGAGCTCAATCTCTCTGAAAAAGAAAAAAAGGAGATTAAAAAAATGCCTTGATTGTTTTTAAAGAAAAAGAGTTAAAAGTCGTCGATTTTATCATGAACCCCTAAAATGGGCTCCAGGGCATCAAATTTGAAAAAAAGTCCGTTGAAATCTTTACAAGGTCGATTTTCAATTGTGAATGTCAAAAGAGGGCTCCGGAGCATAAAATTTAAAAATATCCGTTAAAATTGTCTCCATCATCTTTTATTTGTAAACCTCTAATTAGGCCTCTTAAATTTGAAAAAATCCGTTAAAAATTCTTGGTCATAGTCGATTTTTTTTATTGAATCTCAAAATCCTTCATATTTAAAAAAAATGATCTAATTGTCCTAAAATGAAATTCAAACGTCTTAGAAAAAAAACAAAAATAAATAAATAAATAATAAAATAATCACGTAATATACCAGCATAATAATTAAAAGAACAATAATAAATATTGAAAATGTAAACAAAACGTCATAGACCGTGGTACAAAAAAAAATTAATACAAATAAACATACCTTCTTGACTTTGGATTATCATGCAATACTTTCAACGCATACTTTTGTAAATTCTTCTTGTTTGTACATTCAACCACTTTTCCATTGATTCCCAAGCCTACATTTAAAAGAATGCGAAAGTGGACAACAATGAAAAAAAAATCAAGTTTTTTTTTTTTAATTATACTGCATTCTCTCTTTCTGTCTGTCTGTCTGTGTAAGAGACATGAAGAGATGATGCATAAACTGGATCAAAATTCCATAGAATTTCAAATTTAAATTAAAAAAAAAATCCACATGAAGGATATTTACCTAACACCGTATTGCTAATTTCATAATCATCCGTTATATTGTGCGTTTTCGCCTCATATTTGTTGTTAGTCATCATCAATGGTTTTGTCTTGAACATGATTTTTTTTATTAAAATGTTTTTTTTTATTATTATTTCAATTCGATACACAATTAATAAAATTTATCATACAGACACACAATAATAAGTGTAACACAATTCATGCAGGAGTAGGAGGAAAAATACTGTGATGGAAGTTCTTCGTATATTACTATAATTTAATAATTGCTTTTAATTGAAACTAGTCACACATACACATAATTTAATAACAATTTTTATGTGCTCACTAATGTATTTATGGGAAATTGTGTATGTGAGATAAAAAAAAACAACACAATTAAAGGTGTAAAATTATCAACTTAATCCACTATGTAAATATAAAAATTTTTTCTTGCAAAATTCACATCTAATTTTTTTCTCAGAAAAATGAAAACCTACAATTTTTGTTCTCTTATTTAGATTTTTTGTTTTTTTTTTTAATGAAATTCAACGTAACACAGACAGCACAGTAAAATAAAATTAAGATTTTTTTATAAAATAATTAATGTGTATAAGGAAACTTTAATTTTTATCTTAATTTCTATGGTTTTGATTCATCTCAAAAGTAAAATTTTTCTTATGTCACTTTTGACACAAAGCTGTCAAAAACAGATGTTGGTCGTATCCACGTATAACGACTAAATTACAGTGTTTCGACGAATGATGGACAATTGATTTAACATAAAAAATTATTTTGAATTTATTTTACTAAACCGAAGTTTTCCTCGAGTTAATGGACGACCTTGGTAGTCTCAAAGAGAAGCTTTTTGAACCATCCCTGGCTTTTCCAGAGATCATCAAGTCAAATACCAGCTTGAACGTGGTGTTTTTAAAGGTCTCAGAATAAATTAGAGCTCAATGAGAGGTCAAGAACGATTTCATAGCTAAAAATCTTACTAAAAAATCTAAAAAAACATGGAAAAAGATCTCAAGTTCCATTTAACAGGAACAAAATGAAAATTTCGAAGGACAAAGTCATTGTAGCCTATCGAAAGAGAGCTCAATTTTACTGGACAACAACCTGGTTTTGGATCTACTAAATGTCATTAAAAAATTTTTCATGATGAAGTCGGTTTAACCAAGCATTTATTAATTATTTTGCACTTATATTCAAAAGATACATTAAAAGCAAACACATCGACCAAAACTGCAAGCGCCGCCGCTATTTCCTTGGCTGATACACTTTTTATTGCATTCTAAGGTCGAACATTCCTTTGGCTGGACAATTTCTTCCATGATTAGAGGATCAGCTCCATCATATTCTTCATCCATTTTTGGATGATGGTCTGTTGGATGGGAAGCCACAAATGCTAACAAGATGGTAGCAATGAGCAAAAATATCGAAAAAAATTTCATGGTCAGTTTTAATTTTGTAATTTTTTTATTTATTTTATATCTTTCTCCTGAAATTACAATTGAACTGATTTAATATTATTTTTTTCACCTACTTTTATAATGAGCCTAAATTTTATCTTAAAATTAAATCGATTAGATTAGATTTAAAAAAAAATTACAAAAACATTGCGTAAATTAAGATTTTTGATAAGATAATTTTTTTTAATTTGGAAATTTACAGCAATAAGATTTCCGTATTAACATTTATTTTCTATAGAGTATTAACACAAACGGAAGCTTCAAAATTTTGTATGTGAAATTTTCAAATGTCAAAATGAGTTCAAGTCTATGGACGTTGCCGGTTAATTGGGACATTTACAGCAATAACAGCGATTTCCCCAAAATGGATAACTAAACTTTTCGCCATTGCATGCGTTGCAACGGTCATCTCGTTTCCTCCAATCATCATACCAACATCCATATCTACCATCACCATCGTATTTACTGCATTCAGTGTCTGTTTTGATGACTTTCTTAGCTAAATCTTCCCAAAAACTTCCTTGAGCGACGTGTAGGGCTGCGATGATTAGCAAAGTTGTAAAAATTAATTTTAAATGCATTTTTGCAAATTGATTTTTTTTTTCTTTTTTAAATTATTGTCTTAATTATGATATTGAATCAAATTTAATGAAAAGAAGAAGAAGAACTCTTCACTTTAAATTCAATCTCTTAACTACAAGAATTTGAAAATTCTCAACGAAATTTATACTGCTCCTTTGATATTCATTACACATGTTCGTAAATTTAAATGTGTGTGCTCTTATCTTAATTTGAATTGAAATGTACTGCAATTATGATTATTTCATTCATTAGAAGTCATTTTTTTTTGTTTGAATATCGTTGTAAATTATGCATTATTTTCATTGAAGAAGGATTGACTATTTTTATGATAGGAATGCTAAGAATTTACTTTTTTTAAAAAATCCTTGCATTTTTTGGGAAATCCTGCGATTTTTCAAAATTTTGAATTTTCCCGCCATTTTGAAAATTTTAACGGTTTTGTAAAAGTTGGTTATTTTTTCATGTTTCGCCATTTTGAAAAAATTCCATCATTTTAAAAAAGTCGGCAATTTTAGAATTTTAGAAACTGTGAGTAATGTTATCTAATCTCGGTACACTGAACCCTAGCATACATTAACCGTGATTTTATATGCAACATATTACATTTTAATCAAATAGAATTTGCAATGAATTATAAAACAATGATTTCATATGAAAAATTTGATAGTGATTACTCAGGAACTATGCATTTAATTAGGTCAATTTAAATTTATTAGACCACAAATTAAAAATGGGATGTAAAAGCTATTTTTCCAGATTTTTTCGAAAGTAATCCAAATAAACGTTTTAAAAAGGGTAAATAAACGTGTTGTGTGCTTTTTTGACTCATTTCCTAAACCCTTTTATCATATTTTGATTTATTTATTGTCATAATAAATTTAGTTGTGCTAATCTTATCCATCGTCTTAGTCTAATTTGAAGAATGTTTGTTACATTTTAATTTAAGAGGTGAGTCAGAGAACAATCTAAATAGGTCATAAAAAGTAATTATTTTGATAAAAGATAATTAAATTTCTTCAAAATTTTCTAACAATAATAAGAGAAAAAGTGTCGAACGTCATTATGAACAATATACACGAGCGCATTTGCATTGATGCAAAATTTGATGATTTTGGGTCTTCAATTCTTAAAATTTTTGAGTTTTTATACTAAAATTAAAATTTTCTACGATTTTCTTAGTAATGTCGTAAATTTTACGGATTTCCACGATTCAGAATATTCCATAGTTTTGGAGAAGTCGGCCATTTTGTTTACACACGCAGTTGGAGAGCATGATTTTTAGTGCGTTTCGTAAGAAAAAATGCACTATTACAGACGGCTTGTTCGCCGTCACTCTGTCACTGACAGCTATCCATCGGATCGAGGTCGAGTTTTTTCGAGGAGCTCATAAGGATGAATTTAAACTCATTAGTTTTGAGATCCGGATTACGGATTAGGCTCCAGAGCCTCCAATGCCTGAAAACTATTAAAAAATTGCTGTTTTTTATGTTGAAATGAACTTTAACTCATTTTGTGTGAGATTGGACTGCAAAGCCTAAAAATGGTAAAAACCTTAAAATCCCAGATTTTTTTTATTTTTGTCCTAATGCCAATGTTTTACCAAATGGCGGACTTTAAAAAAATCTATTTGGTGAATTTTTCAAAATAACGGTTTTTTCAAAAAAATTCTAGATGACGCTTTTTCAAAAAATTAAAAAATGTCGGATTTTTAAAAATAAATTTTAATTTTATTCAACGAAACGAGTCCCATCGAAATGCACTTTTCTAAACCGCCCACAGGATTTCTCATTTTTTCAAATCCAACTGAAATGCGCCAAAAAATCTGCATTTGCCGTCACAGAATCTCATAATCATGCATATGAAACTAAACATTACATGCAGCTTATCAGAAATGCAAAATAGAACAAAATCACTGCACACATTTTCAGTATAAAAGATGAGGAAATCATCAAGTTATTATCAGCTCAGAGACTTCTTCCTTAAAATACAGATCAATATTTTGAATCATAATAAAATTATAAAAAAATATTTAAACGATGAAATTTAAATATATTGTAGGTCTTCTGGTCATCATGATCGCTGTAGATTCATCAGTTGGTGTCTTCGAAGGCTTGTTTTCAACTGTCATCAAGAAGACAACTGAGTGCAGTAAACATGATGATGAGCCAAACACAGCTTGCTTTTACGATAACTGGAGAAAAAGGGATGAAAAATGTGATCCATGTGGAGGCGAAAAATTCAGTTATAAATTTTGGACTGGAAATCGATGTTATTGCTGCAAGTGTCCCAATTAAAAACAAATTTTAATAAAAATTTTAATTTCAATGTCCATTAAAAAAAAAATCTTTTACTAATCCGGATTTGTATTTACTTACAAAAACAACACCTTGATCATGACCAAACATTCTAATTAAAATATTAAATGATTCTTCTCATCATACACTTGCACATACACATGTCATACGAAGCATCTTCTAATAAAAATATAAATAAATAAGATGAAAGTGAAAGGTGAATTCCAGTTTTTTTTTGTTTCATCTGTATATTAAAATGTACCTTATTCTTGTAAGCATTGAACAATATTCATAATGAATGCTAATGTTACAATTGAATATAAAACTATCATCAGTTTGTAATATCATGACAGTATACAAAAAGTTGTGGTTCAGTGCTCTTCCAAGATCTTCTCTCCTCTTAATTCAAAAAAAAAAAATGCGGAATAGTCAAAGTGATATTTTTCGTCTCAATGAAAATGAGAGTCAAATTTCAATTGAAACCCTGACAAATATCGATATAACTGACTTAATTTTCTTCAATTCTAAAAATGAAACGGTAATTTGCTTAGAAGATTACTTGAAATCACCTCAACATACAGGTTCAGTGTTAACGGAAGACCAAACATGTGATTCAATTGAAATTCAAAAATCAAATAAAAATAAAAAATCATATAAAAGACGTAAAGATAAACAGTGCAAAGTTTGTGATAAAACTTTTACAACAACAACAAAACTGAAAATGCATTCGCGTGTACATTCGGGATTAAAGCCATTTAAATGCAGTAAATGTCCGAAAACATTTACCCAGGAATATAATTTGAAACGACATGAAATGACACATTTACCGGCCAATCAGCGGAAGAAAAGGTTTCAATGTCACAATTGTGAGTTATCATTTTGGCAAAAACACCATTTGAAAGATCATTTATTGGCATGTCATGTGCGGGGAAGTTCAAAGAACGGCAGTGATAAAATTATTTGTGATATTTGTAATAAAGCTGTGAGAAATAATAAAAATAGTTATCGATTTCATAGGTATCGGCATGTGACCTTCATGGAAATTGAATTGAAGTAGCCATCGTATAACTCTACAAATCATCCATGCACACGTACAAGTTGGTGTAAAGTCAGAAAAACCACAGGCCCACTTCTAGGAGATTTTCCTTTTAAATGATTTATGGCATTAATATCAAAATTATATAATTATAAGTGAAACCAACCTAAAAAAAATAAATTAAATAGTGTGAGAATTTAATTTCAAAATAAAAAAAACGTGATACTATTCAATAGGCATAATAATGTTGCTTCGACTCCTAATAAAACAATTACATGCAAAATAACATACTGTATCATTTAAAACAATATGAACCTTGTATACATGAACCCATCCTTAAACATTGTATTTGAAACATAACAAAAAAAAATATGCAACATTATTATATACAGGTTAAATGTAAATGTAAGAATACCTTTCTAATAAATATTTTAGTTTTTTTTATATAAATTCAATTGTTATTATTATTTGATTTTTTTTCTAAACAACTTCAGATACACTAAATTGAATAAAAAAAAAAAAATGTTAAATTAAACTCGTAAGTGTATGATAAATTTATGTGAAAATTACCTGTTTAATCGTATTAAGTATATCAATGTCTTATTTGAGGATATCGTATGAAAAAATGCGCTTTTAAAGATGGTTTGGCTGCTGTCAGTCTGAGGTATCGATTCATAAGATCAGAATTTTTGAATTTAAAAATTTCCTTGGATTTCTATGATTTTGAAAAATTCTTTGGTTTTTCTACGATTTTGAAAAATTACTTGGTTTTTTGAGATTTTGAAAAATTCTTTGGGTTTTCGAGATTTTTTAAATGTTCTTGGTCTTTCATGATTTTAAAAATTTCTTTGGTGTTCCACGATTTTGAAAAATTCATTGGTTTTTTAAGATTTTGGAAATTTCTTTGGTCTTCCATGATTTTGAAAATGTCCTTGGTTTTTCGCGATTTTGAAAAATTTCTTGATTTTCCATAATTTTAAAAAATTCCTTAGTTTTTCAACGATTTTGAAAAATTCTTTGGGTTTTCTACGATTTTGAAAAATTCTTTGGTTTTTCTACGATTTTGAAAAATTCCTTGGTTTTCCGTGATTTTGAAATATTGCTTGATTTTCCGTAATTTTGAAAAAATTTCTGGATTTTCCATAATTTTAAAAAATTCCTTGGTTTTGCTACGATTTTGAAAAATTCCTTGATTTTTGCCGATTTTGAAAACTTCTACGGTTTTCCATGATTTTGAAAAATTTCTTAATTTTCCGTAATTTTGTTAAAATTTCTTGATTTTCTACGATTTTAAGAAATTTCTTGGTTTTCTACGATTTTGAAAATTTTCTTGGTTTTCCTCAATTATGAAAAATTTCATGGCTCTTCATAATTTTTAAAAATTCTTTGGTTTTCCTCAATTATGAAAAATTTCATGGCTCTTCATAATTTTTAAAAATTCCTTGGTTTTCCTCGATTATGAAAATTTTCTTGGTTTTCCTCGATTATGAAAAATTTCTTGGCTATCCATGATTTTAAAAGTCTTTTCAATTTTTTTCTTTCGGATCCAAGTTAAAAATATATTCATATTTTCAATGAACAGAATCCCATCAAAATGCACTTTACTAGCCGTTCAGTGGTAAGACTTTCTCATTTTTATTTTTTTAAATAGGTTTTATGTTATAATGAGATGCAAGTTAAATTTTATAATAAATATTAAAGACAATCCCTAATCTTATGCTCAATAAAAGAAGAAATTAATGTTAGACAATACGTTTTTACAATGATTTGGTCACGAATTTTTATATTGAATGAAATTAAAAGAAAAAAAACCGTTTTTATAGAGCACTCCCTAATAAAAAAAAAAGAAATACAATAATTGAAAGTGAAGATGCTTTAGTTTTATTTTAAATGAAAAAAATACTTTTAGAAGATGATGCATTTTATATTAAAATAATTTGATTAATTCAAGGATTAGTCTTGATTAACATGTAAATGAAATTTTTCCACAGATTAATTTAATTAACTTAAAATTATAATTTTATTTAAAATAATCTCATCAACTTGTTGGAAATTTTTCAATGAGATGATCACAAATTTTAGTGGTATCTTCCAGAGCTCTCTTGAACACATCAATCGCTCGTGTGCCTTCAACTGCTTGCACTTTGAAATGCATCGTATTTTCAGCGGGATGTGGTATCGTGTAGCCACAAAATTCAACGTCAGCACTGAAAATATTTAACAAAATTAAATATGAAATGACTTGAAAATTAAATAAAATCTCACTATCGTCCAATGATGTATTTGAGCACTCCTGCTAATGTGTGATCTTCATTTTCTAAGATAAATGTACGACAACTTTCAGAACCTTCGTCACCGGCGAGCTGTAAATGAAAAGGAAATTTATAACTTGATTCATTTAAATTTGATTTTTTGTATTTTACTTCAGCTAACACTGGCATTTTTTTATTGTGATACTTTTTATTATCCCTGAATTGAGTTTAATGTTCTCCTGATTGTTTACTGATAATTTCTACGCAAAAACATGTGTGAAATGAAATCAAAACAAACTCATTTAAAGGCAACGCTTTAATTAAATGACGTTAGGTGGACAAAATTCGATTCATGTTTACAGTTCATTGATTGATTCAAGTAAGAAATTACAATTATAAGTGAAAGACAACGATTTTTGAATTTATGTTGAATATTTTTAATCCTAATTCATGTAATTTTTTATTAAATTGAAGAAATTTTATGATTAATTAATTTTTATTAAAAAATATTTCATTGAAATTGAAAGATATTTGAAATTTTAGATGGCCTTAAAATGTCATTTTAAATTTGGAGATAAACAAAGCATGAAAATTAATGAAAAACTCAAATAACAACTGAACTCACTATAGCTTTATGATAAATTAAACGGGGATCTATGGTTTAAGTGGTGATATTTTAATTTTTTATTGGAATACGCTTTAATTGAATGTGTGGAGCACCATGACGACTTATGAAACAGATGTTAATGGTAAGGTCGCCATTTTCTTTTGATATTAGTGATGAAAAACAGGTCAGTTAATTTTCATGTTAAATTTCACAGGGAAATTCATTCCTGCAACACAACGACCTGATGGCACGTGGCGCAAAGCAAGACGCGTCAAAGATGGTTATGTGCCACAAGATGAGGTTCCCTTGTATAAATCCAAAGCAAAGAAGATTCAAGCACAACGACCAAATAATTCCCTTCCCGTTGGTATGTGTCCACTAGTTGCTCAAGCCGTCAAAGAAAAACAAGAGAAACAATTGAAAAAACAAAAATTAAAAGAACAGCAGCAACAACAACAACCGAAAATTGTTAATTCAACTCCAGGACTTTTAAATGTAACAAGTAAATTTGAGGCCGTTAAAAAGCCTAAAAATAACTCATCATCCACACAACAACAACAATCATCATCAACATCCTCGCAACATGAAAATAATCAAAAACAAGGAAAAGAACCACCAAGAAATGTCACCGAAATCACCGATAAAATCGATGATTTAGCCATTGATGATCGGCAAGAAGTCACTAAAAAGCTGAAAAAACTACGCAAAAAATTGCGAGAAATCGAGGAAATTGAACAGAAAATTGCATCAGGTGAATTGGCAAAACCAGAAAAAGATCAACTTGATAAGGTTGCAAGGAAATCTGAAATTTTATCGGAAATACAAGAATTGGAGTCTGTGCGTAAAGTCGTGAAATAAAATCGTTTTTATTGTTGTTGCAGATATCAAGGTATGCAAAAGTTGTTAATTCTTTGAAAGATGAAAAAAAATACTGTAGTAAAATTTAATTTTAATCGTCGTTGTCATCGTCGTCGTCCGTCTCGCTAACACGAAAAAAAAATACAAAAATATATTTATGAAAATTTCCCGAAAAAATGAAGTCAAATTTAACAAAGAAAAGAAAATCATGAAATTGAAAAACAAATTATTGTTTAAAGAGCTCTAACGGAGTATACAAATAATTATTTAATAAAAAATTTATTGTTTTAATGATTTGTGTAAAATGAAGGCATTTTAATCTTAATTTAAAAGACTAGTTTTTTGTATGTATCTCACTGGGTAAGTTTATGTTAAATTTCAATTAAAAAATAAATGAATGCACCTGTTAATTAAATTAAAGCTCTACCAAAGTTGTGTAAGGGGCTTGTTTTGTATACTTCGAATCGTGTTCACCGCTAATTCCGTTAATTTTGAATGTAATTTTTCTTCTGTGACTCCTGCATCAATTTCCTTCCAATATTTCTGATCAAATAGTTGTTGATAAATTTCGCCAACACGTTTTTGAAACACGGGAATTTCATAACGTTCATTTCCAAACCCTCCACGTTTTTCCAACTCCTCTGTCGTTAAATTCAGATACATGACAAGATCTGGTTTAATGAGACCAGCTTCAGGTCCCTTGCAAAATTGAAAATCCAATCCTTTAGCTGCCGAAAATGCAACACCAGAATACGAATATCGATCTACAATCAATGTCGTTCCATTTAAAAGAAGGTCTTCCATTTCTTGTTTCGCCTCCCATCGATTCAGTGAAAACAGCAAATGTATTCCCTGATCTGTGAAATTTCTCTTACTTTGAAGATACGCATCAATTAATTTTCCACTATCACTTTTTCTGTTCGGAAAATTCATATACAATGCATCATGTCCAATCTTTTTCAATTTTTCGACCAGTAATTTTGCTTGTGTTGTCTTCCCAGCACGATCACACCCCTCAAACACAATTAAAGCTCCACGGAATCCCATTTTTATTTTTTAAATAATTATTTCATAAAATGTGTAATTTTTTATTTATTAACAATCTTGCTCTAAATGGAGGGAAAATCAAATGAACAAATTCACGTCGAACATGCTCGATACGAAAAACAAAAACAAAACAAACGAAAAAATGACAGATGTGATTTTGACATATGACATTTCAAAAAAAAAAGAGATTCTACAAAAATCAATTCAAATCAAAATTTTCTCTGATTAAATTGCTTATAATTAAAAATCATTAAATAAAATTAATTGTATCAATTGTGACATAAAAATGAATGTGATCTCAAGAAAGGCGTTCAAATAATCAAAATCATGAAAGGAATTTAACAAGATAAAAATAAACCGAAATAGAACAAAAGAAAAAATTCTTTTATATAAATTTATTGTAACATCGTCACCATCGACTTTTTCTTCGTGTCCCAATTAATTCATGAATTAAAGCGGATTTTATCGAATAAAGGATGGACATTGATGAAGAAGATGATTTTATCAACGTCCATGATGAGAGATTTCATGCCTCGGTCCGAGAAAATATTGTAAGAAATTTCTTTTTTTTTTTAAATTAATTTGAGACGTAGTTCTAACAAAAAAATTTCACTGTCCTAATTTTCATTTTCAGATATTTTTACTGCTTTTTATGCTCCTTTACATTGGAAGCTATGCTCTGATTGGCCGATTCAGACGACGGGATAAGGAAGATTTGTTCTCATCTGATGAAGATGAGATAATTGTGTATCGTATAAGGTAAAATTCCTTATTTTCATTTGAAATTTAAATCTAATTCAAGATTCAAAAAAAATTTTTTTTACAGTTTATGGCTTTGTACATTTTCATTGTCAGTTGCCATTGGTGCGGCTTTACTTCTCCCAATTAGTATTGCAAGCAATGAAGTCCTCCTCCTATATCCAAAGAGTTATTACGTTAAATGGCTTAATAGCTCCCTGATCTACGGACTATGGAATTACATTTTTCTCTTTTCAAATATGGCTTTATTTGTATTTTTGCCATTCGCATATCTGTTTGCCGAGTCATCGGGATTTTTTGGACATCGATCGGGATTGGTGGCACGCGCCTATGAAACAATTGTCGTATTTACACTCCTTGCCTTCATCGTATTGGGAATTACATTTATTTTATCTGCATGGTTTGATCCAGAACGAAGCAATATACAAACTTTATTGAGTAAGTTAAACACTCCCATGAATGTTCCAGTTGATTTAATTTTTTGTTTTGTTTAAATTCCAGATGTAGGTAGTTACTACTTACCGTTTCTATATTCATGTGTGTCATTTTCTGGCGTGTTGTTATTGTTAGGTGAGTCAAAATTTATTTAAATTTAATTCTACATAAAGCTCTTTATTCTCTAGTCATAAAATGATTGTAAGCGAAAAGCATTGAAATTTATTTTAATTATTTGGCATTTAAGCGATTTTCCTTTAAATATTTAAGTAGTGTCCATTGCTGTTTGTTCATCATTTGATGCAGTTTCACTTGAAGTATCAGATTCTGGCATCAATTTTTCTCCCTCAATATTCGAAACAATATCCTCAATGAAACCAATATCTTTGGGATTTAATTTTTTTGCTTCTAAAATACTTTTCTCATAATTTCGCATCTCACCAAGGCAATAGTAGCCCTTAGCTCGATATAACCATGCACGCAAATTTTTATCATCAAGTTTGTCTAGAACAAAGTCACAGTCAATGATTGCTCTTTTGTATAATTCAAGTCGGATGTATGTCAATGCACGATTGTTATATAATTGAGGACAGTCACGAATCTGATCGATGGCTTTGTTGTAACAATTAATGGCTTTTTCATATTCACCGTTTCGAAATGCTTGATTTCCAGCTCTAATAAGAAAAAATTAGAATTCAGAAAATATTTTCATATTTTTTTTTGATTGAACTTACTTTCTCAATCCCTGAGCAACCTTTTCGCGTTCTTTACGTTCTTTGAATCTCTTTTTGGCATCAGCTTCCACAACTGACATGAAGGCTTTCTGATCCATTGTTTGTGGACCATCCTGTTCCGGAGAATCTTTGCTATGACAGGCACTTTTATTGATAACCGTTCGATCTTGTGTTACACGGACAATGCAATCATCGATATTGATGTCCTGTATGCCAGGAGTTCCATTTAAAAATCTGTAAAGTTATAAAAATTTGTTTTTTTTTCTTATTATTATTACTCTCTCTGAGTTCTAATTACAAATTTTCTCTCTTTTCTTTTTTCTCTCCCTCTCTCTCTCGCTCACTTCTTTTCTTTCTCTCATTCTCTTAAATTTATATCGATAATTTTCTGTTTTTCTCTTTCTCTCTCACTCTCTCTTAGTCGCTCTCTTTCTAACTTTACTTTTCTCTTTCTCTCGTCTCTCTTAAGCTTTTTTGATCTCTCTATTGTTGCAACTAATCATTTCGCTCTTTCTCTCACCTTTCTCGTCTTTAAGCTTTCCGTTCTTTTTCTCACTCTCTCTTACTCACGTTCTTTCCTAACTTTCATGTTTCTCTCACTCTCTTTCTTTTTTCTCTCTTCGCTTTTTCTCTCATGTCTCTCTCTCTCTCTTTATTTTTTTAAATTTAAAATTACCACTTACTTATCAGCCATTTCCATTGCTGCTTCACTATCTTTTTTGACATTACTCTGCATCATATTCAAAATTCCCATCACTTCATCAACTCTAGCCTCAAATCCTCTCAGTTCCTCTTCATCTTCATTTGACAACATTTTTCTCTCCCTTTTTTTATTTGAATTTCCTTTCAATATTTCTTCAAGTCATAAAATTTTATATTGTCACAAAAATAAGTAGCAATAAATATAAAATATAATTCAAAGCACTCGAAAATAATGAATAAACTGTTACTACGAAAATCGAGACTAATAAATTGAGTACTTAAATTGAATAAATATTTTCCACGCCTTGGAGTTTATTGTAAGTGTCTTATTATTTATGATAACAATAATAATATGGAAATAATATATTGATTATACAAAAAATCGAAAATCGTTTAAATAGACAAAGAAACTTTAAGGACGTTAACTATGTTAACAAACTGTTGCTATTGAAATTCAAATGAACGTAATTTTTTTTTTGACATCGAAATTTTAATTCTGAACTTAATTTTTTTTGCCTTTCAAAAAAAATTATTCGATTGAAGTTTTTTAATTTTATCCGATTTTGGTTTGAGTTGCAAGCCAAAAATGTCCTTTCAGGTATAACTCAAATGGGTTTCTGTTTCTCCCGACTTTGTCTTTTTCTGTTTAAATGAAATTCTTGAAATACGACAATATTTTGTTATATAGTTGTTTTGGTTGCTATGGATTTTGATATCGTTTAATTTCTGCACTGCTACTCGGATATGCAGATAACCTTTTTTGATTGGCATATTCATGTGCACACTAAAATAATTGTTTTTCTTTGTGGTTTTTTTTTGTATGTGGTTTAACATTGAAAAGACTTTCATGATCCAATCTATGGATATAAAATGAAATGAAATAATTAAAAAAGTTTTATTAAATTTAAATTTAATTTCAGTGTTTACACCACTCGGCTTTGTTCGTCTCTTTGGTGTGATTGGACAAGTGCTTGTCAAACCCCATTTAATGCGTGAAGTTAATGACGAATATTATGCTTTTAATTTTGAAGAAGCAGCGATTAAAAGAAAATTAGCAAAAATTAATCCACCACCACCACCAAATGGATCAAGTGGATCGAATAATGTTAGTGTTAGATTAAAGAGTATCACCTCGATAAATATAAATCCCGCAAAGTTATGTTCTGGTACCGATGACTTATACCAGATTCGACCAAATACCGTTATAACGAGTCCAGTTAATGGAAATATTTCAAGTTCAGGTAGTACGACAAACTCAAAATTGACTGATAGATTAAAAGAACTTGAAATTGAGCGAAAAAATTTGGATAAATTACGAGCGTCATCTGCATTTCAACGGAATTTCGTGTATCCTGTTGCAATGTTATTACTACTGGCACTTACTGGCATAACAGTGTTGCTTGTAGCACAAAATACAATAGAATTGTTGATTGGAATTAAAGCGCTGCCCCTGAGTTCACGGCAATTTACTTTGGGCATTATGTCCCTGTCGAAATTGGGCCCGCTGGGAGCCGCACTTGAATTTGTTGTGATTATTTATTTGTCGGCCACATCAACAGTGGGACTTTATACCATGCCATCGATGCAGAAAGTTCGACCGAAAACTAGGAAAACATCACTTTCAATGCTGATTCTCAATTGTGCGTTAGTTCTGATACTTAGTTCAGCATTTCCATTGTTAGCACGTATTTTAGGTGAGAATGAGATTTTCTCTTAAATTTACGTTTCTTTAAATATTTTTGTTTCATTTCAACAGGAATAACAAATTTCGACTTGCTAGGCGATTTTGGAGAAATTGAATGGCTTGGTAGCTTCACATTCGTCCTGCTTTATAATGTAACTAAATTTTTTAACTCACAATTAATCAAATTAACCTTCAAATTTCCATTTAGGTTGTCTTTGCAACAGCTGCTGGACTAATAATTTTCTTCAAATTCACCACAACAGTGAGACACGAACTTCTAGCAAGACTAAGTTCAATATTTGGTTACAAACTTAAAGAAGCTCAGTCAAATACACAATTATATGTCACACCTCTCACACCCGAAGAAATCCCATTTTCAGAAGAAAGCTTCTACATTTCCAATCAATCCACTGTAAATGATTCTCCTAACAAGAAAAATGATTAAATTTTAAATTTTCCACTAATTTATATTTTAATATTAAATGATACTGAAACAAAAAAAAAACACAAAGATACATGTAACAATATATTTGTTGTCATTTCAATTTAATTTAATGTAATTTTTTTTTTATTTTATAATTATATTCAATTTAATTTAACTTAATTTAAATTTACCAAAGAATTATGAAAAAATGAAAACACATGAGAAAAAAAATATATTTAAAATTGATATAAAAATGATACTCAAATTAAAAAAAAATGTGTATTTAAATGATAATATGATACAATATAATATTCAAATTATTAGGAAAAAAATTAAAATTAAAAAAAAATAAAAATAATTTATTTCAAATTATTTAATGATAATAACAGTTGAATGTTAGTGAAAAAAAAATAAAATTATAAAAATAAGGAGTTAATTTTGATTTTTTTATTTGATTGACTGGTTTCAGGTTTTATTTCGTGTAAGTTTGTTTTATATGGTAAATACTCATAACAATTTTGATTTCAATCACAATTGATATTTTTGTTTAAAAATGTTATATTTGGGAATGAAAGGTAAGATGATACATCATTTGTAATAACAATGATATAAAAATTTGTGAAAGAGAATAAAAAAATCAAATTAAAAGATACTTAAAAGGACACATTTTATATTATTCATATATGAATAATGAGGTATGTAACGTGAATGGAAGGGATATTCAACTAGGGGACTTTCAGTGTGTTTTCCGAATAGCTCAGATTAAATGTGTCTTAAGACCGATTGGTTTCAGATTAAGTGAGACAATAAGTCAGATCAGTTGACATATGGCTTTAGATCAGTTTAAATAAGGTGAGACGTCAGATGAGTTGACAAATGGCTTCAGATCAGCTTAAATAAGGTGAGACGTCAGATGAGTTGACGTATGGCTTCAGATTCGTTCAGATTAAGTGAGACAATAAGTCAGATCAGTTGACATATGGCTTTAGATCAGCTTAAATAAGGTGAGACGTCAGATGAGTTGACAAATGGCTTCAGATCAGCTTAAATAAGGTGAGACGTCAGATGAGTTGACGTATGGCTTCAGATTCGTTCAGATTAAGTGAGACAATAAGTCAGATCAGTTGACATATGGCTTTAGATCAGTTTAAATAAGGTGAGACGTCAGATGAGTTGACAAATGGCTTCAGATCAGCTTAAATAAGGTGAGACGTCAGATGAGTTGACGTATGGCTTCAGATTCGTTCAGATTAAGTGAGACAATAAGTCAGATCAGTTGACATATGGCTTTAGATCAGCTTAAATAAGGTGAGACGTCAGATGAGTTGACAAATGGCTTCAGATCAGCTTAAATAAGGTGAGACGTCAGATCAGTTGACGTATGGCTTCAGATTCGTTCAGATTAAGTGAGACAATAAGTCAGATCAGTTGACAAATGGCTTCAGATCAGCTTAAATTAAGTGAGACATCAGATCAGTTGAAATATGGCTTCAGATTAGCTTAGATCAAGTGAGACAATAAGTCAGATCAGTTGACATATGGCTTTAGATCAGTTTAAATAAGGTGAAACGTCAGATAAGTTGACAAATGGCTTCAGATCAGCTTAAATAAGGTGAGACGTCAGATGAGTTGACGTATGGCTTCAGATTCGTTCAGATTAAGTGAGACAATAAGTCAGATCAGTTGACATATGGCTTTAGATCAGCCTGAATTAAGTGAGACATCAGATCAGTTGACCTACGGCTTCAGATCAGCCTGAATTAAGTGAGACATCAGATCAGTTGACATTTGGCTTCAGATCAGCCTAAATTAAGTGAAACGTCAGATTTAGTAAATCTTGAGACAAGTCGACCCATGGCCACAGATAAGCTCAGATTTAGTGTGAAATGAGACCGACTCCAAAATGGCGCTCTGAAAACAGTGACATCTGTCTCTGAAACGAAACTCAATTAACAAATTTTCCCATGTAACTAAATTGAAAATCCCTGATTCCATATATTAAAAAAAAATAATAAGAACATAAGTTATAACAACACATACCGAGCAAAAGTAATAAATAAAACATGTTAACATACAAAAAAGCAAATATAATAAATGAAAATAAATTCAATGATGTCCAAAATCAATACGAAAAATTGCACTCACAAAAATAAATGTATATTAAGAATATCAAAAAAAAAAGAAGAAACAAAAAAAATAATACAGAAGTTTGATTATTATGCAGATTAATATTATGTTACATTCCAATAATACACTGTAGCGGAACATGACATGCCTGACCAGAAATTCGTTTTTAAAATTCATCATCATTACATTTTACATTGAAGTGATTTGACTTTGACCTTAAGTCATAAATTTTGATGATTTTTATGAGACCTAGTCTCTTAATCTAGAAAAATTTTATCTCAATCAGGAAAAGTCAAGCTGATAACATGAAGTGTGAAAAAATATTTGTCTGAAAAATCACACGTGTTTTTTAATCTTGTTTTATGTTTATTTATCAAAGTGCAATCACACATAATTTACACAATATTTGCTGTCATTACTTTTGTTAAGTCAAAAGATATATTGAGACTTCTTTTTTCTCTCTCTCTCCCTTTTACCTTTTTATTATAATATTTTTATGTATATTATTTATCATTATAATTCATATTTCATTATGTTATTTATTTATTACACATTCTCAAACAAATAAACAAACACAAAAAGTAGCCAGATCAGTGAACATGTTTTCAAAAAAAAAAAAAATTTGTTCAAATAACCAATGCATTTTCTTCACCACCATCAGTAAAAGTTAAAAGTCGTTTGTACTTGTCTTAAAATTTATGACACAATCACATATTCGCAGCAGTGCTTATTTTTGTGTGTGTGCTAACTGAAAAACTGTGAACTTCACACACACTGTGTTTGTGTGCGCATGCATCTTAGGATCATCATCATAATAATTTTGTGAGTGCGATCGAAGAAATGCATTACAATCAAAAAAAAAAAAATCTTGTGAAATTGTAACGGATCTGCTTCTTCGGATACGCAAATTGGTCAAATCCAATAAATATGTGAATGTGAATGAATAATGAAATAAAATGGATTTGGATGACCTGCTGTGCAAATGCAAATAAAATATATGAGTACGCCTTTTTCTTTTTCATATTAATATACAAAAACATTTTTTTGAGGAGTGCGTATGTGAGCCAGATATAATTTAATATTATATCTAGATATTGGTTTTATTTTGTTCAAAATGAAAAAAAGTGTCATGTTGATATAGTTTATTACGATATTTGTGGTCTTCAGCTCTCTGTGTGTTGTTTTTTTATTTGTAATTTTTTTTTTCAATATAAATTTATTATTGAAAAAAGTGTGAAGGGAATGAAATTCTTTTATACTTTCTTGATGAAATTTTATTTTTACATTTTTTGGTCAATAACCGAACAGACATTGCTACTTTTTTTTTATTTCATTTTTTTTTTCATTAAAAATATTCAAATAACATGATCAACTTATGATTATTGGCTTCGATTAACTTTAATTAGATTTAAGAAGATGCTTTTTTAATGCTTAGTTTTGATTACAAAACAACCTTTGAATGAATTTAATCTCACATCCACTTCACCTTCTTCTAACTGAGAAGAATTGAAAAAAAAATAACATTAAATGGACATTAAATGGAAAAAGACCAGATTTTACCTCATCAAATTCATAAATTTCTCGGTAACATGGTGGGGAAATGCATTCACGGATGCAATTGGTTTTTGCGACTCCTTGATATTCGTCACATCGAGGACTGTTTTCACATGCCGTTTGACAATCTTTGTATGCTTTTTCCTGAAATTTTAAAGGAAAATTAAATTTATTTTTTGTTTAAAATGTGACGTGATATGTGCCGAGGAAAAGAAATGTCAAGTCGAACGTTATTTGATAAGGAGGGATTTTATTGGGAGATTTCTTGACCTAAAACACGTTCGTTAAATGAATTTCACATATTTAAAGAAGCTCATCTTTGAAAAAGGTTCTCATTGGCATTTCATCCACTAATTCTATAGAAAAAAGTTGCATTTTTTACCACTGTGAAGTTTTTTCCGATGTTTTTACACTGTTAAAATTTTTTTGAAAAATTCAGGTGTGCATTCACGTATCATTCTTAGAATTTTTTGTTGACCTGAAAAAAATGTCACTTTTTCCCAATTTTCCAGAAAATTTGCTATAGGCAGGTCGATACTTTAGTCTACCCAGCATCTTTAGATATTTGATAATTCGAAATGATACGTCGGAAGTCTGGTTTCTGTTATGTTGGAAACAGAAGTTCATAGGATTTTTTTAAATTTTGCATAATGGTGAGATAAATTTTTTCAAAATTTTGGACTTTTCTATCCAAAACTTCTTACATTTTGTACATTCGGACAATCTCTCGCATAGTGGTCTCTTGGTGGTTGATGTGTGTTACTAAAATTCTTGTAGTAAAGGTATGTGATAAACGACGATGTATTTGATTACGACCACGTGCATTGTGTTTCCAAATCTATAAATACCACTACCATCATTAGCACCGACACTGGTTGAGCTATTGTGTAGCTATTCTTTTGAGCTATTGTAAGTGCATTTTCAAACGTTTCTGGATTAGCATCAATGATCGTGCGTTTTATCTCTTCATTACGTAATCCCATCATGAACTGGTCTTTTTTAAATTGCTATCAAGTTGGTGACTAATATTGCATTTTGAAGCTAATTGACGCCATGCGAGTGAAAATGAAGACGCATTCTCGCCATTGAATTGGTTACGAGTATAAAATTTTGCTCGTTCTATAATTTCTAGATTTGCAGGACTTATAAGCAGGGGCTTCACTTCACTTCACTATATTTCTTTTTGTCCGGTGAAACAGATTTACATACAGATTTCAATTTATTATATAATAAATTCAACTTACCTTTAGTTTACTAAAATTTTCCGTTTAAAATATTTACATTTATTCATATTAATTTGGAATTTATATGACCTATTCTTAGTAAAAAGTCATATAAAAAAAAAATTTTTAGAAATCATATAATTTAGCCTTTTTATCCGAAAGGAAACCAAGAAAAATGAATTTTCTTCTTTGGTCATAACTCTCTAACTCCACTCTTTGACCCCACAGGAGCCATTGAATGTTAAAAAAATGCCCAAAAAGGCCAAACTAAAGATATAGGTCTAACCCACTTCCACTAGGCCTAGGGAAAACACTAATATATGAAAACGGAAGAGAATTTTCCAACTTAAATGTATCTTTTCTTAGTTTTTTTCACTTTAGAGTAAAATATCCCTGAAAATTTGGATTTTGTCGATCAATCATTTTTTTTAAACAATTATTGACCAAAAATGATGTATAAGTCCACAAAATTCGCGGGAGATCATCATTTTTCACGAAAAAGTGGAAAATTTTGTTCTAGATCTTGTAGATCACATTGAGCTATTGCGATTTAAGTATTTATTTTTTCTTCTAGCATTCAAAACGAGGTAGCTATGAGGCTTGAAAAATTGAGCCTGAAAAGCGCCCTAAAAGGTTGTTCTGCAGGGAAATTGAAAATTTTATAGTATTTTCTGTTTTGACAATCAAAGAATATCCAAATATAAAAAAATGGGTAAAATCCCGAATGATCCCCCTCGAATTTTGTGGACTTATACATCATTTTTGGTCAATAATTGTTAAAAAAAATCTTTGATCGACAAAATCCAAATTTTCAGGGATATTTTAGTCTAAAGTGGGAAAATCTAAGAAAAGATACATTTAATTTGGAAAATTCTCTTCCGTTTTCATATATTAGTGTTTTCCCTAGGCCTAGTGGAAGTGGGTTAGACCTATATCTTTAGTTTTGCCTTTTTGGGCATTTTTTGAACATTCAATGGCTCCTGTGGGGTCAAAGAGTGGAATTAGAGAGTTATGACCAAAGAAGAAAATTCATTTTTCTTGGTTTCCTTTCGGATGAAAAAGCTAAATTAGATGATTTCTAACTTTTTTTTTTTGATATGACTTTTTACTAAGAATAGGTCATATATAAAACTTGATTTAATTGATGAATCGATTCCAATCGAAATGCACTTTTTTAAAAGACCTAAAATACATACTTCAAGATTTTAAATTTATTTTCGGTTTTCCTGACAATTTTCATGCAGATTTTTTAATTCTCATGGTGATTTTCTGATGATATTAAGATTCTTCAACGTCCAAAAACTCTTTACACAAATGGACAAAGGACAGCCTAATTTCATCAATTATTCTTTAACAGTGTAACAAAAATATTGGAAAAAACTTCACTTATAACATTTTTCTCGGTATTCTCGTACAGTAGCTCATAATCAATAAAGTTTCCTCATAAGCCATTGATTTTTGTGGAGTCATTTATTGCAGTTAAGCCTTTAATTTTACTCACATTTGCAACTGATGGGAGATAATCATATTCAGGAAACTTGAAGACGACATTTTGTGCCAAGGCAATATGGAGGAGCATCAAAAAACTTAATACAATTAAAATTTTATATTTAATCATCTTAAATTTTAAAACATCAAAATTATTTTACAGTAAAAGGACACGATTTTCTCACAATTTAATCAAAACAAACCATAAAATCAGCTGAGTATCCTCAATGGAAAGTTATCGACATGCGCATTAACTCCTCTAATTTTATCCGTTTTCAATGTTTTGTTTGAATTCCATGAACTTTTTATAGCTAAACAAAAACAAAACCAACCGGCGTTATATTGCACTTTATTATTATCACCTGCTAAAATTAAACAAACGAAACACACACACACACATTATATTTTTTTCTGCTCCTCATTCATTTTTTGCATATAAATTATGTTCGCATTATAAATATATTATTTGTATATTCTCTCATATTTCTTAAATAATTTATTAATTTTTTTATTATTATTTATACATATTTTGCTCCACATTCATATTCACATTCAATTATATAAGAGCGCGATAATATTCTTTAAAATAAAAATAAAAAAAAATAAAATAAGACCACCCTGAATGATATCTTTTTATCCATGCAAAAAATTTTTTATCTTATCCATCATCCAAAAGCGTAACGATATAATTATTGTATTATTTGTTTCCGGCTTTGTTTTAATTCATCATCATATTAATTTTTCTATGCAATTTTCATTAAAAAATTAAAAAAAAAGTCTTGTTCCCTTAATGATAAATAATTAAAAATGTATTTAATTTAAATAAATTTAAGATGAAATTCTGATTGAGAAAAAATACAAGTCACTGAACTAAAAAAAGAAAAAATGTGAAAATAATAATCCATGATAAATATTCAAAGTATGTTAAAGTCTTGTAAGTCCTTGATATACTTATCCAATTATTATTTTTTCCATTGTATGTTGTATTGAGAAAAAGAGAAAAATATTCAGTAGTTTTTTTTTCTGCATTCACGAAAAATCGAAACAATTGATGCGAAAATATTCATGTTATTTATTATTAAATGAAAAAAAAGTAATTTTTACGTCGCTGTTTCATTAGTGAAATGAGAGAAAAAAAAATACTTTTAATAAAAAAAAGAAACATTAACCGATAAAAGAGTTGCAAAGGTGGGAAAGATAATGTTTGTATGGCGTTGTTTATTTATTTATTTACTTTTATTAAAGACACAAAACCACAACACATTTTGACTAAAACATAAAAATTATGTTTGGATAATAATATTAAAGGAAATTTAAAACAAAAAATGCATCAATGTCATGAAACGTTACAAGATCAGATTATTTTGGGTATTTTAATATGCTTTTTGTTCAATTTTTTTTTTTATTTTGAATATTATTTGGTTTGTTTTTCATTTCATTTATTTTATTAGTAAATAACTGTCGTTTTTTGTCCCTTTTTGCAAAAAATTTGCAAATAATTGTTAAGGTTTATATATTTTAAGGTGAAGCCAGCTGCGAATTAAAGGCTTCAAGTTGAAGACAATGCACACAACAAAAAAAAAAAATACTATTAAAAAATATTTAAAATACTACGGCGTTCAAATGACCTTTTTTTTGTGCTTATTTTCATTATATTTTTTGTTTTTTTTTGTGATGTGATCCATTTTTGGATTAAAAAAATATTTGAAGTAATTAGTGGTGTCTTTCGATGTTACATTGTTGCTTGACTGATTAAAATTTTCTTTCACAAAAAAAAAAGTTAACATTTTTGGTGGGGATTGAAATTCAATCTCGGTTTGATTCAATTTAATTTAACCCAAATAGGGTGAAAATTCAGAATAGAAAAAAAATGTTTTTATGATAGCTCGAAAGGTCAGGAGCAATGTTTTTTATGGCTTTGGACCTTAATTCTTAATATAAAGGTATAATTTATACGTCATACTTCTAATTCAAATTGATTATAAGCTACGTTCTATAAGAGCACCAAATTTCATCAACGCCGCTTGCTTAACACTCAAACAAGAATTTTGGGTCTTCCAAACCCAATAAGTTTCAAAGAATTAGTGGAAAATTCATTTTTTGGTTTTTTCTTATTTGTCTGTGTCTTAAAGGCCCATAAGCTTAGGCATACCATTTGCGCACTAGGCGGAACGATCCCGATTTTTGAATCAAAAAGAATTGAAAATTATTATTATCAGGAAAGTCCAAAAACTGACCTTAGTTTCACAAAACTCTCCTGAAAAATTTTCCAAGGATTTCGTTGATGAGTATGAAGATCGATAGTGAATCAAAAATTACAGCGTCGTGTATCTGCGTTATTCGATTGGACTCTACAGAGGTCGCTGATGGCTGATTTTGTTATTTACATGAAGAAAAAAGTTGAAACACAGCAAAAAATAGAAAGTCATGGTAAATGTCGTTGATAACACTGCGAGGGTGATAGGGAGGGTTCTGGGGGGCCGAAAAATCCCTCTTCGATACTGACAAGGTGGCTGATGAAGTCGTTGATAACTTCAGTGTAGTAAAAAATGAATAGTATTTAACTGTCCCGCTTTTTGCTTTCAAATATCGAGTTTTTATTTCTCTAGTCCTGATTTTTCATCAAAAGTACCTGGTATGCCTACACCGTCACTGATTTTCACCCTAGGTCACCTGCGATTAATTTCGAGATTGAGCTCAGAGCCTAAAAATGGTAAAAAAACGTTAAAATCTAACCTCCATCCTGTCGTCAGTTAAAAGCTTAGTTCAAACTTTTTCCACGATCAAAGACAAAGATCACATGATTAATCAAGGTAATCAAAACAATTTGAATGAATTTTCATCTCAACATTTTACAAATTTTTCATCCATTTCCAATTCATACAAAAAAAAACTAGAAACATCACATTAAAGTCCAATTCAAACAAAAGTTCATACAAATTTTAGTCCATTTTTGCTTAGATATCTCTTTGTAGTCACATGCTAACATCCATATAAGTAAACATTATGTTACTACACATTGTAAGTTAGCAAAAATATCTTGAAACACTGATCTTTTGATGATTTACTCAAACATAATGCAAGCAAGTTTATAATATGATGCTCTATAACTAGGTCATCAATTTTATCAAAAATGAATAATCTTAGTTAAATATTATGTTTTGTTTGTTGCATTCATACCACATATTTTTTTCAATTTAATGCCATATATTCTCAGTGTGTCTCTCTCGCTCTGGGATAATGTTTAGTTAAAAACTAAATAAATATTTTATATTTACAAATATTTAATCAGAGTTATATTTCAAGAAATAATTTACGAATAAAAATAATCATAACAAAGACTGTTTTTGTTTAGATTTTTTTTGTTGTTAGTTAAATAGCTAACACAACATAATAATATCATAACAACAAAATTTTATGGAGTGTGTGTATCTTGTTGTCTATCTTCATTATTACAATTATTATTATTATTATTATATTTGAAGAAGAAGAATGCAACTAATAGAGGATGACGATATACTTATGTGAAGATATGATGATGATGCGAATATACAGTTCATTTATTCAAACCTGATATAATAGTATAAGAATGTTTTGTTTGGAATATCGACTCACAATTATCTTTTCACATGTGTTTTAAGCAAAAAAAAATTGTACGACATGTAAAACGGTTTGGAAAGAGAATGCGAAATGGATCTCATTTCATTAAAATTTAAATTTAAATGAAAAAAAGTACCGGTTTCCACTTCCAAGAGTCTCCTCTCTTTTCTCTTTCGATTCTTCTTTATGTTTTTCTTCTTGTACGTTGCGCTTTATGACTATTAATGAAAATGTTTGTTCATTCTCTCCTTGTTTGCATAATGAAAGTGCATTTTCCAGACCACATATGATTTTACTTGCACAGACTAAAACAAAGGGTATATGAGAGGATTTTGTACATGTATGATGTGTTATGTGCGTTTAATGAAATGAGTGGTTTTTTACCATATAAATGCATTTTTGTGAACGTACTTCTTGCACTTTGAATGATATGAGTAGATGGAAGATTTTTTAAAGGTAATTTTTTTTTTGAAAATTTGAAGTTTAATTTCAAAGTCTCATAGAATAAAGTGAGCACACTGTTGCTAAAAAAAATGTCTAGGAAATGAAGCTTAAGAAGGGTGACCTTGAACCCTGAAATTGAATCATGTTTAAGTAACGTGTCAGAGATCTATGTGAATCATTGGAGAATAGTTTGATTTAAACTAACATTGACCAGTATCAAAAAAAAAACTCTTGACAAGTTCTTTGAAGTGTTTCAGTGTGAAGATTGCACCAGATCAAATGTTTTTCGGAATTTAAATGGACAAAATTTTCTAACATGATACAGTGCAGTAAAGAGCGTGTTAGTACTTCGATTCTGACTCTTTAGTCACGAAACTTTAAAAATCTAATTATGGTTTTTTTTTAATTTAACATTTTTTGTTTTGTGAAATGAGTCATGCTATGATATTTAGTTTTATAAAGATTTTTGTCTTCATAAGATTTCAATTTTGGAGCAATTTTTGTATAATTTGTTTTATTATTAGTATATTTAACTTAAACTCCATATAGCTTAATCTTCTTTGCCGGATTGTTCCTTAGGAAATTTATGTAAGTTTTAATCAGATAGAACTGAAGACGACCATTTACCTTTTCAGGAATTCAACAGCCTCGCGGTCCATCTTAACGTAACATCTGGCAATTTACTGACATAATTAATTTGATGATGCGCCGACCTTTGTTACCAGAAACTAATTGGCCAATAAGCTCCCTTTCAGTACACTGTATGCACTGCGCTTCAATATTTTAATGTTACATTTTATTAAGTCATCTGTCTCCTTCTTATCTATCCAGGAAAATCTCTCCACATTTTTGAATAGATCTTTTAGCTATACTGTCCGAAATCCAAAATTTTATTCCATCTTTCTTATGTTTCAAGTCATCAATTTTCAATTTTTCCATAGCTAGAACGCCATTTACGATATACGTCGATCTATTTTAACATATTATTTTAAAAAATATTCTTCAATATTCATAGTTTTTTGATGCACTCGTTTAATTATTTAACACTTTGGTATCATAAACTAAACTGGTCCTTATTTAGCGTGAAATTATTTAATCCGAGCATTCCAATTTGTCTTATTTGGTATTTATGCTCCACAGCTTCGAATCTAAAAATAGAAACAAAAAAAAGTTCATTAAAACTTAAGATTTTCACCCAAATTATCTGAAATCTTGAAAAAATTGTTCGTCTGAATAAGCAATATACAATGATTTTATTCGATATTTGTCAATTCGTTAAGCCAATTTCGAAATTTAAAGCAGTACCGGTTCCATCTTCACACTCACATAATAAATTTAAGATCCGTTTCATAAAAAAAGTTTATCAACTGATTTTTTTAGATTTTTTTTTAAATTCATTTGAAGATCACCTCAATAATTGACTTGGCAATTTAAGATCTTTAATTAAACCCTTGAAATTGTTAAAATCCATCGCGATATACATGCAGCTATTACACAAATCAAAGATTAAAGTTACTTTCTCCTTATAAATAAACTGCATTTAAAGATACAATAATAAGCAAATGAATCAACATTTCCAGTCACAACTATAATTTTGTCTTTATCTTACTTTAATCCGCTCATTCAAAGTAACTCATTCCAATCGACTCACATATATCTTGTTCTTCAAAACCAGAACACCGTATAAAATAAACGTGTGCTTTTTTTATTTAATATTTCACTGTTTTTTTCTTCTTCTGATTATTAGTTGAACGTTGAAAGAACAACAAGAAAAAAGTAAATGTTTGAAATGAATTTTAGTCGCTCTCTTACCTTCGAAGGCAAAACATCCTTAATCACGGTTGTGTTTGAATTTTTATATAAATTTATTTAAATAAAATTTTAACTTTATTATATTTTTTAATTCAACCATAATGATCGATATCAATTAAAAAAGTTTTTGAAAATTGTTTTTAACGTTTATTGATGAATTTTTTATTACAATTCAATGAATTTGAAAAATCAAACAAACAAACAAAAAAATTAACGTTATAAGTATCATATGAAAAAAGTTTAAATATTTTTATTATTTATTTCATAAATTTCCATGAAAAAAATTCTGTTAAACCATCGAATCAAGTAAAAATAATAAAAAATAGTAAACAAAAAATATCAATTAAATTTATTGTTTTAATCGACTTATTTCAATAAAATAAAATAAAAATATAAAAAAGTGATCAAATTACAAGGAATATTTATATAAAAATTTACAATTACAAAAAAATAAAAATATAAATTATATAACAAAAGAAATACAAAACAACCAGTAGTTGCATAAATAATTAAATGCGTTCATAAGTTAAAGTCAAATACGTGTATAACTTAAATAATAAAAAAAATACAACATGGAAAAGATGCTGCAACAGCATCAAGACAAAATGTAAACAAAAAGGAATATTTTATTTACAGTCACAGTAAGTATTTATAAGTAGTATTTATTTGCAATTTCAAGTGAATCAATTAAATATTAAATTGTAAAGTTTAAGATGAAATGAAAGAAATTGTCTTTTTTAATGTTCACATGCATAAATCAATGTTTTAATGCATTTTTAATTTAAAATAAAAATAATGTAAAATGAGAAACAAAAAAAAAATTAAATAATGAAAACGTGTTGGTTAATCATATGAGTTGTGTTGAATTATTTCTGTATTTTTATTGATTTTATTCTGAAATGAGATACATTGAAGATTTTAGTTAGAATTCTTTATAAATTAATCGGTATGAGCGTCACATTTTAAGCAATGTTCTCGTGAGTATAGCTACAACTTTGCCTACGGTTTGAATCAACTCTGATGTATAACTACTGAGCTACAATAAGACACAGTTAAAATTTGCTACGGGAAAGAATTATGGGTTTTTTAAGGCTTAATCTTGGCGAGGGACATATACGAAATCACTAGCCGCTCATTTGGTTTTGTAGTTTGGCTGTTTTCAACTTACAGTGTACTTTTATAAAGAAATCGTCTTAAGTAGAATGTTCCTGAATCTTGATAATCTAGTCTTACTTACTTGTCCGGCGCTTGATCCATCCTTTATATTGAGCCTGTTGAAGAATACCTTTCCAGGTTTCTCTACATTACAGTTGCTGTTTCCAGTTTTACATTATCAATGTTCTCAGGGTTTCGTGGCTACACCTTCACGGGCCTCAGGACCATTTGAAAACAGTGATCGGCGTCAATTCGTTCCAATCTTTCAGTCTTATATGTCGGTACCAGGTCATGAAGGGATCGAAGGTAATGAAATGGAAATTTATTGGCCCTGAGCCTTTTTGCGGGGTAGGCCTGAGCTATTTCAAAAAACTCATCTCGGAATGGGTGGAAAAATAGATGAAATTATACCATCAAAGTATACCAGCATCTTTAGATTCCGAACAGTTTGTAAACTGTTCAAAAAAATGATCAGAAATGATCTTACAATTGGACAAAAAAGACATCAGGAAACTGACGGGTCTCCTAACAGGACACTGTCTTTTGCGCAGTCATCTTAAAAGTTAAGGAAGAAGTAATTGCACCTGCAGGCTCTGCCAAGAAGAGGATGAAACATCAAAGCACATTCTCTGTGAGTGTGAAGCATTGGCTAGAGTGAGGAATGGCTACTTCAAGAAGGGCTTTCCATCTCCCATTACTGTAGATAACACAGATCCTAAAGTAATCTTAATTTTTTTTCACGAATTGGATGTATTGAAAAAGAACTAGGCTCCTTTCGTAAGGAGAAGCATAAAAGATCTTACAGGTCGAAGTGCAAGCACTGAGCTTCAGTGCAGTCCATTAAAGAAACAAAAGTCATTTAAGGTTGACACTGTGACCTTTCATTATTAAATTGATAAAGTCACCTCTTACAATTCATTGTAAAAAAACCTTTCACATCGAAATGATTCATACATGAATCGACCACCCACCCGACTTTTCAATACCTGAAAATGAATCGTCCTCATCATAATCTCACATTCGCTATAAAGAAATAACTAGACAATGATAAATACCAGTATATTTCATTTCATTTTCTTCTCTTATTTCACTTTTTTTTTCCTTTAAAACTGTTGTTTTGAAAAAATTTCAGCACAACCTAGACATAGAAAGATCTTAAACATAATACTTAACCTTTGACACCTCTTTCATCTCCGCTATGCATTGCGATTCCTAATCATATACCTTAAGATTCATATGAATTGATATTGAATTCTATTCAGAATTAAAAGAAGTGTGAACGAAAAAATTGAAATGCAGATTAAAACGAGTAATTTGGAAAAAAAATTTATACATCGACAAAAGAAATAATCAGAGTTTGGTTAATTGAAATGACGACAACAAACAAAAACGTTAAAAGTGTGAATTACATGACACAAAATCTGTTTGAATTTGAATAATATAAGTAAACACAAGCAACAATAAAAAAACACGAAGATGTATAAAAAGTGTAATATAAAAAGGAAAAAAAAATTGAGAAACAAAAGAAGACATAAAGATTGACACTTTTGCCTCAATGGTTGTACATCATTTTTTTTTTTTTTTGAAAAGCTACAAGCAAAACTCAGACACTATTAACATGGTGAGATGGAGAATCAGAGTGCAAGACTTGACAAGTACAATGACAAAATTCGTTCAAATGAAAAAATCTTGATTAAAGTTGACAATTTTATATGATTCAAGCCTTCAAAACGTATCAAGGCAAATTTGAAATTGATATTAATTTAAAAGAAAAGAACAACAATAATATCAGAGAGAACAGTTTAAAGGGGTATGAAATTTCCACATAAAATAATACATTAACAATGTGTCAAAGAAGCCATTTTCAACAAATTTTTCACAAAACACTTATTGATCCAAAACCATTTCAATTCATTGTAAAATTATTGATGAATTGTCACAAAAACAAGAATTTTTCTTCATATTTGTCGTTTCGTGTAGTGATTATCGTAATCCGATTATATTTTAAAAAATGAAAAATGAGAACTATGGTTATAAGTAATCATAGATAACAATGAGCAGCTAAGACATTCTTAGAATAAAAGGCCATTTAACGGTATTTAGCTTGATATTAAATTTCCTTCCATTCCAGTCAGGATTTTCCTTCATATTTTTCTTAAACTTTTTTCATGAAGAGGAAATGCATTAAAAATTGCATTCGTCAAATACCCTGTAAGCGTCAATCAAAGTCCACGGACCAAATCAATTTGGACTGTGGAGCGTTTTCAACTTAGAGTGTTGCACAAAAAAAAGCTCATGTAAAGTGAAAATATTTTTATATAAAAAAATATTCAAGTCCAGTTTTCTTGAAAGGACCCTCACCCTTTTGAATACTCCATTTCATCCATATCTTAGACCATAGTTATGAATTTATAATAATTATCATGGTTCAATGTATGTAAATGCAGCACTCGTTACATTACAGGAAAAAAAAAAATATAAAAAAAGTTGAATGAAAAACAAAGTTCTGGACATTTCTTAGGAAGTTATTAACTTCTAAAATAAACTTTTATAAAAAGTAGATGGCTAACTAAAAAGTGAAAAACAAGAAGCTTTCAAACAAAATAAAGTATTTGAGATTAAACACAAATTTGTTAAAAGTTGAATTTTGAGTATTAACTGACACATATTTTTTAAATAATTACTTTTGCCCTCACTCACAAAACTGATAGGTGTTTTATCAGCAAAGGAAGACAAAATTCAACTTTTAACAAATTTGTGTTTAATCTCAAATACTTTATTTTGTTTGAAAGCTTCTTGTTTTTCACTTTTTAGTTAGCCATCTACTTTTTATAAAAGTTTATTTTAGAAGTTAATAACTTCCTAAGAAATGTCCAGAACTTTGTTTTTCATTCAACTTTTTTTATATTTTTTTTTATTTTTTACTTTTTAGTTTTATTCAATGTTAACCTTTGAGTTTCAAGTCGATGTGTTCACATTCTGTTAAGAGAATTCATGTGTGTGTAAAAAAAAAATTTTTTTTCATGTTCGTGTTAGGTCTTTGGTGTCTTCGGCAAAGTTGTAGCTTAGGTAAAGGAGATTTTGAAAAAATATTTTTTTTTTGAATTTTCCGGAATTTTCGTGGAAATTTTTTGAATTTTCACTAAAAGTTGTATGGCAACCCTATTTTTTTATATGGACACCCTAGTCCAAATTTTCAGCGGACCTCGGCCAACGAAAATAAGGCATAGTTTCAGAAGAAACTATGGGTCTACGAAGCCCCAAAAAGGCTGTAGCGGTGTTTTCGTAGGTTGAGCCGTCGATCTGACTATATATAAAAGTATTATAATAAGAGAATTCATGTGTGTGTAAAAAAAAATTTTTTTTCATGTTCGTGTTAGGTCTTTGGTGTCTTCGGCAAAGTTGTAGCTTAGGTAAAGGAGATTTTGAAAAAATATTTTTTTTTTGAATTTTCCGGAATTTTCGTGGAAATTTTTTGAATTTTCACTAAAAGTTGTATGGCAACCCTATTTTTTTATATGGACACCCTAGTCCAAATTTTCAGCG
Organism: Culicoides sonorensis; assembly: GCA_900002565.1. Lineage (NCBI taxonomy): Eukaryota > Metazoa > Arthropoda > Insecta > Diptera > Ceratopogonidae > Culicoides > Culicoides sonorensis. Next base: position 472,684 of record LN483404.1, on the reverse strand, counting down.
GACCTCGGCCAACGAAAATAAGGCATAGTTTCAGAAGAAACTATGGGTCTACGAAGCCCCAAAAAGGCTGTAGCGGTGTTTTCGTAGGTTGAGCCGTCGATCTGACTATATATAAAAGTATTATAAAAAGATACAATGGCAAGCAATTTAAAAAAAAAATGCATAAGAGGGTATTATAATAGTGAAAAAATAGGAAAAAAATGTAAACATTGTTTCTACTTCTCCATACACAAACACACATTTTGTTGAAATAATAGAAAACAGAAACATAAAATACTTAAAAAAGAGTTGTACAAAAAATTTTACATGCGTGATACAAATACGCAGTAATGTCGTAAAAAAATGTAAAACAAAGCAGAACAGTTACAAACGATCGTTTAAGGTAACAATTAGAATACTTCAAATATTTGAACAAGTATAAGAGTTGCAGTGGCATAGGCGGAAAGTGCATCAGTAAAGTCCATTTATAGTTTTTTTTTTTTATATTGAATAGAACAGGAAACGAATGGACAAAATAAAACAATCTTTGTAAGGCCCTTATTGTCTTACATGTTCCAAACATTCAAAAAAATGCTATGGAAAATTGAAAAATAATAATAGAAATTTTTTTGTTACGATAGTAATTGAAAGTCTATTGTTGATATTGCAAAATTGGTAGCAAATTAAAAAGGGAATACTTCTGGTTCTTGTTATATGAATTAATTGGGGTGTATGGATTGCATGATTGATATCAGTAGCAGTATAAGCATCATCGATGTGAAAATGATGCTTGACTCAAACAAGCAAAAATTGCTACTATTTTTTAAGTGATAGTATGATTCAGTAGTTAGCATACTGGATTATCAATGTATAGGTTGATTCTCGGTTGGGTCAAGAAACTTTAATATTTTAAATGTCTTTTAATGCGGCTAGTCAATTTCAGTTAACGTACTTACTAACTTACTTACTTAGCTGGCTATACAACCAATGACTTAGTCAAACCCTGTTAAACGATCTGTTTAGTTATAGTGCTCTCTATCTTTCACCACTTTTTGTCAGTTTTGCACTCTAAACGTCCTCAGATCCGAATGGACGTTGTTGATTCACCTTGCTTTAGGTTAATTTGAGTTAAAGGCTAGATAAAAGTAGCGACTGCTTGGATTGACAGGATAAAAGCTGAAACTGATTACGAATATGTTCAATTGGCCCGACTGATGACCTGAGTGCAAGCTTAATAAAGATTTAAGGGTAGTCATAGTAGTGAACGTATCGCATACCTGTTATCATCATCTGAGGGACTTAGCTTTATCCTGTCATCCCAAACATTCGCCATCTTTATCAAGCCTTTAACTTAAATTGAGTAGCCGGAAAAAGGGACATTTGAGATTGTAAAGTTTCATGGTTGGAGCGTGAATCGAACTGTCAACCTTAAGATTGATAGTCCAACACTTTAAGCACTGCACCGTACGATCCCTAAATGATGACCTTAGTGTCGCATTTGTATATGAAGCATTCATTCACGTTAACAAAAAAAATTGCTCAAAATTTCTTTTGAGCTATAAATTGAAATAATTTTACTTACCCGAACTCGTCCAACTGAAGTAACTGTTTACATAAGGCATCACAATAAGATCTGCATTAGCTCCTTACCAAGTATCATGTAGTTCCATCTAAAGTTTAATCAACTCATCTTCCATTTTATAGCCTTTTAATTCAATAAGTTTTGAATTTGTTGACAAATTGACCAGTTACTCCCATTAATTTCATTCCAAACTCTTCAAGATTGATATTTTTTTTTCATAAATATCTGAATAAAATAAAAAAAATAAATTTAAAATTAAATAAACTTAAATAAAATAATTTTTCAAAGGAAGTTATTAAAGTTCTTTATTTGTATTTGCTGCACAAAAAAAGTTTCTTTTTCGATTACGCCTAAACGGTTCGAAATAGACCCATGGTATGTTCTAGTCATATTTACCCATTCAAAGCCCGGGTAACATAGGCTATAAAAAAATTAGGGTGTCCATACAAAAAAATAGGGTGACCATGGAAAAACCGATTTTCCGAAAATTTTCCAAGGAAATGGAAAATTTTTTTCATGCCAAAATTTTCGCCTTATCATTCTGAACAACTTTCCAGAAGACACCATATACCTAAAACGAACAGGAAAAAAATTTTTCTCATACAAGTCATTTTTCATTCACATTCATCACAATGTCACTCTTAAAGGAATGTGCTTTATGTACAAACAACAAAATTACTAGCATTTAATATTTATAACAAGTTTTCTATTGTTTTCTCTGTAACCTCTAGAGTCGAAAGAGCTCGTTTATTAATAAGAAACAAAGTAATAATATGCATCGCATGATTTTGAGTGTTGAGAATCTAAATCAACACTTAAAAATAAAAAATAAAAAACACAGTCCAAAATCGTATGACATTCTGTTTCCTCTGAAGTTTATCAACTTCAAAAATTAAAGTTCTTTAAAAGTGAACTCAAAAACGAAAAACAAGTGAAAAAAATATCAAAATCTAGAACTTGTACAATTTTTGTTCTGAATATT
>LN483404.1:62325-470041 GCA_900002565.1 Culicoides sonorensis | reverse complement strand
TTCCAAGGAAATGGAAAATTTTTTTCATGCCAAAATTTTCGCCTTATCATTCTGAACAACTTTCCAGAAGACACCATATACCTAAAACGAACAGGAAAAAAATTTTTCTCATACAAGTCATTTTTCATTCACATTCATCACAATGTCACTCTTATTAAAGTTCTTTATTTGTATTTGCTGCACAAAAAAAGTTTCTTTTTCGATTACGCCTAAACGGTTCGAAATAGACCCATGGTATGTTCTAGTCATATTTACCCATTCAAAGCCCGGGTAACATAGGCTATAAAAAAATTAGGGTGTCCATACAAAAAAATAGGGTGACCATGGAAAAACCGATTTTCCGAAAATTTTCCAAGAAAATGGAAAATTTTTTTCATGCCAAAATTTTCGCCTTATCATTCTGAACAACTTTCCAGAAGACACCATATACCTAAAACGAACAGGAAAAATTTTTTTCTCATACAAGTCATTTTTCATTCACATTCATCACAATGTCACTCTTAAAGGAATGTGCTTTATGTACAAACAACAAAATTACTAGCATTTAATATTTATAACAAGTTTTCTATTGTTTTCTCTGTAACCTCTAGAGTCGAAAGAGCTCGTTTATTAATAAGAAACAAATTAATAATATGCATCGCATGATTTTGAGTGTTGAGAATCTAAATCAACACTTAAAAATAAAAAATAAAAAACACAGTCCAAAATCGTATGACATTCTGTTTCCTCTGAAGTTTATCAACTTCAAAAATTAAAGTTCTTTAAAAGTGAACTCAAAAACGAAAAACAAGTGAAAAAAATATCAAAATCTAGAACTTGTACAATTTTTGTTCTGAATATTCTATCAAACACTGTTCTAATCAAAAATTGTACAAGCTCTAGATTTTGATATTTTTTTCACTTGTTTTTCGTTTTTGAGTTCACTTTTAAAGAACTTTAATTTTTGAAGTTGATAAACTTCAGAGGAAACAGAATGTCATACGATTTTGGACTGTGTTTTTTTTTATTAATTTAATTTTATTTGTATAATAAACGTAATAAAATAAAAAAAGTAAACTGTCAAAGTCTTGCACTGTTACCGTGAAAATTTACTGCAAAAATATGTAAAAGAAGGGTAATTTTATTTGCACCACACCACACCATCTTCTTCTTATTATTATTATGATTATTAATATGAATATTAATATTATTTAACATAACCTATTGAACGTAACTTGAATAACTGGAAATAAAATGTGCTCATATCTTTTATTATTATAAAATTATATTTTATTTTCATTTTATTTTATTTTATTAAATTTAATAAAAAAATAAAAAAAAAATTTACTTACATTTTTGTTTTGTTCATATTCAACGAATGTTAAAAAAAAAATTTATATATTTTTTGAATGTTATTTGTTCGTGTTCATAAATGTTTATTTTATATTCCCATTTGTGTTAATTTTGATGGGAAATGCTGTATTTTGCAGTTAATTTATTTGACTTTTTGGTCATTAAGGTTTTTTTTTAAATATTTTTTTTTGCATTATTTTTGAATCAAGGAATTTGCTTAATTTTGATATTAATTCAGTCTTAATCCAATCCTTAAAATTAAATGTTAAAAAATACGATTAAAGAGAAGATTTTTTTTTTTAATTATTAATATCAAAGTTTTCATACATACAAAGGTGGAGGAATCCCAGACATCGTTTATTCTATTATCCACTTTTTTTTCATTGCACTTCATAAATGCAAATACAGTGCAAACATTGTATAAAAGTCTTTAAAAATAACACAAGTATGCTTTTTATGGTATGAAATATAAAAAAAAATGTAAGAAGAGCCATCACACTTTTTTTACATGTTTTTAGTAAAAAGTTAGTTGTATATGTGCAAACATATGAAAAAAAGTCTTTTAATGAGTTGAGCCAGACTCTATACAATCAAACGTTGTTTTGTTTCTTCATTTTGCTTACATGTGTTTACTATTACTGAACTATAATTATCATTTTCCGCTTTTTTGTTATTTCACTTTTTTTGTATGGTTATTTTGGACTTACTTTATTATTACCATGATGTTCTGTTACCTATGTATTTTGTTAAATTTCGATTTTTAAGAATCGAACTCATTGCGGGACTTTTCGAAAAGAATTGAACTCATTACGAAACTTTTTCGAAATGAATCGAACTCATTACGAAACTTTTTCAAAATATATCGAACTCGTTACGACACTTTATAAAATGAATCGAACTTATTACGAGACTTTTCAAAATGAATCGAACTCGTTACGACACTTTTTCGAAATGAATCGAACTCGTTACGAAACCTTTTCGAAATGAACCGAGCTCATTACGAAACTTTTTCAAAATATATCGAACTCGTTACGAAACTTTTTCGAAATGAATCGAACTCGTTACGACACTTTATAAAATGAATCGAACTTATTACGAGACTTTTCAAAATGAATCGAACTCGTTACGACACTTTTTCGAAATGAATCGAACTCGTTACGAAACCTTTTCGAAATGAATTGAACTCGTTACGACACTTTTTTGAAATGAATCGAGCTCATTACGAAACTTTTTCGAAATGAATCGAACTCGTTACGACACTTTTTCGAAATGAATCGAACTCGTTACGAAACTTTTTCAAAATGAATCGAACTCGTTCAAGCCTTTTTTAAACATTATTGGTGATACTTCTTGCCTAGTAAAACCATAGGAACTATTGTTCAGGCATGGATGGAAATAACTTCAAATGTTAAAGCCCTGAAAATAAAAAATTCAAAAAAAATCTTTAATGACGTAACAAAAATTACAAATTGACATCTTAAATATCATCAATTTCACATTTTATATCAGTCTATTCGTTTTATTGGCATTTTATTTTTTTTTTTTGCATCTCTCATATACACACTTATACTGTTCCATTTATATTGAACTTACCATATATTTTACCATCGAAATCTTGTGACATTAATATGCAATTTATTTCATTTTATATTCACGCTTTTATACTTTACTTCTTATTTTTATATGTTTTTGAATTGACTAATTTATTTTTAAAGTTTTTTTTTGTGTGTGTCGTTCTTTCTTTATTTTATATTTATTAATTTTGTTGTGCAATATCTGACTTTTGTTTTCGAAAATTAAAAAGAAAGGAGTTAATGGGAATATGTTTCGGTTTTTTTGTTTTAAGGAATTTGATCATATACGATGTCAAAATTATCATGTCTTATATTATCATCACCCAAAAAAAAAAAATTCTTTTAATATGAAATACGAGAATTCAAAGAAGCTAGGAGTGAAATCAAAATTTTGTGTCCTTTATGGAATTCTTTTTTTCCTTATATCTAATCAAATACATTAACAACATTCTTCATTTTAACATAAATATTGGAAAATATATTTTGTATGTGATCAATACTAGAATAAAGTGCAACCTGTAAATTAACTTTCATAACATTTTAAGAAACAAGAGAAACCTGCATTTGTCATTTTTTTTTCTTGTTTAATTCACTTTACTTTTTATCAAGAAGGTATCAGAAATGTGCAAAAAAAACACAGAATTACCTACCGCCTTGTTGCGACAACATTAATTCTGGTATTTTATACATCTTGTAATAATGGCAATAAACAGAGTGTCGTAATAGAGAATACGATTTTTTTTTTGCTGTTTAAAAGTAAATTTAGAGAAAAGTCATGTTTTAGCGCACCAATCAAGTAAAGTAATGCTACTAATGGAATCCACTAGTGAACATGACTCGCATCCATAATAGGTGATCACAGGTTTCCACTTCTTTATCATCATCATTAGTATTTATAAAATGAAAATCATTTGCACAGTTGGGTTTTGATTTGAAATGGAAGCAAAAATAAAATACAAAAAATCTTGAATAATAATTATTATTATAAATGCGATGAGACTGCAAAGTTTTTAACTGATTTTAAAGTGTGCGTTTTTTTCTTCTTAGTTCAAGTCTCATCGTATTGCACTAATATCAACTTTGATAATATTAGTTAGCAACTTATTGTTACATACCTAAATAAGAGAGTATGTTAAAAAAGAACAAATGTAATAATAAATAAATTAAGAATGCAGTTATTTCATTAAATGAAGTATTTAGTGTAATGTTTCAACAATATTAATGATATAAATGATTAGTAAAAAACGTTTTTTTTTTATGATTGGAACAACATGACACGGGAAATTGCGTTGATGAGCAAAATATAATTAAAAAATCAAAAGAAATAATAATTTATTATCATAAATTAATTAATTATTTAAGCTTTCGATATCAAACGAATCAAAATTCATTTAATGAGTGATTTTTTTTTATTGATTTACTGCGAAATAGTTTTTGTCTGTCAAAGTGACTAAACGAGGAGAGGAAAATGATACCTTACTATTGAAACTTATAAACTTTGTAGGCCTTAATCTTTTCTTTTTTCGGAAAAAAATAACATTAAAGTTCAGATAGTAAAAAGATGAGGACAAATCTCTAGTTTAATGATCTTTTAATAGAATTTTGATTCTAGAGGATTTTTTTCGAGAAATTGGACACAAACTGAAAAGTACGGTTTTTGAGGTATCCTTATACTCAATAACTCTGTAACCATATCTCGGAGGTAAACAAAATATTCAGCCAACTTACAGATCTATTCAAGATCTACAACATTGCGATACACCACTTTACCAAATTTAGTACAAAAAACATGATTTTTCGGTGAAAACCCTCAAACGAAGCGTTTTTTTGGCAAGTTTTAGCCATTTTGACCTAGTTACATACGATATTTGACCTTAAAATATTCTACAAAAATGTTGCCCTATTTATCCTGAAAAAAGTTGCCAAACCTCACTTTTGTCCTTTTCATACAAAAAAATTGGTTTTTGAGTGAAAAATTAAAACTACGATTTATGAGAAGACAATACAAAAGATATGTCATTACGATTGATTTGATTAATCATAATTTTAAAAGCATTTATCAAAGAAATACACTTATGGTGTATTCAGCAAACTTGTAGAAAATTAATAGTTCTTTAACTTTTTCTTCGGTGGCTTTAATAGTTTTCATATAAAAAATTGGAGTTTTTATCAAAAAACCCCAAAAATTACACGTTATTGACAATTTAATTTAATTTGCTTGATTTAAAGTAAGTCGTTTGGAAACTCATTTCGCATTTTGGAATATATTGCCTCGGGCGACATGATTTCCTAAATATTCAACTGAAAAATAATAAATTGATTGACAGACAGAATTTTACAGGATCTTATCTTTGATTGAGTTGGTGAGATCAAAAAATGCTCATAGGACTACTTACACTACTTACAGGCCTTTTTGATATGAAAAACACTTGTATAAGATTAGCAGAAGTGAATCAATATTTGCAGATTCTGTCTTTAGCAAAATGATACGGCTAGACATGTACTGTGTGAATGTGAGGTGTCAGCTCGTCCAGGCTACTACACTTTGCAGAAGAATTTCCCAACCCACGTTCCATAAATACGACGTATTTGCTTAAAACTTTCGCCTGATGTTGATTGAAGTCGAATGGATCTAATGGGATGGACGCAAGATCTACTGAAGATCAAAGAACCTTAAAAATTCAATTGCTGAATCCTAAAAAATTGTGATCACACGAAAAAACCTCATTTTCTTACTTACAATGACGATCCAATATCCTAAGGGTCGAGTGTTTATTTATATCGATAAGACACTTACAAATTCTATTCAAATTAATTGTTAATTAAAAGCAAAATTTCAAATCAACTTAAAGAAGCCATTTTCACCCTTTTAAAAGTCAAATCAACACCTATCAGTAAAATTTAAATTTAATAATGAAATACAGCCATTTACAGCAAAAAAAAAACGTTTTTCCAAGAAAATTTGTCACTTCTCACCACAAATTAATACGTATTTAGCTTAAATGTTGTTGTTGTATTTTGTTATTATTACAAAATATTGAAGTGAGTAACTTTTTTAGGTTAAATATTATAAAAGACGTTTTTTTTTTATATATATTGAAATTGCATTTTAAAGTCAAGACATGAAACCTTCTAAATGTGACGCGTAAAATTAAAATATTTTTTTTGTGTTGTTTTACTTGTTCTACGATTGTTCAAAGTGAACGCACTCATGCATATTAGCCTCTTATTTAAAAGTGTTTGATGAAAATAACGATGAAAAATTTACACTAAGCAGTGCAAAAATTATTATTAAATTGCATAAACGATGAAATAGGAATTACTATTTGATATGCTTTGTGTGTACGCATTGGGAGCAGACATAAAAAGTTGCTTTGTGTATGCACTTTTGAACTTATAAGTTTCAGTTTTCTTTTGTGGTATGCTTTTAAATGAAGGAAATGGAGAAAATAGCTTTTATGAAAATGGAATTCAAGGATTGTTTTGAGAAAGTTTTAACTTGAATTTTATTTGCATGAAATAAAAAATCTCAAGAGATTCTCTCGCAATTCCAAGATTTGACGAACATTTGAATAATTTGACTCACTGTGCAAATTTATCAAAATGAAGTTCAGTTAACTGATAAAATTTAAAATGTTTTGATTTTTTTTTGCTTATCATATTCAATTCTTATCAACATTTGGGATTACAGTAAAATAATAATCAAAATCAGTTCAAATCAACACCGGACGCGCTCCTATCATTTGAGTTGAACAATGATATCAGATAAAAACCACAATCAGGTGTTCCTAAATTTTGCATTGATTACAGGTCAAAATAAATCTTTAATGAAAAAATTTAAATTCAGTCGTTTTTGAGCTGGCTAACAGTAAAGTAGCAATTTCAAAGATGAGGTCAATAATTTTTTTAATTTCAATTTTTTTGTTTATGCACCAATATGAGTGTAAAACCAATGTTACATCACCAATTACTACCGATGTAATCACAGAAGCAAACATGAATGCTTACATGGATTACGTTTACATCCAATTTGGACCTTACATCAATTCAATGGGATGGATTCCAATGCCATTGCCTGATATTGTCGAGGAATTCGAAGCGGTAAATTATTTTAAATCTAAATTTTAATTTTTATATTATCTGAAACACAAAATTTACGATAGCGTCCAATCATTATAACATATTACGGTGAACTCGTTCTTACAAATGGTGTTTTGGATGAATTTAAAGGTACAGCTCGGTACGGCAATTCAATGATGTATTACGATAAAATGTTGTTGCGTGTTTCCACATCAACGAATTTGCGTTACTTGCGTTATCGATATGATTATTGCGCATCAATTTGGGACTTGGGTCCATGTGGATGGGTCGAGGGTGGAACTGACCAATTTATTATCACATCTGATTTCATGATTGACATTACTGATTTCTACATTTACATGCAAGATTTCCGTGTGGATAAAATTGGAAGTGTTTGGACTAAATTCCATGGAACTGTTTTACTTGATTGGTTAGCAAATGCCCTTGTCAATACAATGACCTTCCTTTTCCGAGGACTTTTGAGAGATTTCATTTCAGACCGCTTTAGAGAAAATGTCCAAGCAGTTATCGATGAAATTAATAATAATATGCATGGAAGATTTGCAAGTGTTGAAGAAGCGGTTCAATATTTACAGGCCGTACAAGCAAATGGCTTCATGATACCCACAAAAAATTAATCTAAACAAAATAAATCTTATTTTTTTGTTTGATTAATATCATTTTGTATCACGTATCAAGTTCTTATGCAATAAAATACAAATAAAATTAATATAAAAAAAGAGGTTTTCAATTTCAATTAAAAATATATTTCCATTTTATGTTCAAATAAAAGTGACAAAAGGTAGTTATAAATAATAATAATAATAAAAAAAGATACAATTTCCTTCATATACAAAGAGACAGAGAATGTCTTTTCAAATTACAAGCGATAGAGTGAGTAATAAATACATTTTATGATTTATATCACCAATTATCAAGCCAACAAATAGAACGTCTTTTTAACTGCAATTTTGCAATTCACTTGGCAAAAAACAAATGAATTTGTCTTCTTGTTATAAAAATATCGTCTTCCATTCATAAAATATGGACACTCGTATTTACATTAAAATTAAATTACAAGAAACATATTTTTTAAAAGTAAAAAAAAAATAATAACATGTCATCTTTCAACATTGTCCATTTACATACATACACATGAGAGGTGAACAACGATATGTAATGTAATGTAATGTTAAATGTAAGAACAGGTAAAAGGGATTTTAACGATGAAATTAAATAAATAAATAAAAATAGGAGACGCAAATTTATCGCTTTGATATTACTTAATACTAGTTTTGTGGAAGGAAATGATGAAGGTTTGTTTATTTTGTAGCTTTTTTTTTGTACAAATGTATTTATCAACTGATCAACACTTTTGTCATGATGATTGTTATCATGAACCACAGTCTGACTTCTGAATTATTATGTTCATGTTTGGCAAAGAAAATGAATTATTTTAATTACATGTTTTATGTTGGTTTGGAGAAGTGTTGACATGGAAGATGGAAAAAAGTGCATTTTAATGTGAAGCTAGACAGTAGCTGAAAGATGCTGACACTTAAAAATGTTTGTTTTTTGGGTACTTCCCTTTCTCGAAACAGCTACTGGCTGGTGTTGAGTATTTGTCCATACTAATTCTTTTTGTTAAAATCTGTAAGTTGTTTGGGAATTTGGTGACTGGAAGAGTTGACCTTAGTGGTGTCAAGCATGAGTTGGTCTCCATACGAGCCTATAACCTCTGCCATTTATTTGTGATGTTGTGGTTTTGGGAAGGCTGGCTTCAACCTCATACTTGGGTCACCAAATTACTCAGATCTTTGAAGTATACGATTGTATTTCAATCAAGACTTCGAACAATAGTGTAAATGGAATACTTTTGAGAGACGATTAATTTCTTACAGCTTATTGGGAGAATGTATAAGAGGAGTTTCGTTGTACTCAGCTAGACTTATTTTAGGGAGAAAATAAGAACTTACTTACTGATTTAACTAAAAAAAACAGATTTCGGTTGTATATTTGGGTTAAGATATTTCATTTTTTATGATTTTTTAAAAAAGGGTAAAATTACTTATATTCTTGATATATTGTGGAAACGCATTGAAATTCATCGAGCCTTTTGCAAAGAGACTGTTGTGCATTAGATATATCGTGTTCTTGGTAGAATAAAGTTTCTTTTATTTCTAATGTTGTGATCATGGATGTCTTCGAAAGTTGTTAAGTTAATACTGTTTTTTATTAATCCGTTCTTAATTTTGAAAATCATATTCATAGAGTCAATCAATGTTATTTGTTCAATATTGGGAATTTTGTGTTTTTTTAGAAGTCCTTCAGTGCTGATTGTATCTGATCTGTATACTTGCCAGAAAGGGAACGTATGGCTTTGTTCTGAATAGTTTGAAGTTTCGCTAGGTTTGTGAGATTAGCGTATCCCCAGATTGATGTAAGATAATTTAAGTGGGACCTACAATTTATACTGTCATCCGATCCAGTCGTCCTAAGGTTTCAATCAGCGCCTCTAAGGAGGATTTTTATGTATTCTAAGTAAAACTTGAGCGCATTTGAAACCCGAAACATATTAATTTTCATGCCCGGGATTGGATACGAACCCTCGTCGCAGGATTCCATGATCCTAAGAACCTTAGCTTAAGAAACATTTTCAGAGTAAAAAAGAGAATTTCTTTATTCTTCATAATACTTTATTGAACTCCATTATTCAAATTCCTTTTCATCATCACTTTTTGCCATCAATTACACTATTCCAGTGTGGCCAAATCGCTAACCGTTGATACATTGCATCACCATCCATCACATTCGGTTCCTTCCTCAATCCAAAAACATTATAATTTGTATTCAACTTCCTTCGCCGAATCGACTCCGAAATGAGTGCCTTTGCCACATCAAACATCAGACTTGGTGGTGGCTCATGCGTGAAATCACCCATAAAACCAACTGTCAACAAATTTTTATCATCATACTCAATGCTCATATCCAAGTGATCCCACCCTAACATCTCATATACATGCCCATCACCTCCTATAAGGAAATTATGATGCACTGGAACTCCCAAATTAACCAAACTCTTGATAATTTCAATGCAACGTTTTTTTGTATCGCATTGCGGAAAATGTGTATTAAGAAAAACAATGTTTGTCGCATGTTGTAATGATCCAAGCGATGAAGAATTAAAAAACGTTTCAGGCCCTCTTGAATTAATGTTATCAGTTAAAAATGAACGTTCAATGAGGAAGAAAGGCACATTGAACTTTAATTTTTGACCTTGAAATTAAAATGAAATAAAAAAAATATTATTATTGTAACAAAAAAATTTCAGTTCAATGAATTCGCTTATCGTACCTTGTTGAAGTAATAGGTAAAATCCAATAATCGTGCCAATAACCAAAATACATGATAACAGTACAAAACTTGAATCACACTTTTGCTTTAATGTGATTGATGATTTTTTATTATTGAATTTCGGTATCAATGGTGTGCTTTCACCTCTTTCAATATCAATGTCAAATCCACTCATCTCTGTTGAATCTAATTTTTTGCAAGCAATATATCCGACCTTGTGACCCATTTTACATTGAAGTATGTTTGTTTTCAATTGAAATTAAAATATTTTTCAAATATTACGTTTCTCTGCAAGTTGATCTCAAAATTCTGTTTCAAGATTCTGCTATTTTACATTTAAATATGTTGATTTTAACCCATATTACAATGAGTTTTTGCAAATTTAGCCGCAAAAAGTGATTTGAACGAATTTTTGTTGTCTTGGTTGGAGAGAGTCTGCCATTCCTTTTGAAAGGGTTCCTTTCAGATTTGTAATCTGCTTTGTTTAATTTGAAAAATAAAATTTGTTGAGTCTTAACTCTGTAAACTGTAATGAAACAATGAATAGAAAAACTATTTTAATTACCTTTAAAACAGTAAATTTAAGTGGATTTTGAATTTGATAAGATAAGATTTCTAATTATTTTTATATGAGTTTTATATCTTATCGAAAATCAAAACTATTTAATTATGAAATTATTTCAAGTCAATTTATTACGAACCTTTAACTCTAATTTAAACCAATTGTATTTAAAATTTTCTGTTTTACTTGTAATATTTTACTTTTTAAAGTAACAGAGCTTTTGCAAGACTAATTATGATGATGAATGAAGAGCTGACAGTGATTGACTGAACTGAATTGAATCTCAATTAAAATGAAATTTTTATCTCGTTACTTTCGTCTAGTCTCGTGTGTAATTTCTCCTCTTCATTTTATTTACTTCCACATTCATTATCACATACATAAACACGAAGATTTCGTTAGAGAATAAATCGGATGATTCAATAAACTTTGGCCCTTTCAAATACTTGTCAATTTTCGGGTGTGTACGAGTACATCTTTACTCATACTTGATCCGGTATTTTGTTTTGAGAGACTTCATACATCGTACTTGAATGTGAAAAAGAAGAATTTGATGATAAGAAGTCAGTTTAAACAGGTTATAATTTGCATGTAATTGTTGTTCTATATAATGCACATATAAAATGAATAATGTCTGACATTCTTACTTGAACTAGATATTCTTTTGTTTAAGGATAGTATTGATTGGATATGCTTTATTCTTTGTTGTTGATTGTTTAATATAACGGATGAGTTGAATAAAATGAAGATTTATATTTAAATATGCTGTAAAATTTAAGAAAGCTTACCTGGTAATCTTAGAAATTGAAGTTGAGGGAACCTTTCGAAAAGTAATACTTGATATACCTCTGCTGTGTCAAAATACTTTGAAATAGACTCGCAATACCTACAAATAGGCCTCATTTCATTAAAATTCCTATAAAATATTTTCAAAGTTACCTTTTCTTTAGGGAACGCTCACGGTGGGCCAAAGGTGGCTTAATTTACAAAAACTTTCAATGTTTGATTATTTATTTATTTATTTATCGTATGAAAATCATCCTCTAGATCACATCAATCCATAGTTCAAGTATTTTTCAGGAATGGGGCATCAGGCAGGTGTAGTAATTAGGTTTTGTTATTGTTGGTATTGTTAATTATGAAAAAGATACATTAAAAAACGATTAACAGCCAAAGCGCCCCAGCAATTCAAAAAGTAATTTTTTTCTCCCCTTGAAATACAATTAGACTTGAATGTCTTATTCTTGTAGCCATATTATTGCTTCTATTGTTAATTTGTGAAGATTTGTTAAGCCTCCATCAAAGTTATTTAAGGGACAATTGATGATATGAAACATAGTTTGATAAGCTCCACAGTCACAAAGCGGTGAAGCAACCATTACCCATTTGTAAAGTAAATGATTACATCTTCCAGAATTTGTGTGGAAACGATTTTTCGCCGATAAACAAGGTCCAAAAGTGATTGAGTGAGTTGACTGTTCCCTTTTTATAATTCACACTGGGCTGTTACTTTCGGTCCATCAATGATGAAAAACATTAGTAATTATGTCCCACTGTGGACACTTCCCGACCACATTGGCTAGACGTTAGTGATTAAATTGCAAAGGGGAAGAGGGCCAAATATTCTCTAATATTTTGATATTTGTATGAGAAAATTTTATTGCAGCCCCTCAAAAACAAAATTTTAACCGTCCCTTATAAAACTCCATGGTTTGTATCCTACCTTGTGGGGTATAAAATTTTTCTTTTGAGAGGGCATGAGAAGGAGGTGTAAATATATTTTTAAAAGTCATATTTTGTCATTTAACACTATTTATTCAAACGTGATCCCCCCTTGGCCCCTATTCCCTATTCCCAAAGCAAAGTTAAAGACAATATTTCAAGCTACAACTTTGCTGAATCAACTAAGTCTACATTTCATGTATTTAGAGCCTAAAAATAGCAAAATACACAATTTCGAACTCATTTTTCGGTTTTGAAGTGACAAAAAAACCCTTTTCTTGAAATGTCACCCTTAACTGAATAGAAAACACTTCTCTTCATTTAACCTTATAAAAATCTTTACATGAATCATTTTCAAGAGTCTTAGTGCAATTGCTACTACTTCAGCCATTGATAGTTGATGGTTCATTAACTCAATTCGTTATAAAAAAGTAATTTTAATTATTCCTAACTTGTTATTTTAAGTGTTGATTCGCATAAAAATTTCTCCTAATGTTTTTTAAAAAAAAGTATATTCATGAAATTCTGTTATTAACACCTTTAAAACATTTAATATTCCTAAAAGGATTCCTTTTGTCTGTAATTTCAATGGCTTTATTTTAGTTGTAAATGTACTGAAAACATTCATAAAAGATTTTCAAGTAATATTTTAAACAACAAGTTGCACAAAAAGTTTACACTAGATTGAAATGAAAAAAAAATGGTATGAAAGCTTTGAATTTGGAAATTTATGATTTTTTTTTTTGAGATGTATCGTGGAATTCTTTTCAAATTCACATGAAACTCCTTCTAGTGAAGAAAAACTAGTTTTTAACTGACTTAAGTTAAATTATTATCACTTTTTTTCGCCTTTTCAATGCATATGTAAGAAAGAACTTTAAATAATAATAAAATAGATAAAATTATAGACTTTTGTCTGCATGATTGTGAATGAATCCAACATAGAATCAAATGTGTATATGTGCGAATATCAAATGAATATAAAATATAGATAAAAAATAATATTTGTTCAACGTAAATCATGGTGTAAATCACGAGCGATAAAGGTAAACAGATAACCTTTAAGCTGTGCATTGCATTTACTCTTTCATTTATCCAATTTCTGCTTCTCTGACACTTCTATTTCAAAAATTAAACCGCATACTGTTACTGTGAATCTTTTTTCTTACTTATTCAAAGTGTATCTGATTCAAATTTCTCAGTGTGTTTTTTTTTATTTATTTTAATCTATTTTATGTAGGCTCACACACACACACACACACACACACATTGAATGCATGAAAATTAAATAGTATTATAAAACATATAAGAAAAGATTATAATAATTGTGTGTTTTTCCGTTCACTTTAGACTAGAAAGATAATACTTTTTTGCCATAGAGAGTAAATGCATTTTTTCTTTTAAGAAGAAGTAATTTATATTGTAATAATAATTGCCAACCCTGCAAACCATACAAAAGCGTAACAAAAGCATTTATGAGACAATAACGCAATATATATTTTTTTATATATTGTTTGTTATTTGAGTTGACTTATTTTTATTCATTCACTAGATTTTTTTTTGCCTTTCCTGTTGCTTTATTATTAAATTAAATTTATCTTATTGAAATATACGCAGATAATAACATTTAAATATGGAAGTTTGACTAGGAAATTTATGGTATTATTAATATGAAACTTGCGGAAAAAGATCAAGATGTGTAAGCAAGTAGTTTGCGTTGTTGACTTATTTTATGTGTTATGTTATATTAAAATGACTATTGTTTGCTTAACTTAATTTATTTACTTTTGTTATAGTCTTATATGACGAGATTAAATTGTGAATTGAACTCAATTGTTAGTAAAATAGGATTCAAATTAATTTAATTCATTAACTGGCTACCAATACTGAAATATAATGAGCTGGGATCAACATGGTCTTTCATTAAAAAAATTTCAAGGGATCTGAAATGAAATTTCGACTGGAGAAGTGGCTTCCTTGCAACTCAGCTATTAACTTAACACTTCTTCAATTCTCATGGATTGCTACTAAGCCATGGACTTCCCTAAAACAAAGCTCATGAACTTTCATTCTCCCAGAAAGGAAGTACCAGTGAACGCTTTAGTCACATTAAATGGCACAGTCATTAAAAAGTCAAGGATTTCAATTATTTAGGCATAATTTTAGATCCATTATTGAAATGAGGAATCCACATTGAAGCACTGAAAAAAAACTGGTGCAAATAGTTGGATTTATGAACAGGGCACGAAATATATTACCGTAAGATATGAGACTTCTGATCTATACTTCCATGATTTAATCACGACTCTCATACATGATCGAAGCATGGGGTGGAGTAACCAACTCTCGCTTGACATCATTACAAAAAAAACAAAACAGGGCATTGCAAAATGTACACAATTTACCTTATCTGACTCCTAGAATAGAAATATTTCAGCATTTTTGTCCCAATATGCTTTCTATTAAGGGTATGACTTATTTGAAGCGAAATTTATGTATAAGTTCTTAAATGGATTGATCCTCATTGATCTAACATTTTCATTAGACTCTCACTCATACCTATCGAGAAAAAGAGACTGGTTAAATAAAAGTATCAGGTCACTTTTTCCTTAAAGTAGAGGAAGTACTAATTTTTAACTCAAGAACTGTTAAAAAAGCTCATTGTGTATTTGGCCATTTTTGAGCTCTTAATAAATGTAATATTGATTTTGTCTGTTCAGCAAAGTTGCAGCTTGGAATATTTTCTACAACTTTTCTTCAGATCACTTTTACTTAAAACTTGTAAAAATATGACTACAAAATACTAACGGGCCTCGCCAGACCCCGTCGCTTAAAGTAAGGGTAAGAAGGTATCTGAGGAGGCTCATCGCCTTATCAATGGTTAACACATTAACCGCCTCTTCAAGAAGTATTGAGTTTAGAGTCAAACTTTCTTCTAGGATTTGTTCTTTGTATAAAAGTGAATAGTTTTTTCTTCGATAAAAATTTTGAGTTTTATACAAAAATTTTACAGGAGAGCCGGTTGAAGTGTCGTATAAAATCACAGAAATACGCACAGAAATCATTCAAAACCAGGCAAAAGAAATGAATTTAAACCTCATTTCTTGATATCCATTTAGAAATCTTATAAAAAGGTAAAAGCATGAAATAAATCACAATTAATCCACTCAAAAAAAACTTTGTAACGGAAACAATAAGTTTATAATCTACCTCTCTGCTGAAACAGACACTGTTAGCTGTTTTTTGGTTTTTTGTAGACACATATAAAAATATGCATAATATGATCATCACACAAAATGCATACTGTGAAACATTAGCACACGATTTTTTTGTTGTTGTTGGGGTATTTTTTTGTTAAAACAATCATGTTTTTGCATAAGTGTCACATTGAAGTGTGAGTGTGCGACAACGAACCCCTAAGTGTTAAAAAATAATAATTTTAATTTGAACACGTTCTTCCCCTTATTCTCTGCATTATTTTTATGTTTTTTATTCATATTCGAATTAAAAAAAAATACTTATGCTGGTACATTTTTTTTCCTATTCATAAAAATACTACAATGCACTTTGCAAATTTTTTTTCACACATATCATTTACTTTTCAACTCATATCACTATTCACAATTCAGAAAATATCTGTGTGTATGTTAAAGTCTCACATTGTATTGTGTTCATTGTGCTTTTTTAAAAAATTACAAAAAAAAATATGTGTATATAAAAAGTAGAGTGTTGAGACGATTAATTTGAAGGAAAACACAGACATGACTAATTCTCTGTTAGATTTTTCCTGATATGTGAAATTGTGCATAATGTACTTGGTTGTTAAATGATTTTTCCATTAGAGATCAATTTTTTTTCTATGTGTCGAGAGTAACAGGAATGTACTTAACACTTTTACATTATAGATGCTCTTTGTTTTGATTTTGTATTCAAATGCAAACAAAAGGGAGAATTTTAATCAGGAATCAAGTGCATAAGACCAACTTTGTAATGAAAATTTCACACTTTTATTGAATTGAGTTTTTAGCTTAGAAATTACGAAAAATAGTTTCAATGACAGAATGCAATTTAGGGTATAAGACGTTAGGGAGATCCTTTCAATACAAATTTATTTACCAGTGGTGCAAAAGGGACATTTTTCATCAAAACTTTAAGGGAATTACATGTAAACCATCATTGTTTTAAAAAATTTCAAGTAAATGAGAGAAAAAAAATGTAAAATCTCTCATAATATCCTTTTTTTACATGAAGTCGTGATGAAGTATTTATGAGACTTTTACACGAATTGTACAATGTACACGTGATAGTTTTATGATGATGGATGTCTTTATTACTATCGCACATTTACTTTTTTTTTGTTTTAATATTTTTTTAAAAAAATTCCTTTCAATCATTTAAAGTTTTTTTTTTAATCTAAATTATTTACACTTTAATTTTTGTTTTACTTTCAGATAATTTTAAGAAATCATGTTCCCTCGTCTCCCGATACAAAATGGAGGGATACAAGCGGACACCGATACAGTTAATCAACAAATTATTCCAGAATCAATGGATTACACAGACACAGATTCCTCAACTGTCGCATATAATTTAGTGGGTGAACCTTCAGATTGGTGGGTAAATGCAATTGAAGAAGATGACTTTTTTTCACCAATGCCATTTGATGCTAGTGAAGGTGGTTTATGGAATGGCAGATTTGTTCCACCACCACCAAGACCTCCATTTCTAGAAAATACAGTTCTTTCCGATGGATTAACAACTTGTGATTTGTGCTCATGGGCATGGCATGACAAAAACTCGTTTTCATCGTTAGGTGAATCAAGTGGTAAGTAGCAACTTGATTTAAAAAAAAATTTATGTGTATACATAAAAGATTAATAAGAATGAGAAGAAAATACAAATCAATTTGTAGTGTATTTTAGTTACTTTGTTTATAATTTGAATACAGTGTGATGGAACAGTTAGTGATATAGTTTGTTTTCTTACCAATATACGGTTTTTACGAGATATCGAAATTTGTATGTTCGGTCTCACAAATCGCTAAATTTTAGACTCCATCTAATGAGCTTATGCCTAAAAACAGGAAATTACACATTAGAGTTTTAAAAAGCCAGAATCTCCTATTCTGGTCCTGGTGTATTGAACGCCCTTCCTAACTTATGTAAGTCAGTACCAGACAGCCAACCATTTAGCATAAGAATTCGAGAAGACATTTCTCAGAATTTTGACAGACACTTGCTCGTTGGAAGATTGTCTGTCAGAGCCGTTGCCCACGTCTCATGAATATCTATCCACTATTTCTAATATATTTCTTTAGTAGTTGATTGATTGTCGTGAAAGCTGTTACTTCTTATCAGCACACTAACTTTTATCATACCGTCTTGTATTTTCTATAAATCTTTTTTTATCTGGATAATATTCCTTGTGAATACTGAAGAACTTGTTTGGTGGAGTGAAGGTTATTAAGAAGGTTACGTAATCAAGGATTGCCAAGGCAAAATTACCCAACACCTTAGAGGTGTCTTCCCGATTTTTATCCCCACTTATACGACCACGCAAAACCAATACATAAAACAAAAATTTTAGTTAAAATAGAAATGTTCTAGAAGGCAGACGTGTTTCGACACACTTTATAAAATAACCCTTATAAACTTAACTAAGATAAGAGGTTTATCTAAAGCAATTAAAAGTGTTACAAGTGGTTTAAAGTGATAAGCAACCCAGCTATAAGTAAAGTTTTTGGACACTTTGAATAAATGTTCAAACTATAAATAATTTTTTCAATTGGTTAAGAATTTGTCTTAAATTTGTTTAGTTGCGATCACTGTACTCCTTTTAGCTTTAGTCCGTAGTGAACTCACTGTCTTGGTCTGACTCACTCGTGAGCACCAGCTTGCAGAGGCATTGAAAGTTTTATTGTTTGTTTAAACATGAGAAAAATATGACAAGAAAAGAGGGTTTTTATACATAATCAAAGTGGTTTTAGGGATATGTTATAGCTCCGGTAGGTGAATTGCACTTTGGATTGTTGTTTCACGATAGGTCAGATAGAAGCTTCAATAGATAATTGCAAAGGAGTATGATGGTGGTGGCTACCCTCGTAGAAGTCGTACAAAAGGCTGAACATGAAGTTGCATTTCAGATATGAGGAAGCCTGCTTTTTGAGTTTGTGTGTATAGTTAAGACTTTCTACTTTGATAGTGAATTAATTTCAACCAAGTATAATATTCTGAACTACAGTAACTAAGCTTTAACACTGATGTCTTTCGTCATTTCAAACCCTTGTTACTCTTTTTTGTTGTTATTTTTTTTTAATTTAAAAAAAAACTGATTTCTTGTATATTATTGTCATTTTAATAATACTAATTTAAGAAAAGAGAGAAAAAAAACCTTCACTCAATTTTGTCTCAACATGATGTTATAATATTACATATAAAATACATAAAAATCAATGATCCTATAAATTCTTAAACTGATTTGAATATTTCGACATTAATGGATCCTGTTTTCTGTAATTTCTCGTTTATTATAATTTTTTTTGTCTATAAAATCTGAGTTTTTTTAGTTTGATTTAGTTTATTCAATATAAAACGAAAAAAAACAGAAATAACAGAAATAAGAAAATATATATTGAAAAATTGATTCAATATGATAAATATTTGTCATTTTGGTGTTCGAACTATTTAATTTTAATTTTTTTAATAGACTCATCTTTTCTATCATTTTGTTGTTTTAAGAGTTTTATATCTTCATTAATTTAATAGAAACTTTTTTTTATTTCATTATAAATTTGAGCTATTAAAATTCCTATTTCAGAATTAAATTTTGCAAATCACATTAGCGTTAAAATTCAACAAAAATCTGTTAAAAATTTAAATTTTTTTGAAATTTAATTTTAATGATAGAAAGTAAAAAATGTTTTTTTTATATAAAAATGATTTTAAATGGTTTGGTAATAAAATTTCCAGGAATAATCACATTTTTACATATAAAAAAAAAGAAAAATTTTTTCATATAAAAAAAACATGTGTGTGTAAGAATGTGTAAAAAATGTTGTAAAAAAATCTTTAAACACTTTAATTACCGTCATAATTGTTCTGCAATTATAAATGATTTATTTGTCGGGTTTTTTTTTATCTCAAAATTTATACTTTTTTTCTGCATTAACTCCGACAATATTCAAGTTTTTATAATGAATTTAATTGTCTCCGATTTTATTTTGTGGATAAAAATTATGAAACAAAAAACGATGCGTTCACTAACTGTTTTCTTTAAATTAAGTTGAATTCGGCTTAGTTTTAAAAGGAATCCTGGGCTTAATGTTAACATGCATGAAAGTTGACAAATTAGTTTAAAAACTTTAATATAACTTTTAAGTATAATGTTAAAATAATATGTTTTGGTCGTTTATCATAAGAGTTCAAAATTTAATGAGAGGATGAATTGGTGCCAGCAAATTCAAAGTCTTATGAAATTTTTTGTAGTCGAAACATTTAAGTGCTAAAAATGATCAAAAATTATTCACTTCTGGGCCAGAAAATATGTGGTTTAAACGTTTTTAGGCCTTTCAGGACTTGGCAAGGTCATATACGTGCGTATGTGTGGTCTGTAGAGTTATGAGATTTCAATTTTTGTCTCGCAATTTCAATTTAAGGGCAAATTCATGTTTTCATATTTTTCCTTAATAATTTGAGGTTCTTTGGGCTACATGGGACATGGGGCCAAATCTCTACGTTTTTTATGTAAACTGAATTTCTTGAAACTAATAAATGAAGTGAAATCCATAGTTTCAATGAATTTACAATAAAAAAAATGAATAATAAGCGGAATGTAAAACAATAAATTTTTGCGTAATATTGCTTAAACTAACTATCTTACAAACAAAAAAAATATAAGAATAAAATAAAATAATAAATAAAAAAAAATTAATAAGATATAAAACAAGACACAAGACACATTCACTTGATAATAATCGATAAGCCCCAAGCTAAACACATTTATCTTGTGCGAATTTAATAATAATTTTATTTTCATATTATTAATGTAGTTAAAGTATAGGTTAGTAAAAGGTTGTCTATTGTCATAATAAGGCATTTCATAAATGACCGTAAATGTGAAAATGCATTCAAAAAATTTAAAATTGTTTGATAAAATGACTCTCAAAAAATATTCAAAATGGAAGAAGGCACTTTAAAAGAAAGTTCCCAATCACCTAGAAATAATTTAGCTTAATTATGATTCATTTACAGTGTGATTTTGTATTAACATAATTTTTTATAATTTTTTTTCTTATTTCTAGCATTTTAATAATAAGAAAGTAATGACAACAAAATAATAAGAATCATCTCAATTATTTACGTTTTTTTTCCTTTATACTTAAGTCTTTTTATCTTTCTTTTTCACCTTAAATAATTAGTTTTTGTTGTGTAACTTAACAACTTAATTTCTTTTTTTGTTCTTTACATTTTCGTTGAATTAATTTAAAAATGTGCCTTTTGGACATGGTTTGATGTCTTACCGTGGGATAAGGGACGGTATTCAACATTTTCTTTTTAGAAAGGGGCGAAAGTAATATATGAATAAAAATGAAATTTGCCAAACAAAATTATTATTTTCATTTCAATATAAGGGGTGGGTTGGGCCTCCCCTTTCCCCCTCCTGGAAAATCGTTACATGTGATACTTGAATTTTAATTTGAATTTTTATAAATGACAAGTACAAACAGATGCTCGATCAGATTTCGAAATGTGTATTTAGGGTTTAGATTTTTAAGATTAATTTGAAACGTTCCGCAAACCACCCGCAATGTTTCAGTTTGACGTTCAAGTGATGTGAAAACTCGTTTCGAAATTTTTTGAAAGTTAATATGAAATTCGGTTAAAAATACACCTAGCAAATGCCTTGTTAAAGGAAATTAAAGGACCACATTTATATCGTGAATCATCTCGCACTGCGGGTCTTTTTCGACTTTCAGTGAATCAGCGAAGTCTGTTCAGTGTTTGATCCAAGAACTTCTTTGGAACTAAATTCATTTATGATACAAAATGGTCGCCTGATTCACAAACCTTTGATTTAAGAATTCGTTCTCCTCCAATTAGAACCCAACCCTCCCCTCTTTTCTCTTTTTCCCTGGTGTTCTCAAAATGCGCTATGTCAAATTGCTCATCCTTACGTTTACTTTTCAATAATTCAGTTCATTATTATTCATATTTAAATACGTTTTAGAGTAAAAAACATTGTTTTGTGTCAATTTTACAGGTTTATTTCTGTTTCCTTGTGTTTTATTCGTTTTCATGCTCACTTTTTTATTTTATTTATAATAATAATTGAGCTAAAGGAGAAGAAAAAAATCCGAAAAGAACAAAATTACCATAATGAACATCAGAGAACTGAAAACAGTGAGCGGTGTGCGCCTTGGTTTGTTGATGATGATGATGAGATGTGGATTATTATTATTATTATCATTATGAAATGAAAAACCGTAATGTTATAATAAAGTAGTTAGAGAGGTTAACAAACTGTAAATGATTATAGCTTTTTAAAATAGGTAATGATTTAACTTTGTATTTTTTCATAAACACTTTTGAATTTAAAAAAGGATAGAAAGGCGACATGATAATTTATATCATTTGGTAAAACAAGTGTAAATTAATGCATTTATATATGGAGTGTTGATAATTAAGTGTAAAGCATTTTTTTTTATTTAAACATTGAATTCGAGTGTCATTAAAAGTCATGAAAATGTAATTAAAATAAATTTATTCACACTTAAAAGAACAAGAGAATGAAAAGGACTTTATGAAGTTTTCACCTGAATACAAACTAGAATTCTATTTATTTTTCATTTCATTTCAAGAGAGAACGACAATCAAAACACTTTTTCATTAAATTTATTCCTCATTTCATCTCATATTTCCATTTCCATGTATGTGTGTGTATGTGTGATTATAATATATTTAATATACCTTAAAAATAATTTATACTTTTAAAAAGTGCATTTATTTAATTCAATAGATATTCTTTTCACACACATAAAATATAAATCAACGACGACGTTAAATTAAATTGCAATGATAAATAATAATAGTTTTTTTTTATTGTTACTTTGCAAGTTTCTCAAGAGAAATACCTTATTATAGTAAGTTGGACTATGAAACACCATAAATAGATTTAGTGCAAATATGTGCGAATAAATAACTTTGTACAAAAAAACGTCTTTTGTCAACGCGTGTGGTCACTAGTCATTTAATTTTATAATGATGTCTAGTTTTCATATTGTTTCGTTGAAGATTTTATTTCAAAGAAAAAAAATTGAAAAGTTTGTCACTTGCTCGATTGTTCAGGTCTTTTACAAGTATGTTACTATCCATGGCGAAGGCTAAGAAGGTAGACAAGATGCTTTCCGAAAAGTAGATTTCAAACTATTTTTGTGGATCTAGTTTGAAATTGAATCAAAATATGACAGTTGTTCACTTGAATAACAAAGAATCATTTTGTCAACTACACATTTCAATTGATGGAGAACAATTAAACACAATTTTTGTCCATCTTATTTCGGAATTGATGTTACCGAAAGTTAAACCTTAAAAGCTTTTATCAAATGTCATCATCATCAACTACTCGCTTATTAGCTTTTTTACGCTTTATGCCACTTTATTCATCTCAAATTACTTAAATCTAATTTACAATCTTTGAGAGACGTCTTATCTCGTTGAAAGTCCGATCAGAAAAAATAATCCATGCAATGTCACTTTGACATTCCATTTGGGAGCTACACTGCGGCGGTCTTATTCAAATCGACGGTTACAAAATGAAGAGGCAAAAAAAAATGAGATATCACATTAACTGAAGAGGGACTCGAGACACACAACATTTAAGAGGAATCTAACTGAATTGCTGGTGAGAAAAGTGGAGACAATGACGGAATGAACGGAATCTGAAGTGAAACTTGTATATGGATATGGAACTGAACTTATTGAACCTAAATTTATTCTGAAACTACACAGACGGTTCTAGGAAAGATGAAGCAGTAGGTATTGGCATATGGGATCTGTCCTGCAAATACTCCAAATCCCTCCAAAATGCATGCAATAGAGGTATGCACACATAAATGTTGGAGAAGAGGAGACTTGAGAGGTAAACGAGTCTACATTATCTCCGACAGCATGTCATCGCTACAAGCTTTGAACTCACCAATCATTTCATCTGGATTGGTGAAAACATGCTTAAAATCCCTCAAGAAACTGGCAAAACATGGGTACCAGAAATGAAGGGATCGAAGCTAATGAAATGGCGGATGAACTGGCAAGGCAAAGAGCTGAAAGGACATTTATTGGCCAAGAGCCCTTTTGCGGAGTAAGTCTGAGCTATTTCAAAAAACTGATCTCGGAATGGGTGGAAAAACAAATAAAACTCCACTTAAGAAAAAAAAGGTTGCTGGCGGACATCGAGATCCTGAATTGTAAACTTATTTGAAATGAGAAATAAATAAAGAAAGTACCTTAAAAAAATAGGCCACTCATTAAAATGCTGAAACCAAATATTTTCTAATTGAGTGAATTCTGAATCATAGTACATTTCTCCATACCAGCCTTTTCTGGCAAAATACTTCGAAGTAAAAACAAGCACTTCATGATCACCACCTCAAAGGAATCCAATCTCAATTTATAGTCTTTAATGAAAAAACTCAACAAAAAATCTTCACATTTCAGTTATTTTATTTATAACCTAATTAATTATAACAGAAATTTACACCTGACATATCAATAAAACACGATTTGATTTTCAAGTTAATAAAATTCAATCTCTTTACATATTAATTTTATTCGAGTATGTTTTTTTTTGTTTAATATGAAACTAGAAAGATATCGGTCCTCTTCTCATTTATATTTTATTTTATGTTGTTATAATACCGCTTAAATTTAATAATGACTCTATTTAAAAATATTTAAATATTATTGTTGAAATTTAACACAATAACAACAACAAAACAAAAAAAAAAGGTATCAAAACATAGAAAAGAATGAATGAATCAAAGAGAGAGAGAATCAACAAAAAAAAACGAAGAAAAGAGTTAATAATAATAATAACGTAAACATATATAACATCATGATGATGATAATGAATACATAAAAATGTTTAAACTGTATATTTTTCTTATTCTTCTTAATTTTTTTTTTAACTTTATAACTTTATTATATTAAAACATCACATGTGTTATGTCTTTATTTTATATATAGTTTGATGGTCTCTCTTAATCTACTTGGATATGTTTCTTTATTTTTTACGTTTTTTTTCCTTGTATTTAGTCATATTATTATTATTATTATACATTTCTTTTCATGTATGCAAGTCAAAGACTGAAGTGTGGATGGATGAATGGTCAAAAAACATAATGGGATGTTATTTAAATGTAACATGATGAGATGATTTCAGATCTCTTTTTTTGCTTACTATTCACAGTTTTTCTGTTGTTTCAAATTGATATTATTTTGTCTGAATTTTTAATCAGTTTAAATTCAAATGATATGACCTAAATTTGACTTGAAATTGAAAATTTTCTTATTTTATTTGTATTTTTCAGAAACGCCAGCCGAAATTGGATGGACATTCACTCTGATTATCGTTTCACTTTTATCAGCATTTATTGGAGCGACAATTATGATTATTGTAATTAAATGTAAAAGGTAATTAATTTTTGAAAAAGTTTTTTGCAGTTAATCAGGGTTCGGAATTTTGAAAAATTGTTCAATATGGTAAATTCTTCCATTGGAATGATTGGGAATTTGAGAAATTTTCGCAATTTTGAACGTTCTCTAAAAAATTCATCTGTTTTAGAAATTTTCTTGATTTTATAAAAATTCGCGGTGTATCTGCGACTTTAAAAAACTTCGTGATTTTAAAAAATTCAGTAATTTTTGAAATTTTTTTCGTGTTTTTAAAAAATTCGGTGATTTTGAAAAATTCCACGGTTTTTTAGTGGTCGTAGATAAACTCTGTGCTTGAAGAAATTTCCTATCTCGAAAAATCTCGCCATTTTGATCATTTTTTAAAAAATTCATCAGTTTTAGAAATTTTCTTTCGCGGTTTATCTGCCACTTTGATAAACCTCGTGATTATCAAAAATTAGTGATTTTGGAAATTTATCAAATTTCATCACGTTTTTCCAAAATTCGGTGATTTTGAAAAATTTCACGGTTTTTTAGTAGTTTTAAAAAACTCTGTGCTTCAAGAAATTTCCGTGGCTCTCTGAAAATTTCGCCATTTTGATAATTTTTTTAAAAATTCATCTATTTTGGAAATTTCAGCGATTTTATAAAAATTCAACGTTTGTCTGCGACTTTAAAGACCCTCGTGATTTTGAAAAATACGGTGATTTGAAAAATTTCTCGAATTTTTAAATAATTTGGTAATTTTGAAAAATTTCACGTTTTTTTTTAAATTTCGGCATCTTTATTAAAATTCCCGGTTTATCTGTGACTCGTGATTTTGAAAAATTCGGTAATTTTGAAGATTTCTCAAATTTTATCGCGTTTTTGAAAAATTTATTGATAATTCTTCTTTTTTGGAAAATTCGCGGTTCCCGTTTTAATCGCGATTTTGAAGAATTCTTTGACCTTAGAAATTTTCAGGGATTTTAAAGGATTTTCACAATTATAAGAATTTTCGTGGTTCTTCTTGTCTTAATTAATCAAAATTTCATTCCCCGTCATTCCACAATTTTTTTCCGAAACCTGATACATAAAATTACCATTTTTTAATCATTTTCATTTATTTTTTTCATTTCATGCAGACTAAAATCATCGAATAGTAACGGTAAGTTTTAAATAAATTAATTTAAAAAAAAAAATTATAAATTAAATTATGTATCTTAATCAAAAAAAAGTGGATCTTAGTCAAAAAATTTTACTTAAATTCCATATCAGCTGAAATTGCTTTACAATGTTGCCACCACCAATAAATAATGTAAATTTTTTGTCCTTATCGCATCAGACAGGCAAAAAAATATCTTAATCAACACCAATCCCATTTTATTGCGTTAAAATATCTCGCGTTTAAATATTTAATAAAACTCACAATAATTATACATGCATTAAATGCACATTGCACACCAACCAACAACATTCTGAAGCAAAAAAAAAATGAAAATAATGTAAACATAAAAGAGAGACTTACTTATAATATTCATATTTTTATCACAGTGCATAACTTAATTTGAATAAATATTTGTTCATGCATAAATTTTAAGCTGGATTTAATTTCTATTAAACTCTTTTTTTTAATTTCAAAAGATATTTGATAACACACACACACACACATACACACAGAAATTGTATGAAAGGAATAATTTGCGATTAATAAAACGAAATGAAAAGTGTTTAATTGGCGTGCATGTGCAAAAATCATGCGAATCGTTATAGATCCCCTCGTATTATTATTATTATTTATATTTATTATTAATAGAATAACACCTTCGGTAATTATTATTATTATTATTTTATTATTAATCTGAATGCAATTCATATCAGTGACTGGGTATTGTGGGATTATCACGGTGACAATTAATAAAAAAAGGCTTAAAAGTGTGAACAATAGGCATTTTAATGAAGTGTTTTGCATGCTCAACTCAATTTATATGAAATTTTTTTAATATTTGATTATTTTTTTTTAATATTTATAGGAAATCGTCCAGTGCCATGGTGGTATCGCTCACGTAGAGGCAATGCTTCGCGTAATAACAGTAGTGGAAATCCACCTTGTGCTAGTTTAGGTTCTAGTAGTAAACATCCCGCCGATAGCATACGTAATCCAAATAATAATGCTGGTGTATGGACATGGCTAACAAATCGAAGATCACCCTCAGCCCCCGATCAACTGGGAAGTCCACAGCATTTGTCACCAGCTGAAAATCATTATACTCACATGGATGACTCGTATAGTCCAGATGGCGCTGCTGGCGAAGCGCTTTATGCTGAACTTGATCGGGAATCCATCAATTCTAACAATCCATCGTATCAAAACACGGCTTACAGTCAATCTGGTGATATGGTAAATTTATAAATTATTTGAAATTCACATTTTTTTACTCATTTTAACATTTTTCAGCATGATCATGACATTCCAATGGTGTCCTCCGCCCCAAGTAGTGCATATTATTCAGATCTCTCAGTCACAGCAATGCCCACAGAGCGTGCATATGAAATTGTAGAAACAGTCATGTCGTCTCCGATGCCAAATTGGGTGGATTCTGACACTCCAACAACGTCGAGTAGTCACTTTCATCCATTGTCACATCAACTTCCAATGAATGCGGCTGATATCGGAAATCAGTCAACATTCAAACAGCAAAATACGAATTTATTATTAGCGAGACGTGCAGCTAATCGTCTCTCAGCCATTAATGAAAGTACTTCAATTCCATCCGATTATGTGTAAAACACATTTAAAAAAAATTATATACTTATGATAAGAAAATTAATAAAAGTCTGACT
The DNA here is from genome assembly GCA_900002565.1 of Culicoides sonorensis. Classification (NCBI taxonomy): domain Eukaryota; kingdom Metazoa; phylum Arthropoda; class Insecta; order Diptera; family Ceratopogonidae; genus Culicoides; species Culicoides sonorensis. Next base: position 441,926 of record LN483404.1, on the reverse strand, counting down.
TTTAATGTGTAATTATAATTTTAAATTAAATAATTATTGTAATTTTTTCAATCTTAAAATTTTTTATTGAAATTTCAATCGTTGCTCATTCCATTTTTGAATTTCTGTTTAAAATTTCTATTAAATTTAAATAAAAAAACGCTAGTCTTCAATTAAATTTTTAGGGAAAAAAAATTAAATATTAAAATAAAATTTTAAGTGATATTTTAAGGACGTTTAGCCAACTTAACATTTAAAATTAGTGATTAAAATTAAATTTCTTGTTAAAATCAGGAAAAAAAATATGATTATTAAAGTAATTTATTGATAAGAATTAATTTTAAAATAATTATAATTAAAATTACAAAAAAAAAACTGCCAAAAATAGGAGTGTTAAAAGTTAAAAGACAAAAAAAAAACTTAAAATGACCATTTCGGAAAAAAATATTCTAAATTTTAAATGTAACTTTTTTATACAAAATATAGAAAAAAAATTATTAGGGGTGTTCAAGTGAGGTTTCATTTTAAATATCAAACAAAAGAAACTTTCTCTCTCTTTTTGGGTTTCTTTCCCTTTTTTCGGTTTCTCTCTCTTTTTTGAGGTTTTTCTCTTTTTTAGATCTCTCTCTCTCCTTTGGGCCCTTTTTCATTTTTTGGGTTTCAATTTCTTTTTGAAGTTCTCTCTTCTTCTTTTTTCAGTCTCTCTCTTTTAAGGTATTTCCCTTTTTCTCTTTGGGTCTCTTTTCCTCATTTTTGGGTTTCTCTTCCTCTTTTAGGTCTGTTTCATTTTTTTGGATTTTTCTCTTTTAGGCTCTCTTTTCTACTTTTAGGATCTCTCATATTTTTAGGGTTATTTCTTGTCTGTTCGTCAATTTCACTTTTTATTAATCTCTCACTATTTTTAAATCATTCTCTCTTTCTGTCGGTCCCTCTCTCTCTCACACAAATTTGTATGAGCAAATATTCAACATTTTATCAAATAATGGTAAAAGTGTCAAATAAAAATGCATTTAACCTTCACCCTCCAGGGACATTTTAGTCCCAGTAACTTTATGAAATAAAATTTTTAGCCGTTATTTTCTTTTATTTGACTCGTGCTTCAATTTACAACACACCGTCATCTGAGCATTTTTTATACAGAAAATTTAAGATAACCAACTTTTTCGATTTTTAAATCCCCTTAATACGGACTAAACTTTCGACAGGATGAGGGTTAAATTTAAAAAAAATCACTTGGACATCCATTAAACATAGAAAATAAATTTTACAGTGTGAAAATTATGCATTTAAGGAAAATATTCCCATATTAGTGATATAACGTAGATCGGTAAAAAAAACAAAAAATATTAATATTAGAATATTTTAAATAAAAAAATTCATGTAAAATTGCATTTTATCACCATGGTTCAAACGGTTTCATATCCATGATTTAAAAAAAAAATTTAATAGTAAAAAATTATGTACTTAAAATTAAAATCCAAAATTGCCTTCCAAATTAAGAAAAAAAAAATTATCCTCTGTTTCGGTTCTGTGACAGAATTTATAAAAAAAATCTATCTATTAAATTTTTTTGTGTATATTTTTAAATGACACTTGCGTGATTACAGTGATAAAATACAGAAAATTAAAAAAAAAAAATTAAAATATTTTTCAAAATATTTGAAATGTATCTGAATAAAAAAAATTGAAAAGTCCTTAAAACCACTTTGTTGAAATATCCTGAAATGAGAGGAAATTCTTACGAATTTTAAAACGACACTTTAAAAAATTTTCTCTGTTTGTTTGGCTGTACTTAGTCCTTCGTTTTCCATTTTTTTTTCGTGGAATTCTTGTCAATCGCTAAACAATAATTATATCCAAGGGGCTTTTTCGATTTAGAACAATATGACGAGCTTTTAATGAATTTTTGAGCATGATAGGAAAATTACTAGATTTTCCCATGTAAAACTGGTCGTACCGATAATCGTAAATCGAAAAAGCTCTTTAGATATAATTATTTTCTGGCGATTGGCAAGAATACACAAAAAAATAATAGAAACGGAAGGTCTAGAAACAGCCAAACAAGCAGAGGAAATTATAAGGAAAATTTGTTAAGGCGTCGCTTTAAAATTAAATTTATAGGATATTTCAACACGGTTTAAAAACCACGCAAAAATTTTCCAATGGGCATGTTTGAAATTTAACACTTTGACTTTTTGTGACACATTAAATTAAACATATTTTTAACAACTTTTGCCTTTAATTTTGAATTATGACTGGACTTCAACCAGAAAAATCGACTGAAATCAAAAGACCTGTTTGTTTTTTTTTGTAAATTCTGTCACAGAATCGCACTTAAATTAAAAACCTGTTAAAAAATGTATAAAAAAGTGTTGTGACCACAAAGTTTTATGTTATTAAAATAAAAAATTTGATAGTTAAAAATTTTTAAAATCAAAAAAATTGTAGCAAGTCTATTAAAATTGTAGAAAAACTTAGAGCTTATAAAAAAAATTATAATAAAAAAATTCAATCAAGTAGCTTATAGTGAATATTAAGAGTGAAAATCAATCATTGTTTATAGTAAATAAATAAATTAAAAAGCAATAATAAAAAAAACATTAACTTATAAAAAATAAATAAATAAAATATTTGAATGGTATGAAAAAAATATGATACATTTTTACGAGTGTTTACGAGTGTAATTCATTTCATTGAATTGAATTAAATTGGGTAAAATTTTCAAGGTAAATATGGAAAAATTTATTAAAATTAAAATCACTTTTTTTTAAATTTTGATTTAGTTCAATGCAATTTTTATTTTATTTTATTTTAAATTAAACTTTTTTTGTTTGATATTTATTTGTTCTTATTATTTTTTTTCCTGCATCTAATTTATTATTTTTTAATGTTAACCTATTTTATTTTAATTTTATTACTTTAATTTATTAATAATTTTACTTGTAAAAACAAAAAAATAATAATAATAGAAAAAGAACAAACTTAACAGTACACATTTGATTATTTGTTTGTTTTTCTAATCAGATAGGACTTTGTCGATTATGACAGAAATTTAATTTGTTATTTTTCAATCATCTCTCTTTTTTGGTGACCAGTCCAAATGAATTTTCAAAGCGCGTTCCTTTTTCGGTGAATATGTTGATGAAATTCGTGACGATGTGTTCAATTCAGTTACATTTTTGTTTAGCATTTGTTCACGTTCCTCGGTTGTCAGTTCTTTGAGTTGTTCTGTTTTGTCCCTAAAATTTAAATTAAAATTTTTTTAATGTAAATTGATTTTTTTTTGTATTGAAAATTAAATTTAAATTACTTGTAAAAAACTAATGTTCCATCATTTGGCATGGATCTGTCGCTATAAGTGGCTGGCGTGTCATACCAAAGTAACGTCGGAATGCTCATATTTGAAACACTACAGCGAGGAAATGAGTTTGTCATCTATTGAATTAAAAGCAAATTTAAATTGAAATATTTTTAAATGAATTATTTGAAATTTTACCTTTGAATACTCCAAATTTTCCAGAGGTATTCCAGATATTTTTGATAATATGGTCATTAATTCTCCATTTTCACCTTAAATTAATTGAAATTCAAGTTAAATGTATAAAAAAATTCAAATGAAAGTCACTCACTTGGTATCACAACCTCTTGAAATTCTCCCAGAGTTCTTGTTGACGGATTCCAGCGACGTGCGAAAATGATTGTGTCATCGGGATCCTTAAATTCTGGATATCCTTCGTGAATTTCTTCAATGATGACCTTGAAATTTAATTAAAATTAATACTTTTATGACATTTAAATCAATATTTTTTGAAATTTACTTCATTTCCTGACGGTAGCAACAACATATCTTCACCAAATTTCTGGTCCGGTAAAAGCACTTTTGACGGAATTTTACACCCTTTTTTCCTTAACCAACAGTTATTTGGCGTTAAATGCGCATATTTGGGATCAAGTTTATTTATGTAAGCTAACATTTCATTGAGGGTTGGTCCTACTTCGGTATCTTCACGCAAAATCCATTCACAAATCAAGGGAAGTTTTTCTGTGTCGTCATCAATCTAATATGAAAGGAAATTTTTATTGATTGAATTTAACCTTAATTGAATGAGACGAACCTCTTTTAAGTTAAGGTAGAAGATTTTGCATTTGTATTCTCCTTTTTGTAATGCCCGGCCAAGTTCGATTTGTAATCGTTCACCATCCCTAAATGAAATGAAAATATTAGTTTTATAGGAATTTTTTGAAAATTTGAATAAAATTTACTTGAATGATGAAAGTGTTTCATTTAATCTAGTGCATTCTTGATTTCTCGTTGTCAAATGTATCTTAAAATGTGTGTGTGGCACTCCAATGTAGGGTTGAAGATGGTATTTCAAGGCGGCAACTGTCATTGATCGATCAACTAAGGCTTTAAGCATTTTTTGTGGTTCCTCATCAACAGACGTGTTCAATTCAGTGTATGGCGTTGCACGGAAGTAACTTGATTTGCCACGTTCCATTTGCATTTCCAACTGTAATGTCATATCGACATCATTATCACTATTACTATTACTGTTATTTTGTTCACCAAAATCATCAGGACTAGATAAATGTGGATCACTGCATGCAGGTGAGTTACTTGTACTTGAAATGTGACTTAGGTCATCTTGTGCTGCATCCACCAATGTCCTATCACTATCACTCAAACTGCTATCTTCACTATTACACTCAGTTGGCTCGAGCAGCGGTAACGGTGAAATTCTTCGATAATCTCCAGATGCATTTAAATTCATCTCGTGATTAAAGGCTGCCGTGGTGGCAGCAAGGGATGATGCATTTTGTTGAGCATTACAATTATTTACATGTGTAGGTACGGGAGATGGATTTACATAACACATTGCATCAACAGTGTCAAATGAGGGAAGTAACTTAGAATTAGCTGTTGGTGTTTTTACATTTGGACTCAAATAATCGTTACAATTAGCTGGATTATAGACGGGGATTTGCAATTTATCCAAAGACTCTTTACTTGTGTCCGGGAGAATGAAATACAATGTGATAATATGTTCAAAACGTTCAACAATTTTCTTCATTCTCTGATTAGCATCATCTAAAATCGCACTATTAACTTGTGCGACAAAGACTTTGTGTGATAAATGTAACTGCTCATCACTCAATGTCACATTATCATCTTCCAAGACTTTTGCCACACTACAACTAAATTCATTGCCTGAATTTTGAATTCCACCGGTCGCATTTATTTTAGCAATCACCAAGGATGAGGCATTCAATTTCAATTTTTTTACAATCGCTTTCTTGTAATCCATTACAGTTCCATTTTGCAAGCCACGGATTTGGACGGGACCATCGATGTCAGCTGTTTGTAAGTCAACTGTATAAACCTTGAGAGAAAATTTTATTATTTTAAATGGTTTTAAAGGAGTTTTAAATGAGTGTGAAGTTTGCAACAAAAAATTGGATTTATTACCGTGTTGAAATTTCCTATGATTTTTAAGGCGACGCCTTACATAAATTTCCCTTAAAATTTTCTCTTTTCTTCAGATTGTATCAAATTTTTTGAAAATATAAAAATTGGAACAAAACCTGAAGAAAAGAGGAAATTTTAACTCATTCGACGCCGCTCCTAGAAATATTGAGTTTTGAACAAAAAGTTCTTCTAAGATTTATTCTTTAGGTAAAAGTGAATACTTTTCTCTTCGATAAAAATTTCAAGTTTCATATAAAAATTTTACAGGAGAGCCAAAATAAAATACGTATAAGTGCTAAACAAATACATACAGAAATCTTGTACGAGAATGAAAAAAACGCGATTTTTCTTAAAAGTTTAGCTCATAATTTTTTAGTTTTTGGTTTAAATTCAAAAACGATTCAACTGTTTGATACAAAACATCTTAAATTAAGACTCTAAAAAAGATTGACAAATAAATTTTTTAATTTGAACGTGAAAAGTGACCTCAAAGTAGGTGTTGCGTTGACGCAACGGATGACGCGAATGAGTTAAGGGAAAATTATGTAAAGCGTCGCCTTAAAAATCGTAGGAAATTTCAACATGGTAATTTATTGCAATTCGATTAAATTCAATTTTTTTTTGTTTCAAACTTCACACTCATAGTTTTAAGTAAAAAATCTTACTTTAGTGATGATTCCTCCAGGCAAATATACGTCAAATTCCTCGTCAGGTTTTCGCATTTCAAGTAAAAGTTCGTTATTGTTGTTCTTCAATGATGTCATAATGTTGTTAATCTGAAAATGATTGTAATGTGAGGAGAATTTTCAATGAAAATATTTAAATAAAAATCTTACAGTATCCTTTTCTCGTCCTTCAAAGCTCCTGTCAATGGTTTCCGTTAAACTGTCATATGCCACTAATCTGAATAAATCGATTGTTCCAACTTGTTTGCCCAATCTACGATGAGCTTCCTCCAAAGTTTCATCTAAAGTCGTATCTTGTGAGACATAAACATTGCTATCAACTAACTTTTGTTGCTTTGGACTATAGAAAAATACTTTAATTTTAATTAAATCTGTTGCATAATTTCGATACGATCTTTCATTATCCTCCTTTTCCTTCAAAGTTAACTTTAATTGTTTGATGTGTTCGGGAAATTCAGACTCCTTAATGAATTTGGCATTTCTTTGTGGATCAATTTGGCGATACATTAACATGTAAGCGTTAGTACTTGAACTGTAAGCACTGAGAAAAGCTTTATAGCCAGCACCCCCGAACGACTTTTGAATGTCATCTTGTGTGATTGGTGAAACAGTTTGATCATTAAATGAAAACCATTGACCTGATTCGAAGTCTTTGATGTAAGCATAATAATGGCCGCCTGATGCTGATCCCGAATGAATCATAATTGAAAACAATTCATAAAAATACGGGCCACTATCATTTGGTGAACTAGATGTCGTTGATTTGCCATCACCTCCATTCATGTCAATTCCCTCATCATCTTCCTGTAAATCGGCGGGATCTTGTCCGGCATTTGTTGTCGATTGTCCGGCACTCATTGTCCCGTCATCTTCCAGTGCACTTCCACTATCTGTCGTACTACAATCATCACATTTCATAGCACTTTCGACACTTTCATGCCCAATTGAAACGTTATCACTGCTGACTGGTGTCGGTTGTTGTCCAGTTGTTAAAATATCCGTTTGATTTACAAATCCATTCAAATTGAGAGTTTGCGGGAACGTGACTTTATCATTTAACTTGATGCGATGCATTGTTTGGTAATCAAAATCGAAGCGTTTTAAATGTAATGTCAAAATGTACGGAAATTTTGTGAATTTAAGTCCTTTATGGGCATCACACTTTTTGTCGCATGTCTCACAATGATACTGATTATTTCCATCTAAAGTTTCCGGTTGAACGAATGCCCGTAACGCTTCTTCCACACTATTGTATGCAATTGAACTTCCAAATGGCCGGACTGGAAGTGGAATATCAAGTAAGGTATCTTCACGGGATTTTTCTGTACTACACTCCAAACATTTAACGTAATCTGTCATCTTTCCTTCGTAAAGTTGATTAATTAAGTCGGCTTGCTTTGTGTTTTTGAATTTTTGTTCTAGTGCATCAAACATGACACGACATAACTCTTGAATGTCATGCTGTTGCCAGGCTTCTGTCGAGTCCCAACCAAAACTTTTTGTGAGATCCGTTGTTTCAACGGCAGATTTTGTTGATGTCTGTTAAAGAAATAAAAAATTAAGTTTTAATTGCAATTCCACTGACCTCAGATTTAAAATAAAAAATTAAAATTTACCTGTAAATTGAGGAACAATTTTTGTAGTTGATACGGAATCGATTTTGATTCACCATTTCCGTCAAATTCCCAGTTATAAAGTGCATTTCTAAATTCTGGTGTCATAAAGAGAGCTTGAAGTAAGCTATTCAAGTAACAAGTCATTGCTTGATTGACCAGGCCGACAAAATGTGGGCGATCTATGAAATGAAATTTAAAGTTAAAATTTGTTTCCATTTAATTTTCATTTAAATCTTACCCAATGAATTGGTTTTAATTTTCCTAAAATTGCCATAACTGCTTCTTTCGGTTTTTTCAGTGCTCGTTGAGGCTTCTCCAATGTCATACATCGGTAGTGCAGGTGGGTTTGGAGGGATCGGAATTGAATGCATTGAATTGGACTCAGTTGGTGATGCAGAGGCGCCCAAATCCAAGTCATCATCTGAACAAACATCGTTTTCTGTTACTTTGCTTTCCTCATTTGACGTCTTTGTATCACCATTACTCAATTTATTTGTTCCTTCAGTGGAACTGCTATCATTTAAAGTTTTGTTATGATTGTTATTGTTCACACCACTCAAATTCATGGCTTCTGGCTTTTTCTTCTTCTTCACAACACTTTGTCCGTCCAGATTATCACTTGCTGCTTGTGATGATGAAAGCGATGGATTTTCAATGACCAATGTATTGCGAAATTCAGGTGTGAATTTTAAGCCGGCTTCAAGTAATGTTTTCCCTTTAAAATTATTCAATATAATCGAATCTGCGTCTTTGGTTGTTTTTAGCTTCAAATCAAACGTATGATATTGATATTGTCTCTTAATGTCATCTAATAAATCAACAACAAGATATGATGGACGTACAATTAACAATTGACGTTTTTGTTGAGAATCAGGCATATGATCCAACACGATACATACTGTACTTCCTTCGTCACTTGAAACCATTGCTGATAAATTTGAGTGAAAAATAAAAAATTATTTATTTAAATATCAATATATCGGAAGTGTACATTAAAAAAATTAAAATACATGTCGGTACATTTTTTGAATTTTATGAGGGGCGATGAAAATTGTTTTAGTACAAGGTCATTTTTTTCTGTTTTGTTCACATTTTAAAGATTTTTTCTCTTACATTTCATTTCATTTCATTTTATGCACTATAATACTTTAATGAAAAAAATAAAAATTAACTAGCAACAGTCAAAAATGTGGGTCATTCGCTAAAGTCAAAACAAAAAGGATTTAAATTTCATTCATAAAAACAACAAGAAAATTAAAATTTAAATAAATTCTTGTCAAAATATGAGGAAAATACTCGTAAAAATATTTAAATTATCTTGAAACGAATTTTTCTGTTATTTTTCTGGTGTGTGATGCTCTTTAAAAAAAATCAATGATTACATTTTTAATTTTAATTCCGATTCAAATGAACTTTTTTTTTGTTATGTGTGAGATTTTAAATCTCTCTCACTAATTATTAGTCAATATGTGTTAAAATAAAACATTAGACATTGTTTATCTTTCAGAACAAAAAAAAAAATTGTTAAATTTGATGAGAAATTTTTCGAATCAGTGTCTGTGAAAATGTGTGTGTTTATTTTCATGCCTTTTGCTCATCATCAATAATCATTTTAAAATTGAATTAAAATCAAAGGAAACACACATACACAAAAAAAAACAACAACAACCACTCCACTATTTTTAGATGCAACGACAACACAGTGAAAAATCTTGAATAGGTACGAGGAGAGTTTAGTTCACAATGAAAATTAAAAAAAAAAATATTGTTATTAAAGAATATAAAACACGTCATATTACCTACATAAATTTAAAGAAAAATTGGAAAATATTTTTATTGTTTTTATATTAAAATATAAAAGAAATGGGCTATTAAAGAAAATACAATAATGTAAGATATTTAAAAAATATTGAAATTTCAGGGCATTGTGAAATATTGAAAGATTTTGTTAGTAAAGTAAATTTTATGAAGAAAATTAGTTCAGACATTCCAAGGCAATTCTCCAGAGGGTCAAGTTTGGTCGCTTCAAGCTCTAAAGAGGGCTTAAGGTCATGGGAACTTTTTCTGAAACATGCCCTCAAGGTCTAAAATCATTAAAAATATTTTTGATAATTGGAGTTTTTTGAATTTTTTACTGAAACATGACTTAAAGGTTCAAATCATTAAAAATAACTTGCATCATGGGAATATTTTGAACTTTTTCCTAAAAACCGAAAAAAAATTTTCAAATAACTTTTAATTGAGTATCTTAAACTGTTTAAAAGCCGAGGAAGGGTTCCCCGAGGGCTGTTCCTTATTTTTATAGCCCAAGGCTCCATTGCAATTCAGTCTACCGTCATATTCAAAGTAAGCCGTGCCTCTGCAGTTCTACTTTAGGAACTCATGTAAGTCAGAGGAAGTGTGTAAATTATAAAATAAAAGACGATGTTTTTAGTTAGAGAGCAACGACTAGACTGAGACACCTGAGTATTTAAATTCACTATTTTTAGCGATTCTACACTCCCTTCCACTTATTTAATAGCCTGACTCTTTGAACGCCAATTGGCCCCATGAATATGAGGTGCCACCTTGTCGCTATGTGGACTTAGATTCCTAGAGAGTGTTTCAATTTTCTTTTTTAATTACAATAGAAATTGATATCTTTAAAATCATTTTTAATCAAAACAACTCATTTAAATTGAATATAATTTAAATTAAAATATTTCAGGACTTCAATTAATTTTAAAAAAAATGTTTATAGTCGCGACATGGTTTATCACGAAGTCGTGGTGGAGATTAATCCAATAGATCAACTGACCATTTACGCTTACTTGAGCGGACCGTCCTTGCTGGAGATTTATGTTGGGAATTATAAGACTTCTTCACGCAATTTTTTTTAATGAATCTACATGGCATTAAATGTCCATTTTTCAATTTTACTTCATAATTGGTTAATTATTGAGCCCTCAACATAATTTGTATCATGTCAATACATTTTATCTCCAAATATCAATTCAGGTGAAAATTCGATGCCCAATCAAAATAAAACCAAGAAGAAAATTTTTACTTAAAATTTAATAGGGTCAAGTTACCGGCTATCGTTACATTGAGCACACATATCACTAATTGACTGTATCAATTAATTTTTAACTTCTTTACATTACAATTTAAGTCCATTTCAGTTAATGAGAGCTTTTAAGCATTAATTAATGAAAAAAAACTTGTTCATTTAAGTCAAAATTACTTAAAATACACGGCAAACAGTTTCACGGCCCTAATTCAAACTAAGCATGTCTTGCACCTGTTAAGTATTGAAAGTAACAGCACTCATTTTCATTTTTTTTTTCCATCAGTAAAATTGAGAATAGAATTCTCAAAATCATCATGCAGTGATTAAATTAAATTGAAAATAACAAAAAAAAATAGACACACACACACATACACACACTCAGAAGGAAAAGGCATTAGAAAAGTATTAACACATCAAATTAGAAGCAAAAATTTAGAATCCACTCACATTTCTTTCATTTAATGTTCATTTAATTTTTGTTTCTCTCTGATTTTTTTTTTGAATTTTAATTTAAATTTAAATTTTAAGTGTAAATTAATAATTTTTGTTCCTGTTAGTTTCTGATATATTTACAGCTTTTGCCACATTGATTAAAGTGAGTCGATTAAATTTAATATTTTTTTTTTGTAGAGTGTGTGCTTTTTTTATGTACAGATGATGGTGGTTGATGTCAATAAATTTTGTATGTAAAAGTTGAAATGAAACTAAAAAAAAATATGAAAAAATATACAAAAAAATTAAAGCATTTTATTAATTTAATTTAATTTGAAAATTAAAAGCATGCAATTCCTGGTCAATTTAATTGATGCATTGAAGTGAATGATAAATTTTTCCATGAATTTGAATTTCATCACAACTCACTTCTGTTCTCGGTAAAAATTAAAACTATTTCAATTACGAGAATTTACTGAGAATTCTGATAACTTGAAGATGATAACTTTCACTTTTTTCTTTAAATGAATTTTTTTTTGTTATTTTATTTTATTATCAGATCACAATCCATTTTATTATTACAAAATTATTTTTTCTTTTCAGTGAAAAACGTGCTAAATGTATTAAATTATATCAAAATAGGATGAAATTATAGTAAAAAGATTATTTAAATTTAAAAAAAATTCGTCATTTGCGGCTAAATTTAGAGCTTGCGTGTGTGTAAAATACTGTAAATAGAACACACACTATCCAAACACACACAACTGTGTATATGCGAATTTTCACTGATTTTTCTTCCGACTTTTTCAATTTAACTACAATTTTCTCGGGGAAATCGGTGTGAATAGACGCGTAGACGAATAATTACTAAAATGTGAGATCGTGATCATCTTAGTCGTATGCAAGATGCAGATTCTCTTAAAAAATTACAATGAATTTGGGTTTGAACTTAATCGGAAAGCGCATTTTATTTCCATTGAACTTGAACAAAAATTTGGATTTTTTCCTGAAACAGTCTGAATTGAAATTCAAGGACCTAGGTCTTATTTTGCAGTTCAAAGTGGGAACAGACACTGTCAGATCACGCTTTTAAATGCATTTTAATTTTCATGAAATTGAAAGAGATGCCTCTCAAATAAGAAAAATTGAGACGATTTTCATCATAATCATCATCCGCAGAGCGGGAAATTGAATGTCTCTCATGGAAAATCAAAGAGAAACACCGACTGATAAAAATCCGATGCAGATCAACCCAAGTTGTCCTTAAATCGTAATTCCATGAAATTTCAAAGTAATTTCTTGCGTAACAAGTACAATTTCCTTCTCCATTTCCACATCCCATCACCGCTCCCTCAAATTAGATCGATGCGTTCATCTTCCTTGACATCATTTCAAGATATTTTGGTATTGACTTGACTTGACATGAAATTCTTAAAATTTCAATCGAATCAAATTCAAATCGGAACACAAACACAAAAATTTTAATGTGACATGAAAAATTGCTCTTGAATCCTTTGATTTTCAATTCAATCTCAAAACATTGTTTCATGTCCCAATTTTCTACATGAATTGATTTGTAAAGACGACTTTTCGGCATTTTTATATCAGATTATTTGACATTTTAATTTTTTTTGGGTAACATTGAAAGTATGTCGTATATACATTTTTGTATACAATACTTTTTTTTTCCTCTCTTATTTTATTTGATATCTAATGCAAAAAGTGAAATTCTTAAAATCTCAATTTACTTTTTCTTCGTTTTGCGTTCGTTTCGATAAAATCACATTTTCTTTTCATATTTATCACATTTTCTTAAGTCTTATTAAGGGGATTGTTGCACTTTTAAACAAAGAAAACAGAAATAAAAACTTTTTTTTTGGAAAATTAATATTAATTCTTTGCTTACCTGATTTACACGTACAACATGTGAGTTAGGGGTTTGTTTTTTTATGATTATGAAAATGGGTTTCGGTCATCTACCGGTTTTGAAAAATCGGAAAGTGAGATTTGGCACTATACTAATGATATTTGATGACTCATCACAGACTGATGGATTTAACCAGAAACGGATTTAGAAAAGTGACAAGTGGGAAAATTTTGGAATTTTGAAAAATTTGCGTTTCTATTCAAAATTTTTTGTCTTAAACTTTTTCTCTAGTCTTCAGCTTGCTGGTTACTTGTATATATACCGATGCATACTGTTACCCTATTTACAGTACTTAAAGTCCGTATTAAAAAAAAAACATATTTTTTTACAGCTTCCCTCTTAAATCAAATTTATGAGGATAGTAAAGCAAAACTTTGTCACTTGAAGTTGGACAAATTTTTCTTGAGCGTATCAAAATGAGACGAAAAGCAGTTAAATATTCTGAAACGAAGGATGCAAATGTGAATTGGGTTTCTGAAGGCGGCAATAATTTTCCGCTTCTTTAAAAAATTTTAAAGATTAATAATTGTAAACCGAGCAATTGCTACCCCTACATCGTGGGTTGTGTTTAAAAAAATTATTACTAATCAGTTTAAATTTAAAGTGAAGAACCAACTCAATTAATCTTAATTAAATTAAATTTGACAAGGAAAATGTAATTACCTGCATTAATTCATTCCGAAGACCGAAAATTTCAGTTGATCGCCTGATGGTGATGAAATTGCAATTTATCGCTTAACTCATTAATCGCCGCTCCTAAAATATTGAGTTTTGAACAAAAAGTTCTTCTATGATTTATTCTTTAGGTAAAAATGAACACTTTTCATTTCGATGAAAATTTTAGGTTTCATATAAAAATTTTACAGGAGAGCCAAAACAAAATACGTATAAGTCATACACAAATACATACAGAAACATTGTACGAGAGAGAAAAAAATGTGACTTTTCTTAAAAGTTTAGCTCATAATTTTTTAATTTTTGATTTAAATTCAAAAACCATGCAACTGTTTGATACAAAACATCTTAAATTAAGACTCTAAAAAAGATTGCCAAAGAAATTTTATGATTTGAACGAGAAAAGTGACTTCAAAGAGGCGTTGTAAAAATACAACGTTAGCGATTAATGAGTTAAATACTGTAACACAAAGCCTTTGACACTGATACTTTGATACAGCCTATTTGTAGACCGTTTAACCCTTTTGAGGGCACTATCAAGCATGGTAGTAGTAAAATATATATCACAAGACTCGAATTCAATTGAAAATCCGGTCTAAAGTATCTCAGAGGAATATGAGCTCCAAATTATAAAAATCGGCAGTTCGGAGTCTTATTTCAAAATTGATTGGTCCCGAGAGCTCATACAGTAAAATATCGGAGCATTTTGAAAACTTCAGACCTTAAACTGTTCAGCTTTGATAGCCTTTGTTGACTTGCAACTTCTTCTAGCTTTTTTTTAAATCTAGCCTTTTTTTAATATCTATGAAAATTTTTAGATTAAAAGATCATCTTTCCCTCCTCTGTTCTGAATCGTACCAAGATCCAAATTTCAAAGTGCAAATGAAAACCGGCAATCTCCGTTTTTGTTATCAATTCAATCTCTGTTTTCTCAGATATACATAAGCAAAACAATGAGATGACAGCTGAAGTACTGTCATCTGTACCTGAATCATCGATACTGAAGTGAATCTACTTGTATGTGATTCAGTCAAAGAACTTTGTTTTTCGAAATTTATCTGGAACATAAACATAAAAATATCCATTAATATAGAAACAATTTAAATTATTGAAATGCTCTGATGTTTGTGTTTAATTAATTGAATTTCACTCATAATTTTCATTGATGGAAGGGATATAAAAATGTCCATTTTTCGATTTTTTCTTAATATCCAACGGTTTTTTGTCAAGGAAAATTTTGAATCTTCTCATACATGATCAATCCATAAAAATCTCGAACTTCGACGAAAATTCTAGATTTTTTTTCATATACTTCGAAGCTTCCAGAATGTATAGAAAGTATATAAATAAATGTACGTGCAACACAAACGATTATTCAAATGAAAACAGTTCTACAGTTAAGACGTGTAATATTTTTGCTTTGAACAAAAATACAATTGAAAAAGAAAAATTATATAAACGAGTGAAAATCAATATACAAATAAAGAAAAGTTTGTGATAGTAAAAACAATCATAAGCAAGAAACAAAAAAAAAAATTAAATAATTTTAAATTAAATTAATTTTCGTTACAAAAAACTATAAGGTATGTATAGAAATTTACATCATCATCACAAATGAAAATTATTATTTAATTGAAATTTCTATTTGTCGATTATTGTTTTGAAATGACATTGAACCTTTTTGTTAGAAGAAGAAGTAAAACGCGAAAAAATAATTAAGAAATCAAATTTGTTCCAAATAAATTCAAGTGTGATCAAAATCATTACCAAAGTAAGAGCAATTGACCTAAAATTCAAATTAATCAAGAATTTTCCGCCCAAGAACATTCAACACGCGTACACTTGGATTGTGTATCTATGGAATTGCGTATAACGTAATTTGTGTACAGTGTGTAGATGATTCGAGAAGTCCCATTGATTTGATAAAATGTTTATTTATATTATTGTAAAATTTATTGAGAAAGCAAAAAGAAAAAACATTGCTCGTGTGTTAGTACTTAAATTCAATCGCGATAAGTGAATCATGATTTTGTTTTGTTTTATTTCAATTCAATTAAATAAATAATTTTCATTTAACAATTAAATTTCAATGTAAACATGTAACGAAAAATTTTTTGATAACTAATAATTTTTATTTTTTTTTTTCTCATTTCAGGCCTTATAGTTTACAGTTAAAATGGGTAAAGATTACTATGCCATCCTTGGAGTTTCAAAGACTGCAAATGATGATGAATTGAAAAAAGCATACAGAAAACTCGCACTCAAATATCATCCAGATAAAAATAAGGCAAAAGATGCGGAGGCGAAATTCAAAGATATCGCTGAAGCATATGAAATTTTGTCGGATAAGAAGAAACGTGATATTTATGATCAATATGGCGAAGAAGGATTGAAAGGTGGAATTCCTGGTGGACAAGGTTCAGATGGACAAGGATTCACATATACCTTCCATGGAGATCCACGTGCCACATTTGCACAATTCTTTGGTAACAGTGATCCATTTGCTGCCTTCTTTGGCGGCGGTGGTGGTGGTCCAACAATGTTCGATAGTGATATGGGTGATGAAAATGATATTTTTGCTCAATTCGCTGGTGGACGAGGAGGCGGTTTTCCTGGTGGCGCCTTTAGATCTCAAAGCTTCAATATTGGAGGCATGCCACAAGGAGGAGGTGGCGGTCGAAAGGCCACAAGTCAAGATCCACCAATTGAACATGATTTGTATGTGTCACTAGAAGATGTGGATAAAGGATGTATGAAAAAAATGAAAATAAGCCGATTAGTCGGTCAAGCTGATGGATCATCACGTAAAGAAGAGAAAATTCTGAATATTAATGTAAAATCAGGATGGAAAGCTGGCACAAAAATCACATTCCCAAAGGAGGGTGATCAGATACCAGGCAAAATTCCAGCTGATATTGTCTTCATTATACGTGATAAGCCACATGACAAATTCAAACGTGAAGGCAGTGATATCAAATACA
Source organism: Culicoides sonorensis (assembly GCA_900002565.1). Taxonomy (NCBI): domain Eukaryota; kingdom Metazoa; phylum Arthropoda; class Insecta; order Diptera; family Ceratopogonidae; genus Culicoides; species Culicoides sonorensis. The sequence goes on along the minus strand of LN483404.1, from coordinate 425,114 downwards.
CAGCTAAAATTTCACTGAAACAAGCACTTTGTGGATGTACGGTTAATGTGCCAACACTTCAAGGTCAAACAATTACAATTAACACAGCTGGTGAAATTATTAAACCAAATACGGTGAAACGAATGCAGGGACGCGGACTTCCATTCCCCAAAGAACCAAGCAGGAGAGGTGACTTGCTAGTGAATTTTGATATCAAATTCCCTGATAATTTGTCAAAGAACACAAAAGACCTACTAATGGACATGCTACCAAATTAAGTCAGTTTTTATTAAATTTTATTTTTAAGTGTAAGCTCTTCAGCTCATCTTTTTTTTTTAATGAATTTAAAACGTATTAAAAAATTATCATTTAAGTTTTATTTTATTTAATAAATTAAATCAAATTCTCATGAAAATTTTAAAATCTTAGTGTAAAAATAAAATTCAAAATGTAAATATGATGTAAATACATTTAAATTAATAACTAAATTTAGGTAATAAAAGTTGAATGAATGAATGTTAAGTTGAGTTAAAATGTAAAAACTGAAATGTTTTTTTTAAACAATGAAAATATTTTATTGAAACAAAAAAATGAAAAATAAACGAATGAAAGAAAATTAAAATATTTCTGTCTTTTAAATTTCCCTTAAATTAGCAAGGACCTTAAAAATGGCTTAAAATCGATGATGGAAGGTGTTATGGGAGTTTTCCCCTCTGTTTAGCTTCTCGTGAGCCAGCAAGAAAATTTCCTTGAAAATCCTTAAAATACCGTCTTCATTTTTGGATCTTCAATTGTCCTTGTCAAACCCCCAGAAGTTTAGAGGAGGGCAGCACCTCATCGATTTGAAGTCATTTTCAAGGTCATTGCTGACAAAAAATTGTTTATTTCCTCCCAAAGTTCTTATTGAGCCCACAAAAAAGCCTGAGGGGCGCTAACCCTCCCCCATTAATATAAAGTCATCTTTAAGGTCGTTGCTAACTTCAGGCAAATGACATTTAATGTTAATTCGTCATCACTTGCTGATATCCAATTTCCAGTAATTTTTTCCCCATTCCATGTGGAATTGGCGTCGCATTCGGATGAACTTGCTTTCGATGTTTCAGAATATTCGCATAATCATTATTTGCCACATTGCACATATCACATTGAAATCGATTTTCAATAAAATGTCCTTTTCGGTGGTCATTCAGCTTATCCTTCATTTTAAACATCTTCCCACAAATATCACACTTGTGTTTGGCATCGACATGAACACGACCTTTGTGTAAATTAAGTGCATGCATATTCCGAAATTGCTTTAAACACACAGGACATGTTTGGGATTGACGATCATGAATTCTCCGTATATGACTTCGCAAGGCCTTCTTATTCATTTCAACCCCACATTCAGGACACACTGTCATCGTGATCTCGTGTTTCACTTGATAGTGATAATTGAATGTTGACCGATTCCGAAAACTTTTCGCACAAAATGGACATAAAATTTCATCGAAATTCGAGGGTTGACAATCAACTTCCATTTTATGTTTGACAATTAAATGATTTAGCACGGAAAATTTGGTTGTTAGCTCTTTTTTACACAAATCACACTGATATTTTTGCTTCATACTATCCGGTGTATGCAAATTTTTAATGTGACTCTTCAAACTTGCCTTATCTGATAGGGTGCGATCACATTTCGGACATGGCAATCGTTGACTTTTACGCTGTTTGGCTAAATGTGTTTTTTCATGTCGTCGTTTCGCTCTCTTATTGTAATATTGTTTGCAACAATACTTGCATTGCAATTCCTCTGGCGTCGTATGAATCAGATAATGTTCGAGGAGTTTTCCGCGTTGGCATTGAATTGAAATGTTACAGCACGTAATTGAAGGGGTCTCGTTTTTGTGCACTTTTCTCATATGAATTTGGTACATCATGAAAGTTTTGAGATCGGATTTGCATGGTGAGCATTTAAATTTGTAGAATTTATTGATTTTTTCTGATTGAGCTTTTTGCACAGCGGTTCCATGAATTTCATGACTTTCATCGTCATCTTCGTCACTGCTGTGATTCGAAGAAGAGGAGCCAGATTCACAGTTATCATGGGAATCACCATTTTCACTTTCAACGGGATCTTTCGTGGTTATGGCTTCAATTTTTGATGGAAGTTCTTCCTTAATTTCATAAGCTTTACTGGTTTCAAGGTCATCTTCTTCAACTTTGATTTCGATAAGTGAAGTTGATTCTTTAAGTACTTCATCTTCAAAGTATTTTTGGGCTTGTTGAACTTCAATATAAAATTGACTAAAATGATCAAGTTTTTCCTTACATTCAATACAAATGACACGACATCGATCCCCTTCTTGGATCTAGAAATATTCAAAATGTTTTTATATACAGAAAAATTTCAAAAAAATCGTAAATTTACCTGAATATTGAGGAACTCATTGACTTTTTCTAATAAAAAATGATAATTTTTAAGGAGGACATCAAATTTAAATTCATTCTTTTTCTTGGCACACAGTCTACAGATGTCTTCTAATTCAATTTTTTCGTTTACGCTTTCAGACTCCATTTCATTGTAATTTTTTATTTATATTTTTGTTTTGAATTGAATTGATTGCTTATCTTGAAATTCAATTGACAACATAAAAAAATGTAAACAACTTTAACCCTTCATTGAAATGAATTGAATTGATCACAGAAAAGTCAATAATTTCATGTCCCGTTTACTTTGAAAGGTTAAACAAAGAGAGCGCCCTCTATGGCAAATTTGTAAATAAATAATAAAAACAGCGCGTAAAAAAGTAAACAAAGCAAGTCAAATGAAATTTTCATTGCATGTTTTATCTGATTTAACATAAAATTACATTTAAAATGAGTGACAATGAAGAAATAATCGAAGCAACCACAGAAAAGCCAAAAGAGATTCATAAAATTACTAAAGACGATGCATGTAAAATTTCATCTGGACAGGTTCAAATTCCTTTTGCTTTCAATAATTTGTATCATATTACATGAAATCCAATCATTTCCAGGTAATTTCAAGTCTTGCAATCGCTGTGAAAGAATTAGTCGAAAATTCTTTGGACGCTGGTGCTACGTTGATTGAAGTGAAATTCAAAGATCGCGGTCTTTTAGGATTGGAAGTTGTTGATAACGGATGTGGAGTGAAAGAGGAGGATTTTCATGGTTTGACAAGTCGTCATGCGACATCTAAATTAAGGGACTTTAAAGATCTCGAGGAAGTTGAAACATTTGGATTTCGTGGAGAAGCATTAAATTCATTGTGTGCGTTAGGCAATCTCACAATCATAACAAAACATTCCTCGGCACCTAATGCAACAAAACTGGAATTTGATCACGGTGGAAATATCATAAATCAGACAGCAACTTCAGGTCAAGTTGGAACACAAATACATTTGAAAGACTTGTTTATCGTACTTCCAGTGAGAAAACGTGAATTTGCCAAAAATATCAAAAAAGAATACGCAAAAGCACTTGAAATCCTCACAGCATATTGTTTAATTTCAAATTCAGTCCGAATCATTGTCAGTAACATTGAAAAAAACGGATTTCGACATCAAGTGATGGCTACTAACCTGAATACGTCTTTAATGGAAACCGTCAGATCGGTTTTTGGCCAGAAACAAGTCGAACAGTTGATTGAAATTAAAACTCCTGTTCTTGAAGGTGACGAGAATTTAAGACTAGAAAAGTACAAAATTGAAGGATATGTTTCGAATTGTCATCACGGAAGTGGTCGAAGTAGTAAAGACCGTCAATTTTTTTATATCAATTCAAGGCCATGTGAATCGAAGACTTTGCTGAAGTTTGTCAATGAAATTTACAGGAAATACAATCAAAATCAGTATCCTTTCATTTTTCTCAATATCAAAATGAACAAAGATGAAGTGGATATTAATGTGACTCCAGATAAAAGACAATTATTCATAGCCGATGAACAGGTTCTCAAACAGGCGGTCATGAAATCTTTGAGTGAAACATACGAGGCAATGCAACAGATGTTCCCGATCAGGAGTGTCAAAGCATCACAATCACACAAGAACTCACAAGGATCTGAAAAAAGTAAATCATCACAAGAAAAGCGAAAATCTGATGATAGCGATTCAGAAATTGATGACATTGCCCTTCCAGAACCTGAAAAATTCTCTCAAATGTTATCGCATTGGAAATCGACTGGAAACACAGATGAAGCCGCTTCATCTCCCGAAACACGTTACAAAAGGAAGCTGGACGATGAAATCGATGCCCGTACAAAGAGAATTAAGATGATTCAGCAAACATTGAAAGAGAATGCAGAAAGATATGGAAAAGTTACCATTACAGAAAAAACCAAAACACACTCCTATGAAAGTGATCCCGATGAAAATGAGGCGCCACTTCTTGATTCAAATTCCATCTTGACACCTGACAGTCTTGTCAGTGATTCCTCATACAAAATGGAAATATTTTCTCCGAAATTGAGTTCGACAAACAAGGAAAATGCCCCTGAAAAAGTCAAACAAATCACATGCAAAACTGTTTCAAGTCCTGCTCAAGTCAGAAAATTACGAACAATTCCCAAGGAAAGTTACGAGGACCCACCTTCAATCCTATCACCAACATGCTCAAATGAAATGAAATCACTTTCAATCTCAGTTCCCAAAGCATTACATGAATCAACTGAAACCATCAGCACAAGCCTTGATGAAATTAAAGCTCAAATGAATTTAGAATTAGACGCGCGTGATGCATATAAGCAGAATAAAGAGGAGAGCTGTGATAAATTTAAATCGAAAATTAATCCTCAAATGAATGAAAGTGCTGAAATGGAATTGAGTCGTGAAATTACAAAAGACATGTTCCTTAAAATGGAAATAATTGGTCAATTTAATTTGGGATTCATCATTGTAAAGTTAAACGATGATCTTTTCATTGTCGATCAACATGCGTCCTCCGAGAAATACAATTTCGAGGATTTAATTAAGAATACCGTAATAAATATCAAATTCAATTTCATTCGTAATTTCAATTCAATTAATTTTATTTTATTTTCCAGGAAATTCAAAGTCAACACCTCGTATGTGCAGAACAACTTGAGCTCTCTGCCACAAACGAAATCATTTTAATGGACAATTTACCGATTTTCAATAAAAATGGTTTTAAATTCAAGGTAAATGAAGAGAAACCGGCTACAAAGCGAATTTCATTGATTGCAAAGCCATTCAGTAAAAATTGGAATTTCGGAAAGGAGGATATCGAGGAATTGTTGCATATGTTGTACGAAAATCCCAATTCAAAGGATGTCAGACCATCGAGAGTGAGATGCATGTTTGCTAGTCGTGCTTGCAGGAAGAGTGTGATGATTGGCGATCACTTGACACAAGGACAAATGAAACGAATTGTGGGACAGCTGAGTCAACTTGATCAACCTTGGGTATGAATTTTTAGTGCAATTACATTCGATGTGATGAATTTAAATTTTTTTTTCAGAACTGTCCACATGGAAGACCCACAATGAGACATCTGGCTAATTTGAATAGCATCAAGTTATCGGTTGATTCACAGGAAATGAATGTCGAAGATTGATTATTTAAAGTATTACACAAAAAACTTTATTTTTAATGTTATAATTCACTAAATGGAAGCCATTGATTTTTTTTTGTAACGAATTTTTTTATTTTAAATTGATAACAATTTTGTCTTGATTATGAATAAAATAACAACAACCCATTTTGTATACGCATTTAAATTCCTGCCACTTTTAACATTTCTTCAACATCAACAATTTTTTCACGAGGCTTCCCACATTTCGCACCTCGTTCCACCTCAACTTCGTCAATTCTTTCCCAATCCTTCCATGAAACGGCTCTCAATTTACTGAAATCGAATCCTGGCTTAGCTTCATGTGATTTTATCACATTATTGTTGAAATCTTGACAGATGACTTCAGCAACTGAAAATGACGAGTTCATTGTTGATAAAATGACTCCAGTGGGGCCGGTTCCTAGCCATCCTGTCACGTACAAGCCAGGTTCAAATTTATCCTCAAAACTGTCAATTGTCTTGTCATTCATTGTATTTTCATTCATGGGTTTAAGTACGCGCCCTGAAATATTTTTGACAACTCCGACTTTTTCATCGAAATTTATGTCATTGTCTAATGGTTCTGCTTTATAACCAATACTGCGACAAACCAAACCAACTGGAATGTTTTCACGTTCATCTGTACTTATTGCCCGGTCGTTCTCTAATTTATTGACAGCATAGTCGATTGATGTGACTCTGCCATTTTCGGCGTTAAATTTAATTGGTGATCTGTAAAATATTGGTAGAAATTTTTTGTTTGTTTCATTTGTAACTTTTTCTTCCATGCTTTTCATCATCAGTTCTATGAGACGTTTTCTCGGTCTTTGTAATTTTGATATCATTTCCGTTACACCGGTGAAATCTTCATTGCGCCATATCGTTGATACATTTTCTAATTTTAACATTTCCCTGAGTTCTTTGATCGTGAATGCGGCTTGTAATGGTCCTCGTCGTCCAACCAGATGCACTTGCCTTACACGACTTTTACTTAATGAATCTAAAGCGAATGAGGTAATATCGGTTTTCTTTAACTGTTCAATTGGTGTTAACAGGATTCGAGCAACATCGACTGCGACGTTTCCTTGTCCTAGTAGTGTAACTGAATCAACATCCAAATCCGGATTCAGATTTTGGGCTCCTGGAATTCCATTGTACCAGGCCACAAAATCACGAGCTGAAATGACATTTGGCAGGTCTTCATTTTCCAGTCCAAATCGCTTATCTTTATCAGCACCATGAGCCAACAATACAGCATGATATTTCTCCTGTAACTCTTTCAATGTCACATCTTTACCGAGAGAAACATTCCCATAAAAATTCACTCGTGCACTTTCACCCACTTGCTTGAATGTGTTAATGACGTTTTTGACTTCGGGATGATCTGGTGCCACCCCGAATCGAACTAATCCATATGGCACTGGTAGTTTTTCAATCAAATCAACGAATGAATTATCTAAGTGTTTGACAATGTAGCGGGCTGCATAAAATCCTGCTGGTCCGGCTCCGACAATGCAAATTCTCTTTTTTACATTTGAGGAGTGACATAATCTGAGAATGTGCTTCAATGAAGGGGAATTTCTATGGAATTTTATGCTATTTCTTATGAACATTTGAATTTATGAAATTAATTTTTATGAAGAGAATTTCACTTAAAGATAAATTTCACTTGAATAAATAAATAAATAATAAACTTTGTAAATATGGAAGGTACTTGTATGATACAAGGGAAGTACATTTTAATTTGAAATTCTAGAAAAGAACCGTTAAATTTCATATGACATCTTGGAAGCTGCAATTCAAGTTCTTTTGAAACCGAAATATCAAGAGTTTAAAAATGAGAATTTCTAGAACTGGACGGCCAACAGAATGTAACGGTTTTTAGATCATTTTTCAAATTCTCGATTCCAATTCCTGAGCCCGACACGAAAATCAATTCCATAGACTTTTCTGGAATTACGGAGTGACATTTTAACGCCCTTGAACTCAAAACCAGGTCTGAATTTCAAAACCAGCATAAGCCCTTTATCAGATTCTTCAGGTCGCAGGGAGATGGCGGATCTACTCCATCTTTTTAATTGTAAGTCATTTATTTTTAAATTACCGTTTACAGTACGTTTGACATTATTTTTACATGAATTTCAACATTTTCATGTACTATCAATAATTATAATTTTAATTTAAAAAAAAATTTAACATTTTACACGTTTTTTCTTTGTCGAATCATGACGAAAACTGTTAGTACTTCGAAGTCTCTTGTTATGCAAATATGCAATCTTAGGACTCTTCGGCATTTCCTCAGTACACTTCAAGTCCACCTCATTTTCAGTTGCCTGTGAAATTTCCTGCGATTGCGTTGGTGTAACTGAACTGTGACGTGAACTCTTCTGTGAATTTTCCAAAGTTTCCTGTGTTGATTGTAAGCCATTATCTGAAAATACGGATGCCGCTGACGAAGAGGACGATGATGAAAGTTCACGTTTCTTTAAAAGTCGACTTGGAGAATTTGAATCATTGGAAATGGTTGTTGTTATGGACGGTGTATCACTATCATAATTGGCATCTGCATCACGGAAACTCCGAAATCCCTCGGAAAATGTCAAGCATCTTTTTACTGATTCAATTCGACGACTGCTAACTGGCTGCAGATCGGATATCTGTGAAATTGAAATAGAAAAATTAAAAAAAATTACATGGAAGCTTTATCACATAAATTTTACTGGTGAAATAACTCCAATTTCATGACACAACATAATATCACATTTTGGACATTGTTGCTCTTCATCCGGACTTGGCATCATGATGACTTGATTTCAATGGTATTTTATTCAAACAAATAATTTTCCTAGACAATTTATTAATTTTATAGTTTACATTTCAAATTTATCACACAAAAAAATGAAGCTTCACAGTTTCCTTATCAGTTAACGGTACATATTTTGTGTATTTAAAATTCAACCCAAAACGCAATTTGACGTTAGTTGTCAAATTTTTAAGTGAGCTGTCAATTTATTTCACATGGTCTTGTTTTGATTTTAGTCGAGGAATTTAAAATTAAAATTAAATTAGAATTAAATCAAGATAATTTCAAGTTCAAAGAAATAATTAGAGAATGGCCGCAAAGGATTCTAAAGCCGTTAAGAGGAAAGCAACAATTTTTAAGGAAAAGGCAAAAGTCGAACCATTAAAACCGGTGGTTCAACATGAAAGTGATGAAAATGAATCGGATCAGGTATGAATAAAAAGTGTTTTCTTTTAGGCTTAAATAAATTAAAATTTTATCTCATTTCAGGAGGATTTACTTGAAACAAACATAAATAATGATGTAAATGACAGCTCAGATGAAGAAGCTGAAAATTACACCTCAGACGAAGATGATGAAGTGTTGAGTTTTGAGAGTTACCCTTCTGACAATGAAGACAATGAGGAGAATGGTGTCAATGAAAGTGAAGATGAGCAAAATGAGGGATCCGATTCTGATTTCGTTGAAGAAGAATTAGATTCAGATGATGAAGTTGACAGCAGTGGCTCTGAAGAAGAGGAAGCAGAGGAAGAAAAAGATGAAATTGATAACAAACCAAAACCATCTGAATTGAATGTAAAAAAAGAGGAATCAGTTAAAAAAATTTCAAAGACACAAATGCGAAAGAATAAAATTAATGAAAAGGATGAATATGCTGCTGGTGACACATCAGATGAAGAGGACATTCGCAATACAGTGGGAAATATCCCCATGAAATGGTATGACGAGTATAAGCATTTAGGGTACGATTGGGATGCTAAAAAGATCCTTAAACCCGAACAAGGTGACACTCTCGATGAATTCCTTAAACGAATGGAAGATCCTGATTTCTGGCGCACTGTCAAAGATCCTCAGACTGGGCAAGACATCGTCTTATCAAATGATGATATTACATTGATTAAAAATATCATGGCAGGAAAGAACCCTGATCAGAATTTTGACAATTATGAACCGTGGATCGAATGGTTTACATCGGAAGTGGAAAAACTTCCAATTCGAAATATTCCAAGTCATAAGAGATCATTTTTACCTTCGATTGGAGAGAAGAAAAAAATTGGAAAATTAGTGCATTCACTTAAAATGGGTTGGATGAAAACACGCGAGGAACAGAAACGAATTGCACTCGCAAATAAGGGTCCTAAATTTTATATGATGTGGGAAACTGATACAGATCGTGAGAAAATGCGACGCATCCACGATCACGTTGTGGCACCGAAACGAGCACTTCCAGGTCATGCCGAGTCATACAATCCTCCACCAGAATATTTGTTTAATAAGGAAGAAATGGAAGAATGGGAGCGCATGGCCGAAGAGCCACATAAACGTAAATTACACTTCTTACCACAAAAATACAGCTGTTTACGACACGTTCCATATTACGAGCGTTACATCAAAGAACGATTCATTCGATGTCTCGATCTTTATTTGTGTCCACGTGCAAAACGAATGAAACCAACTGTACAGCCAGAGGATTTGATTCCAAAACTGCCACAACCTCGTGACTTGCAACCCTATCCCACAATGCAAAATCTCATCTACAAAGGCCATGACGACATCATTCGCAGTATCAGTATTGAGCCAAGAGGTGAATACATTGTTACTGGATCTGATGACAAAACTGTCAAAATATGGGAAATTAGCACTGCAAGATGCATTAAAACCGTTAAATGTAAGGACGTGGTACGATGTGTGGCATGGTGTCCAAATCCAAAACTTTTATTGATCGCAGCAGCCACAGGCCAAGATGTCATCTTGATCAATCCGAAAGTGGGTGATAAACTTCTCATTAAAAAGACAGATGATTTACTTGTCGAAGCACCAAAAAGTGACTTGCAAGAAAATGAGAGGATATCGAGTGTTGTTTCATGGGATACCCCGTCAAAGGAAGATCATGATCAAGGTATTCGAATTGTCCTGCATCACTTTAAGGATGTTAAGAGTGTGGCATGGCATGGACGTGGTGATTATTTTGCAACTGTAATGCCTGAAGGTGCGAATCGGTCAGTTTTAATTCATCAATTGTCGAAAAGGAAATCACAAATACCCTTCTCCAAAAGTAAAGGACTCATCCAAACAGTTCTCTTCCATCCAATTAAACCATGCATTTTTGTTGCAACTCAGCGTCATATTCGTATCTATGATTTGGTCAAACAAGAATTAATTAAAAAGTTAATTTCAAATTGCAAATGGATTTCAAGCATGGCCATTCATCCAAAGGGAGACAATTTACTTGTAGCAAGTTACGATAAGAAAATTATGTGGTTTGATTTGGATTTGTCAACGAAACCATATCAAACATTGAAATTACATTCATCTGCTGTCAGAAATGTCGCATATCATTTAAGGTATCCACTTTTTGCATCAGCTAGCGATGATAAGGGTGTGATTGTGTGTCATGGAATGGTTTATAAGTAAGTTTGCTTTTTTTATTGAATTTAATCAAAAATTATATTTTTTTAATTTTATTCTCGTAGTGATTTAATGCAAAATCCATTGATCGTCCCCTTGAAACGACTTGAATACCATCAGAGAATGAATGACTTTGGAGTATTTGATGTGATTTTCCATCCAACACAACCTTGGCTATTTTCGACTGGAGCTGATCATACAATTAGACTTTATACTTAAAGAAATTTGTTAAATTTTACTTTATTTTTCATTTGAAATTAAAATTAAAAAAAAAACAAAATTAAATTAAAAAATTTCATGAAAATTTTTTTATGAATTCAATCAAGGTCAAAAAGTGCTAGAAAAAAATTTCATGCCTGTTTTTGCTAAAAAATTTCATTGCAACCAACTTCACGCTCATGTTCACAAAAAAAACGACAAAATTCAATTTTTGTTTGTATTTGACCCGGTTGACAGAAATCGGTTAAAACAGCTGCTTCCCATCACTGTTCTAACAAACAACTCAATTGTGAGTTACTGCCCGTTGATAAGTTTTACCGCTCAAATAAAGATAATTATAAACATTTTTGGAAAAATTATTTTACTGTGGTTTTAATGTGATTTTAATAAAAATAATAAGAAATATTTATAAAAAAAACTGTAAGCTATTGAAATTAAATGAAGAAAAATCAAAATTCCCATGATTAATTTGAAAAATTTGGCGTCAAAGTTTTTTGTTTTATTGGTTGATCGACAACGTCATTATTTTAACTAACCGGGAAACTGCATAAATTTTATCTTTAAATTTCATTGAATATTTTTTTCTTCTTTTATTATAGGAAAATATAGACGTAAAATGGCAAACACACGTCGCCGTGTCACATTATCAGAAATTCCATTTGTGCATCAAGAATCCGTGCATCACAGTCCAAATGTACTCACACCAACACTAATTGACTCACCAATGAACAACATTCAGATACCTCTTAGTTACTTAAGTCCCCAACTCTCACCAGATGAACAGATCATTGCAGCAAGAGGCCGTCGCAGTATTGTCTGGTCCCCACATCACGATCATCCCTTAAAATCACCCCTCAAGACACCAACAAAGAAATTGGCAACGATGCAGCTGAGATCATCACCACGCAAACGATTAATGTCGGATTTTAATGATGTCAACACACAACAAAATCCCGGTCATTCAACACCCGAAAAACAAATTCAACGAGGTCTCAATGGAAAGGTTTCCAATTCAACGAGTAAGAAGATTCGTTTTGATGACATTGGGGCAACATCCCGCCTCAATCCTGATATTCCATTTTCGAAACTCCTAACTGGACTTAGTAGTGATCAGCTGATTCAAATTATCCTGGATTCAGTGAAACACGAACCACTTTTAGAGGAGAAGATACGTCAAAATTTGCCGGCACCCGATTTGAAGCCACTCGAGGAACGTCTCAACATCCTCAAACGGAATATCATTAAAAGCTTGCCCAAAACCCGTCTTTTGAGTAAGACTGACAGTGCTGCATATTCCCGAGCTCTAACTCATGTCACAGCATTCAAGAAATGCATTTTCGATCAAAGCAAAGTATTGGCTGAATCAAATCATTGGGACGCACTCTTGGATTATGTGAGTATGGCCTGGACTTATGTTAAAGGGACTCCAGTTTGGGACAATCCGAGTCACAATTCATCAAGACGATTGTGTTTCAAACAATTGATTTTACAAGCAAGCAATGCTCTGGATAATGGTGGCGTGTATTTGGGAGAAAAGCGATTAAAAGACTTTGATTCAAGACTGAAGGCGATGACATTGGATTGTGAGGACGCACATCAGTGTCATGATCAAATTCAAAAATTGTTACAAAAATGTTTTGTTAATTAACATTAATTTTACTTGGAATGTTTTTTTTTTATTACTCAACAAGGCAGAAAAAAGGACTTGAACAGGATCCGTTTAATTTTCATTATACCACTTTTTAGATTGTTTATTTTTAGTAACTTAACTTAATTAATTATTAATTAATATTTAATTGAATGTTTTTTTCTCTCCCAAAATTTAATAGATAATTTTTTTTAATGTTATATAAATTGAATGTAATTTGAATGTTAATCATTAAATGTCATCGTTAGATTCTATTGATAACGAAATGATAAGAGATTATTTTTAATTAAATAAATGAAATGAATAAATAAAAGAAAATTCAAATTTCAATTTTTGGGATGTCAGGCCGTTAAATTGTAAGTTCAAGTCAATTGCAATTTTTTGATGAAGTAGCGAAACTAGACCACTCATACACACGTACAAGGTAGTGTCCAGTCCTGAGAAAGGTCAAATAAGGTAAAGTCCAATCATTTTCCGATCCATAACCGAAAAAGACTGCTTTGAGTAATCTGAATCAACATATTTAACTCCGTAGTGACTTTAAATGGCCTATGAGCTATGTAAACTGCAATTAAGTTATTCAACGATTAACATTAAGATACAAGTTCATTTTCATTATATTCAAATCAGTTCAGTTTATTTTAATCGGTCGTTGATTGAAGAACTTTTCTAACGTAGTTGAACTCAAACAGTGCTTTGAAATTAAAATTCAATAATTTTTCAATAAAAATTTTAATTTAAAATGAAAATCATCTTTTTAAGTCTCATCATCATAAATTTCACTCAAGTAAAAGCAACTTCTTTTGTGGAAGACATTCTCAAGTTAAATTTAGGCTCAGATTCGATTATTTCAATTGAATGTAAATCAGTTTTAGCTCAAATACGACAAGCACTTGATAATGAAGAGATTTGGGTCTATAAATGTAAGTTTTGCTCAAAATTCATTACCACTGTGAAGTTTCTTCCGTTTTTTTGACACTTTTATAAAATTCACGAAAAAATTAGGGTGTCCATTTACCTAAAATTTTTTGGGACGGTTGAAAATCGGTAAGGAAAGTCGAAAAATAGAGCCGACCCGAAAAAAAATGAGAAAAATTTCACAGAAGTAAATTGATCTCGTATTTCCATTATGAGTGGAAACGCCTGGTTATTTTTGAATTTTAAATTTTCACTCATGTCTAGACCTTCAATTATTATGATAATTATAACGTAATAAAATAAATCAAGGAAAATCTTTAATGATTACCTTTGTGTAGGTTTCATGCATTTACATGCATACAAGAATGTAGTGATTATATAATTTATTGAACTTGAGGCGATTAACACAAGTTTCATTGATCTCTGCTTTACCTCAATTAAGCACGATTATTGTTGACTCACATTTTAATTTTTCAGTACTTGACGCTTCAGGTCGTATTGAATCAAATTTCATTTCTGGCAACAATTATTGGCTTGGATCACGTCCGGCATGTACTACTATGACCAAATCCTATTCTCTTCAGGATCTGAAGTTATCGAATCGGTATTTGAGGTATAACCATGAAAATTTGACATTGATTGTTGCTCCAATTGAATTCAAGTATCGCGTTACATATGTAGAGCATCGATCACCATTTCAATTGGAACATCACATATTCAAAGATGTGAGTTTTAATAAACCTTTAAATGTAATTTACTTTCAAATTATTTCAATTTAAATTATATTCAGAATATCCTCCATATCGGGACATGTTTACCACAAAATTGCTCCAATGAGGATACAACAGAATTGATTTATGAAGTTCTTGGTGAAAATTATGATGAATTTAAGATAATTGGGAAAGATTACACAATTTTAAGTACTAAAACAGTGGAAGCTACAAATGATTACAAGAAAACTTGGTTCTATAACACTCTCATCATTTTAATTTCAATCACTGGCTCACTCGCAGTCCTGGCAGCAATTTTCCACAAAGAAAATGTCTCAAAAAAATTACACAATTCACATTTCCTTAAAGTTATTGATTGTTTTTCGATCAGTGAAAATCTCAATCGCATTTTCACTGTCAATGATAACTCAACAAATGATTCACTTTCGCGAGTGATTCATGGAATACGAGCTCATGCAGCTCTCGCTATGATCTTATGTCATATTGGCTATATCGGTTTTAATGCCTTCGATAATTTCAGGGAATTCATTAGGCATTTACAGGAAGGTACTTCAATTTCGATCATCAATTCACCGATTGTGGTTGACATCTTTTTCACTATCAGTGGTTTTTTGTTGGCACTGGGTGTGGAGAATGCTAAAAAGAAAAATACTGAGCCACTTAAAGTTTTTTGGAAAGGAATTTTGAATAGATATTTACGGTAAAGTAAAATTTGAATTTAATGTTTTAATTTAAGTTAATTGTTTTCTTTTCAGATTAATCATTCCTTACATCCCTGCAGTACTGATTTTGATGACATTGGCAAAATATTTTGAAACAGCTTCACCTTATCTGCCATTTATGAATGAATCAGAAAATTGTCAGAATTATTATTGGAGAAATTGGCTTTTTATCCATAATTTGTATCCATTCAGTGAAATATGCTTTGACACAACGTGGTATTTAGGAGCTGATTTTCAATTATACATCATTTTACTCACAGTTTTGGCATTCAGAATGAGGTAATTGCTTCAAATTTATGGTGAGAGTTCGTTTTATGAATTTTTCCTTATTTGAATATCAATAGGTATCCAAAAATCGGTGATCATCTCTTAAAAATACTTTTCATAATGGGTCTCATGACTGCTGCTTACGTCGGATATGTCGACAATTTCTCATTTTACATTGATGTCCAATTACAATCCCTCAATTCATCGTATTTTCCATTTTGGACAAGGATGGCACCATATCTGGTCGGAGTGGGAGGTGGATTACTTTACAACAAGCTTCAAGGAAAAAAACTTGTATTGAATAGATTTTTGATGAATATTTTATGGATTTTCATTCTCATTTTTGGAGGGTTTTTGTATAGTAGTCAAAATCATCGTACCGAGGATCGAATATTTGGTGCTGCATTTCTTTCACTTGGACGCTCACTATGGGCCGTTACAATTGTGTGGTGGATTGTTACAACAGCATTTGGATATGGAGGTGTAATTGGAAGAATTTGCAGTTATAAGTGTTGGATTCCGATTAGTAGGATTTCGTATTCAACTTGTTTAATGAATCAACTTGTGTTGTACGGCATTGGAATGGCTTCTGATAAACCTTTTCATTATGATTTGCTTCCTAATGTGAGTTGGATTTATACTTTTATTTTTTATTCAATCAAAATGAGTGAAATGTGATTTTTAATTTTTTTAATTTCAGCTGATACTTTTCATGGGATATGCGATCGTTATCTTATTTTTATCACTTGTATTTAATGTATTATTTGAATATCCTTTTATAAGATTAATTAAACTTCTCTGAGACCTTTTTTTTATTAAAAATTCTGTAATAGAAAAAGAATTATAAAAAATATTAAAAATTATAAACTTACATGTTCCTAATTTTCATCTTCATGATTATATGATTTCAAGCGTTGACCTATGCTATGGAGCTCTGCAATCTCTCAGCCTATCTATTTTACCAATAAATCCATTGTGAAATTTATAATTTTACATGTCAAGTCATATTAACTCACTGGTATATTGCCGTTCAAGGCATTTCTGGCGATCAATTTCTCGTTACATTTTTATTGAAGTTTTGCAGAAGATTTTTAAGAAAATCAAAAATTTCGCCACCATTTTCCTCGCTACTTAGAATATCTTCAGGGCGATTGTCTAATATATTTGAATTTCACAGGAGCCAGAAGTACGATTACCTGACATATGGTTTCCAATGTCTTGCAAGGGAAGTTGATAAAGAACTACCTGATTATAAATTTAGTTGTCATTAGGAACCTGGTCAAAAACTCTTGACTTGATTCTTGGTGAACTGGTTCATCGAGTTTCGATTCAAATTTGGTCAAATGAAATTTTCTACTAGCATTGCTTTAAATAAACGGCAACTCAAAGGCGATGTAGTCCTAAGCGAATTCTTGGAATATTTCCATTTAAATGACCTAATTGAATTTGAAAAGAAAGATTAATTATCGCAATTACCTACAAACACGTCTGTTTACTTTGAAAGATAATTTTTCAATGAATTTAAACACATCACATTCCACCCTTACATAACGGTAAATCAATGTTACATGAAATTACATTTTATCAACTCTTATCACAACACAATAATTCCACCCCTGAATGTGCGCAGATTTTCATTTTCCATTATTGTTTCAATGTACATTAAACATTGCCCATATAACTTCATTGAATCACATACTGAAATAAGGGTTTGAACTGCACTTTTTTGTGTATGCATACAAGGATAGAAAATCCATAATTTGAAACACCCTAGTATAGAATTTACACTTGACATGAAAAGTACAGAAACGAAACACACATACACCAAATATAATAGTTACAATTCCTATTTATTATCAATATCAATTTTAAAGGAATAAGAAAACAAGGAAAAGTTTATTAAATAAAAGGAAAATAAAAAAATTTTAATTTAAAATCAGTTGAAAATAAAATAAGGATAGAATTTCATTTTGAATTTAAAGTGAAGTGAATTAAATTTAAAAGAAATATCCAAAAATCAATTTTATTTTAAAGAGTCTAATTATTTGTATTTATATGTAATGCAAAGGAAAGAAAAGGAAAAAATATTCACTTAAAGGGTGGTGTTCCTTATTGAAATTTCTGCTTGAAATGATATTCAATTCAATATTCTGAATTGAATTTCATTGAAAAAAGAGTTAAAGTGTGATAAAATCTTCCGTTTAAATTCAAATTATACTAAGAAAAGAAGTGTAAACTTAATTTTTTTTCGTGTTTGTGGTGTTATCATAAAATCATTCTGCATGGTTGTCGTTCTGATCCTGTTGATCTTCAAACAAATCACAATATTCCTCAATAAAGTT
Organism: Culicoides sonorensis; assembly: GCA_900002565.1. Lineage (NCBI taxonomy): Eukaryota > Metazoa > Arthropoda > Insecta > Diptera > Ceratopogonidae > Culicoides > Culicoides sonorensis. The sequence goes on along the minus strand of LN483404.1, from coordinate 407,286 downwards.
GTGCTTCGCATCTACAATTCATGGGTAATTGGTCAAAATTCAACAAATAGACTAATATCTGATAGTGACGAATGCCGAAATAATAATTATCGATCGAATTCTTCATCATCATCGTACAATAGTAGTAGTCATCATCATCATAGACATCATACAGTACACAGGGCACGTTTGATAGAGGGAGAGGGTCGCAAGAAAAAATCCACATCTTTACGTAACAATACAAACAACAAACGTAGTGGCACTTAAGGGTGGAAAAAGGACAAACATACATATTTTTGACATGGAATTACATGGAAATATGCAATAAATATGGGGTGCGCTTTCTTTTACACACATCTGAGAAGTTGTCGATGAATGAATGAAATAAAAAATGTGAAAATAAAACAAAAAGTAATTGAAAAAAAAATAAATAATAAAATACTTATTGTAACAATAACAAGTCTGGAAACTTCAAATTAAAAAGAGTGAACACTGAACATTGCAATCATGGAATCGTGAAGTGAAGAAATTGTCTCTTAATCAAAGAAAACAAAAATCATAGAATAGAAAAATAGTTACCAGTTTTTAATTTTCCTTTAATTTTAAATAAAATAAAAAATATTTCCGGGTAAAAGTAAAATGAGTCATCTAAGATTCAAGTGAAAGCAGTGTCATGATTTAAGTGTCAAATAAAAATAAGTTTTCATTAATCCGATTTTGAAAAAAAAATTAAATTAAATTAAAAACCTCGCAATTACATTTTAAATAAAAAAAAATCAATTCAAAAAAAGGATATTTTCAAGGAATTACAATCAAAAATTGAAAAGTAAATGATAAAAGGTTGGTGACCTCCCTATTTGTATGTGTGTTACATACTCAAATATTATATCCTTTTGCGTGCAATTGTAACACATTCCATACATACAGAAATTTGTATTACAAGTTCATATGTAAAAGATACACATTCAATAAAAAATAATACTTAGAACGAGGGTGCGATATCTGTGCGTGCTCGATTCATAAAAACATACACACGTGATTCACAATAAAATAATTGTAAAATTACATTTAAAACAAAGTAAATGCCTCTTACAATGACTAACGCAATCGAGCAAATGGAAGAACAAAATCATAATATTGTATTAAATTCAAGTCATCATCAGCAACTAACACAACAACAACAACAGCAACAGACACAACCATTACTGTTAGAACGTCCACTGTGTTATGGGTGTGAGGATAATTGGACGTGGAATAAACGTGATAGGTCACAAGAAGTTAGGTTGGTCAATTATTTGAATTTTAAATGAAATTTCTTACTTTAATGTTGTATGTGGTTGTTTTTTTTCAGATTAAGTGGTCAAAATAGTAGGACAGTTCACTTTCATCCGAATTGGAGTAAAGGCACTGCTGGGATACGAGGCAATCGAGTGTTAAATAATGGGAGATATTATTGGGAGATTAAGGTGTCGCAACGGGTGTTTGGAACAAGGTAAATTTTGAAATTGATGAAAAACCAGTATCTATAGAAACCGTAGATCGATAGAAACTGACTTTGCATTATAAAGAGTCATTACGTACAGCTTATTTTTCACTATATGGAGACTTGACTGTGAGCTTATCGACTTCCATCATTGGTGTGACGCTTTCACGGAAGTGGCGTTTTGCGGCCAATTTCGGAACTAATAAATACGAATGTAAATGGCGGGATGCCGAATTTTGTTAGTTCACATTTCACACAACTGGTGTATTGTCGTTTGTGTCTCACCAATGCTTAAATATACTCGGGAAAATATTTTTCAGGCACTCCGGACTCTACCTGACACGCTCCAGGGGCCATCGACGACCTTCCCCCTGACTTTTTATTTCGTGTTAATCATTTAGTCAAATCTCAGGGCCATCTGGTGGGTCCTATCAAGGAACTTAATTAGATTTTTCTGTAGAATTGAATTCTCTACCGATCTGTATACTAATAAACAACATTTTTCAAAATACGTTTTTACAAACTTCACACTCAATTTTGTTCAAAAGTATTTAGTTTAGGTTAGGTTTTACAAGAGCACCACCACGGTCTCAAAGAGTCCTAGTTTTAGTTTTTATACTTACCTGAAAAAAATTTCCAAGGTCGTTGAAAACATCTGGGTCTGACAGTGAAAATTTCCTTTAATTCTTAATTTTACGCCTTTAACCAACACTTTTTCTCTTACTTATTCCAGTATGATGTTTGGCATAGGAACAAAGAAAGCACGTGTCCATGCCAATTCCTTTACAAACCTCCTCGGCGAAGATAAAAATGGTTGGGGCCTCTCACACAAAGGCCTCCTTTGGCACAACGGTGATGTTCGCACATATACAAAACGTTTCAAGGAAAACGAGGCAACGACAATTGGCATCCTCTTTGATGGCATTGCCGGCACATTGACCTATTACAAGGATGGCCAATGTCTTGGTGTCGCATTTCGTGGCTTAAATGAAATCCGTGATCATCTCTATCCAATCGTATGTTCGACTGCAGCTAAAACTGAAATGAGTTTGTGTGAGACACGAAGGGATTTTGTCAATTTACAGGACAGATGTCGAGCTGTTATAATTCAACGATTAAAATCTGAAAAAGACTTACAGGCACTCGGATTGCCACATAGAATTACAAATTACTTGCAAGTTGCATTAAATCCGCCACAAACAACACCAATTTCACCCGTGGAAAATTTGTATGATTTTTATATGTATTGAAATAACCCTTTAAAAAAAATATTAAATTAAATTTTATGTCTAATTAATTTATTTCAATTAAATTAAATTGAATTTAAATTTAGCTGAATTTTGTCTGGTCAATATAAAAAAAGAAATTTATCGCATGTAATTTTAATTTAAATGTAAAATTTTACTGTGATTTCATTTTCAATTATCGAATTATTTTTCTTTTGAGTTCCTTAACAAATTAATTTGGATTTTTTTTTAATTTAAATAATTAAATGTATAATAATGAAAATATTTTTCTTTAAGTAGTAGAATATAAATATTTCTAATAGAAATTTAATGTTTTGTCTGATGTCTAATGTTAAAATTAATAATTTTTTTAAAATGAAAACTTACATTTACACTAGTCAAATCCATGAAGAAAAAAAAATTGTCTCTTTTTTGGTGTTAAGTTGTAAAAAAAAAACAAAATATTGTCATTTTCTCTAGTCAGATATTAAAATAAACGAAACTTAATTGACATTAAAACTTAATAAACCATAAAATACTGAAACCAAATGATATGTAGCTTAAATTATTATGATTAATTAATAATTATAATTAATAATAAAACAAAAAATTTAATCAAGAATTTTACTTCGTTTTTTATTTAACAGTGAATTTTGTAAGAAAAATGCTCTTTTACAGACGGTTTGTCCACCGTCACTGTAAGGTCAAGTCCACAGGATAGAATTCACTTGACATTTCATTTGACGTTCATTTTCTATGAAAACAGATGCCAAAATTTCAAAATTCTGTATGTGAAATTTTCAAATGTCAAAATGAATTCTGGTCTAAGGGGGTAGGAGGGTAAGCAGATAAAACTTGACAGTTCATTTTGTATAGATACACATACGGAAAGTTCAAAAATTCTGTACGTAAATAGCGTTTGTTACTTAGCCCGTAAGAGGCTCAAAATTTTACCTTGAAGAAACGCTTTGGCGTTCTGAAATTTTAGAATAGTTTAATCAAACAAGGTTAGGAGGATTGGGAGAGGATTCCACTCGGGCTTGGGGTTCCAAATTCAAAATTTGTCATTCGTTCATTTTAAAATAGGTTATCGATTTGATTCAGGGGTTGAAAATTTATTTTAATCCTGCTTGCTGCCAAAAACACCCATATCAGGGCTTAAAATACAGCATAAAACTTTTTATTGTCGCAGACTCGCAGTAGATTCAAATTTAAAGCATATTTTGACGGTTTGATTCAAAAGTCTCTTAAAAAATCGCTAAAATTCTGCGATATGAGAAATTCACAATTTTCATTCAACTTACTGCGATTTGCCACGATTTTGGTAATGGTCAAAATTTAATAAGTTCAGCTGCTTTCCATTTTTTTTGTAAATTTCGCGGTTGCTGAAAATTTTACTTAAATTTCTGTAAAATTTAATGTTAAAAGATGACGCGAGTAAGTTTTCAAAAGAATCGCGCCATTGCTCAAAAATTGGACTTCAAAATTTAGAAAATATCAAAAATCTGCAACATTTGAAAAATTTTCAAGTTCAAAATATTCATACCTTACTGTAAATGTATTTAATCGTAAGTAATAAGAATTTCCCAAGTTTTTTCATATTTTTTTGGATTTTAAATCAAATTTTTTATAAAAATTGTAATTTTAGACCTTGACATTTAATTTTTATAAAAATCACGGATTGGAAAAATTACTGAAAACATAATTCAAAAATTAACGAACTTTTGTATTGTTTTGAATTTAAATCTCAAACAAGTGGCGTCTCACTTCCAATCAGAAAATGTTTTTTTTTCATTTTTCCTATAAAATTTGACTGATTTTCCTATAAAATTAAGCTTTACTGACTACAAACTATCCAAATTTATTGAAATTCACTTTAATTTAAGCTCAAATTTAATTTAACTCCCCAAATATTAAAAAAAATAACTAAAAATTAATTTTCATTCAATGTAACCGTTACATCGTCAATGAACGAGACCCCAACTGTCACTCACATACACACAAAAAGAAACAACAACAGCACACAAGTCATAACAGCAAAAAATAATAGAAAACAACAAAACGGTAAATAATACGGAACGGAAAAGATCATTCGATAATTTCTCCCTGAAATTAAATCAAATAAATAACAAAAAATAAGGGAAAATGGAGTGAAATCACCCTGAAAATTACACAGCAAAACTCCGAATCAAGTGAAAACTCAAAATAAACGTGAAAATTAATCAAAAAAACGTGAAAATTGTTCAGGAGAAAGTCATACGTAACCTAAATTGAAAAAAATTGAATTAAATCAGAAAAAAAAATTTGTAAATGGATATTTTGCTTTGATTTTGAGTGGATTGGAAATCATTGAATCAAATAGAGGACAATTTAATTGATTTTTCCTTCATTCACATGAAATTATTAATAATTTAGTTGGAACAAACATTGAATTAATAATAAAATGGAAAAATGTAAGTAAAATTTTGATGAATCAACGAATATCTTAATGAAAAGTAAAATAATTACAGTTACACCAAAAAAAAAGTCAAGTGGAAGTGTGTGTGCTTACTATGCTGATTTATTATTATTATTATGATTGGTTTCGATTTAATTTATTATAAAAATGTTTTTGTTGGTTCATGCTGTTAAGCAAGAAAAAACAAAAAATCCGAATTACAAATATTTGTCTTGGTGTGCGAGTAAAAACTGAACGGTGAGAGTTGAATGATGATGATTATTATTAAATTTTTTTGATAACGATTCAACATCGGTCATTATTAATAAATAATTAACTCAAATGTTCAGTTTAATTGTTGATTTATTCAAGATCAGGTCAGTGTCTTAGAATTTAAGTGAAAATTTAAATGAAATTCATATCATTTGAGTGTGAAATTGAGATAAAAAAGTGCTGAATTGAAGTAAAATGCCATTCTATCAAGAATTTGAAAAGAAATTTACATTTAATATCAAATTTTTGTGAATAAAATGTGCCGAAAAGATAAATTTTTGTTCCAAAAAATGTTGAAATGACATTCGGTGCACATGCTCTGTGTTATCGTGCTCTTCTTTTTCCTTGCAATAAAAAATTTTATTATCAATCAGTACATAAAATGTACGAAAAAAGCTTGAAAATTACGTTGACCTTGAACATGATTGGATGACTAACATATCGCGCCATGCCATTCATATAATGCTTTGTGTACGCTGTTTCGTTTATGTAATACGTAGAAGGTTTTTACTACGACTAAATGCATAATAATAATAAAATAAAATATTAAGTGAATGAAATTTATATTTGAATTGAAAAATTGCACCTTTTGTTGTGGGTTTTTCATTAAGTGAGTGGTGACGACGTTGAAAATAATATAAAAAAAATGAATTTTGTGAAATTTCATCAACTGTGAAACAAATTAACCGGTGCCTTGAATCACGAATATTGATTTGATAACAGAATTTGATTCAAGTGCATCCAAAAATGATGTTAAATTTTAAGCTGTGATTCAAGCGAAGCCTCGTCTTGCCAGACAGCTCGCAATTTGACCTGACTCGTATTTTTACACGTTGACAGTTTTTTTTTAATTTGTGGTAATTGCCTGTAAACAAAAATATCTTGTAACCATCTTCAATATTTATTATGCAAATATTTGTCATTTGGCATTTGTTTACGGAAGTGTGAATTTATTGATTTTTTTTGCCTTTTTCTTTTACATTTGTGTAATTTATTTTATTTATACATGAATTTCTATTCAAATTTTCTTCTTGTAAATTTTAATTGAAATCATTTAATTTAACCCATTTACGGCCGCTGGTCGATTTTTTGACCAGTCACTTTTGAGAAAAAAATTCTCCTAGAAGTTCCCAATAAAATTTTGTCGGTCCAGTTATTTTCATTTTTTCGATTATCATAAGAAAATTATAAGCAGAAATAGGACGAAAAATTATGTAGTTTTTTCTTCTTCGTACAAGAATTCAATTGTATGAAACTCAAAATTTTCATCGAAGTGAAAAGTATTCACTTTTACACAGAAATCACGTCCTAGAAGAAACTCTTACTCTAATCTCAATTTTTCTAGAAGAGGCGGTTAATGGGTTAAAAAAAATTAGTCTAAAATAAATATGATGATAATTTTCACATTTTTTCTCGAAAAAATGATAATCTTAGTGAATTGACGTCCATTTCACGGGTGTTTGCACATGCATTGCACTTGTGATTAGTATTTCTTATCATTTCACATAACACCGGTAATAATTATTCTTATCTTTTTTTTTTAAGTGTATTTTCTGTCGATTTGGAATAAAATGAGAGGATTGTGGTCATTTTTGATGTCTGTCCGGGATTTCTCCTTGTAGGAAGTCCATAACCTAACTAGGTACGCAGATAGAAGTTTGACAATCTCTTTTTACGTATAAAATTTTTGAAGTTTCCGTATGTGTATCTATGCAAAATAAGCTGTCAAGTTTTACCTGCTTACCCGGTAATATTCATTCTGACATTTGAATATTTCACATACAAAATTTTGACATTTTCATATGTGTTTCTATAGAAAATAAACGTCAATATAAAAATCTTTTCATTGGAATTAGCGTCAAATATTCAAAATAATATTCAGTTACGAAAATGCGCTTTCAATATTCGTTAAAGATTACGTTTCACTTTTTAATTTATATTGAATATTGAAACCTGTCATAGAAATGCAATTGATAAGATTAAATTTCCTTTTATCACTTTTTTTTGTCTTTGTAATAATTTTTTTCTTCATTTATCATTTTAAACTAGTTTAACCCATTTTTTACGAGCCTCCTTGCATGGAACACCTTTAACTAAAAATTTCTTGAAACAGATCCACAGTCATAAAAGAAATTTTCATTCAGTTTATGAGACCGATTAGTAAAAATTCAAAATTAGATTAAAATTATCCAAAAATTGGGTTAAATCACTTTACAGTAACCAAAAAAAAGTTTAAAGTCAATCCTCGTGACATAATTTCCTTCTTAATTTCAGCTCAAGTGTCATTAAATAAAATAAAAAAATTGCTTCATTGAATTTAGCTCACATTAAATTTTTTTTACATTGAAGAAAAGTCGAACTAATAACATAAAAAATCAATATTTTACAACAATGGGACATTCCGATTGGAATTAAGGTCATTGAATGGTCAATTAGTGAATTTTAAATCAGTTTTTTGTAGAAACACTTTTTTTTTGAGAAATTCAAAGAAATTTAAAAGAAATTAATGAAATTTCTTATTTTTAATACTAAATGAAATTTTTTAGATATTTTAGGTTATTTTTTGAAAAATCAGAAAATTACTGATCGTGAAAAGAAGAGTTAGAAGCATAAATACTGATATCATCATGTCATCGTCTACCGTAATCCAAAGAATTTTGAGACTGGTGTAAATTTTGATTTTTTTTCGGTTTTGTTCTCAAATCCTCGCTATATCTTGACCGGCACTTTTTCTAGTATCAATGGAAATTTTTCAAAAAAAAACACAAAAATCAGCTGTTAAAAAACGTGACCGAGCCGTGATTGATAAGAAACTTTCTACAGTTAATTTATTTTCTTATATGAAATTAATGAAATTTCAAATCCAGACAATTGTCAGACAGTGGGACAATCAAAAAATAATTGTGAATTGTCTCATGATACAGTGATGTCTAAGTACAATTATTATATTTTTTTTTTATTATTACCATTTATATTACAAATATTCTGTTCATTCGGCATTTTTTTACACTTCATACAATAAACGATTATCACTTTAAGTCATAATAAAAATTTAATAAAAATGTTTTGAAGATTAAAGTTATTAAATAATAAAAACATCATAATATAGCGTTATTTGTACGTTACACGGGGATTTTGTCGGTCAGTTAGTTAATCGTATTTTTTTTTGCTCAAATGAATAATGATAATAGAATATTATTCACTCACACTTTTATATTTAACGCTTTTATTTACGAAATTAAGTTTTGTAGAGTTAAATTTTTGAAATGGGCACGAAAATAGTGCTCGAAAATTAACCCATTAAACGCTTCTCCTAAAAATATTGAGTTTAGAGCAGAAGTTTCTTCTAGGATTTCGAAATTCGACCAGCGAAGGTTAATGGGTTAATTTCTGGCATGATAGGATAGGATAGGATAGGATAGGATAGGATAGGATAGGATTCAAGTCAAGTTCTGCAATAAAATTTCAAATTGACTGCCCTTACTACAAATTTAACCCTAATCCCATTCCTGAACTCATTTAAATTAATCAACAAAAGCTAAATTCATATACAAATACATAAATTTAAATCGTCATTAAATAATTTCATTTAAAATACACTTTCAATATATAAAAATTTTACTTACACGACTACTTTTGAAAGTCTTATAGTATTATAATTCTCATTATTATTGAATATTATTGAAGTTCATTGAAATAAACATGACTTAACTGTACACGATTAGTATGCGGTGTGCTGTCGTCGTGTAATAAAGGTACCAGTTCCAGTTAGAATATAAATTTAACATTAAATAGGTGTTAATTGATTTAAATCTTGTTATCGAGACATAATAATTGTGTGATTGTGAAAAAAAACCTGAAATTGAATTGAAAAGTGAATTTTAATGAGAAAAAAATTGTCTAATGACTTGCATTTAATTGAAATTTCATTAAAGTGAAATAAAATTATATTTTTTATTCCAGTTCACGTAATAAAAAAGTGTTTTTTACCAATGAACGTGAGGGTGCGAAGTTCTACATTTAGTGGAAGTCCAAATTCAAATGAAAAGAAAATTCCAATTTTGAAGAGAATTCAAAGTTTTCTCAGTGGTTCGTTATAAAAAAATAGAAAAAAATTATAGAAACAATTGAAATTTAAGTGACTAACTTAGTGATTGATTGCATGATTTTGAATTTCAAGTAATAATGAAATAACAATTGACTAACTTAAAAATATCCATGATAAGTGTTTTGTTGATATCAGTTGTGGCCCTAATCTCCCTGTATTACATCATACGTAAAAAGTTTCATTCAAGTAATAATAAAATTAAACTTGATTCGGAGAAAAAATCAGAATTAACTGAAAAAATTCCACTAGAAACGGAAATAATTGTGAAAAAATCTGATCCTGAGCTAACTCAAGCATTTCAAAGTACGTAGAATTTTACCATTTTTCTGTAAATTTGAATTAATTTAATAGAAATTTCAGTAAAATGTGTTTGTGTGTATTTGTATGTGAGAATGTGATTTTAGAATAGAATAAAATAAATTAAAGTGTGTTACTAAACGAAAAATTCATTGAACTGTGCATGTGACCTTTGTATTTGTTGCTTATTTATTTTATTTTAATATTACTTTTCGTTTCTTTTCATTTTAATTACAGGTAGCACCAACAGTACTAATAAAAATAATAATATAAACAGTCCTTTGTCAAATAACCCAGAATCCCCGACACATATCCAAAAAGGACCAGTCGCCTCCCCTACCTCACCCAGTAAATCAATCTCAAGGAAAAAATCAACATCACCCGAACTATCCCAACTCGCATCTGAGCTAAAACGTGTCTCATTTTCAACAAATTTAATTTCATATCAATCTGATATGGCTGAAAGTGAAGCAGGTGGTGGTGTTAGTGATACCAATACCCGTCCAAGTTTCCTTGTTGGCGAAGAAAATGGTTCACCTGAAGCAATGGACTCATTAGAAGCTACTGATGATTTTCCACTTGAAAATGGAAAGATGTCAACGTATGAGCAAAAGTTATTGGAAAAACGACGTCGATTAAGGTAGGTCTTGAATGTAACTAAAATTTAATAGTAAAATACCAGACGTATCCACATTTGAATACTCATTCACTGTCCACGCAAGTGCATTAACATCGCGTGAGCCTGTGACGATAACAAAATATTTATTGTGTGACAACGTTGACATAATTTTTACTGATATGACAACAAATTTAATACTCTATGCCAATATATAATGAAATGAAATTGAATGTAGTACAAAAAAGCCGGTTAATATAATGATGTATACGTGTTAAAATCATACTTAATACAGTAATTTAAACGAGTCTCTCGCTCTCACACATGCGAATTCTCTTCAGCACATTCATGTTGAGATTAAAAAAATAATATGGGAAAAAAGCCTGTGAAACATGTGATTTCAGTAATAATTTATGTAGTGTCTGTAACAAGTGCATTATTTTTTTATACGTTCATTTTATAGATATATAAATACAGAGAGCTTTAATGATTAATGTTGATTTTTTTTAAATAATGTGGGTGTGTTATAATAACAACAAATATTTTTAATGATGAAATTTGTCCGTTTAAAGAAGAAAGTCCTACCTAAAGCGCTGGAAGACGAAAATGAATGAAGAAAAAACATAAGCAATATTCATCACAAACAGAAGAATCAGACAATTACCATATAGACTCTTTCGAATCAACACAACAAACATAGAATGATTAGACACACTTAAATACCTTGGAGTTACACTAGACTGAAATTAACATACAAAAAACACATCGCAATAGTCATACAAAAAAACACACACATCAACAAAAATACTTTACAGCTTACTCAACAAAAAATCTCATCTCAACATACACAACAAAATTCTATTATACAAAGCCAGACTCCGTCAGATTTTCACATATGCCACACCAGCCCTCTTTAACATAGCCAAAGCCCAAATTCAAAAATTACAAATTTGCCAAAACAAACTACTTAAAATGGCACTAAACGTCCCTTTGCGAACAAAAAAAATAGACATACACAACAGAACAAAAAACAAAAACAGTCAACGAATTCATCACCAGCCTCAAATAAAACTTCATGAATAGATTACATTTTGCTCAAGATTAAATAATTGCCTTAGTGGTATTTATCTTAAAGAGCCAATACATCCAAAATCACGATACAAGAACCCAAAAGCCTCGACGGAAATATTTTATAAATATAATTACAAAAAGAACCTGATGTGCCTGATTAGAGCTTACACAGCATCGTGACATCACCAAATGTGAAAAGTAACATCAGTTTTTTCTTTTTAATAAGACGAAATACCACGAAGGACAATGAATATCCCCATTTCCATCTCATAATCACCGAAAACATAGAAAATCACCTGACCTTGAATATGAGATAATGAGAAAACTTAATCACAACTGTAAATCCACATACATGATATGGTTGCTATAGTAACATATTACCGGCAACAGACGTCATTTTTCCATATAAATAATATATTAAACTTAAAATCTGTGTACAAACAATGATTTTTATTGTTCTCTCTCTTAACTAAACCCCATCAAATATGAATGATATTTTTATATCGAACGATCATACGATAAACCTGTTTTTTTCATTCATACTTTTCTTCTTCTTTCTCATTCCATTCAGCAATTTATATCACGAATACTCCTTATATAACTTAACTCCAGTCCATACACACAGAGAGAATTGCTGACTTAACTTCAATACAAAAATTTGCCATTGACTCATTCAGTTGTACTTGAATCGTGACCGTATTAAGACGTGGCTTGTAATAAAAATTACATTGAAATAAAAATTAAAGTTAATATTTGATCTTCAATTATTTGAACTGAAAAGTCTTGTGCGTATCGGTGTCTTGTTTAATGAAGACAAGAAATATGTAATAGTGAAAGCTCATAATTTATCGTAAAAATGGATGAACAAAAATAATTATAACACATACCAAATTTAAAGTAAATTCATTTGATGAAATGAAAATATGCCTAAATTTTATCAAGCTACTAAATCATAAAATAAATATTTATTGTATAAATTATCACTAAAGCATATTACGGTTAAATTTCATACAAAAAATGTGCGAATTAATTCAATTTGTGAATTTGAACGTCTTGAAGTGAAAATTGATTTAAATTGAGTAAAATATGAAATATGAAAATGAAAAATAATTGGCATTTTTAAATTAATACCTAAACAGGTACAATTTGATCACTTTCTGTGTTAATGTTGTCTCAATCTCTATATAATAGACTGTGTCTGTACTACTCGTGTCGTTGTGGCACAATATAATTTAAACTTAAATTCAAATAATTTAAAATAATAATAATAAAGAAAAAAAAGTGTAAATAAATTTCGAAAGTGAATGAAAAAAAAGAAACCTGTTGACTTCATAATTCGACTTGACATGACACAATATTGAAATTATTTTTATTATTATTTTCATATAAACAAGTTTGCCTTGTAGTAAAAGTTTTTTTTGCTGTGATTTTCTCATTAATTAGCAATTTCAAAAGTTTACAATACGTGAAATTTAGTGCAAAGAAAAGTTTTTTTAAAATAATTATGAAATTTTTTTGACATGATACAGAATTCAAAGTATTCACAATGAAATTTTATTGTAAACTGTGATAAAAAAACTTGTTTTTACTTATTTTAATTTTATTGAGTTGTATTGAATGTCAAGGATGAGTTTCGAACAAATATTTATCAAGTTAAATATTTTTTATTTATTTTTCAATTGTAACACGTATTTCAAGATTCAATTTGTGTCATATTGCGAGTTGGCAGTTGACGATCCCTAGCTTTAAATTAAATATGAAAGTGCATTAAAGTTTGACCCAATTGTGGAGAAAAATAAGTTTTTTGCAAAAATTTATTCTTTTTAAATTTGATTGTATCGTTTTTTTCATGCAAATTTGAATTTTTTCGTTTAATTTGACAGATGACATTATACTCTGACTTTAAGTAAAATTTGACAGTTTCCGTATATTTGTATCTACACAAAATGAACTGTCAAATTCAACCTGTCACTTTTGCACACATTAACGAGCTTAGTCTATAGAACAGAATTCATTTTAACGTTTGAAATGTTTACATACAAACTTTTGACGTGTCTGTATGTCTTTCTGTAGAAAATAAACGTCAAAACGAAATTATAGCCTAGGGACTTTGCCTTTCAGGTACGTTTAGACAGACATTCACAAAAGTGGTCTCAAAAACGCATTTTTAACAGAATTCAACGAATCAAAAGTTATTTCGATCTAGAATTCCATTTATATGTGAATCATTTTCCATGAGATCTGTGTAAAACTTTTTAATCCCATTAACAGTTTATTTCAAGGTCAATTTCAAAGGAAACGATAAACTGACATAAATATTATTGTTTACAAGAAATATCCTGAAATTATTTCAAAATACAGTGTAAACAATTACACGTGCATGTCATAAGACGATAATTCTTATCCGTACAACTCATTGGAACACATTTTTATTGACACAAATTAATTTCAATTAATATCGTATTTTATTTTCATTTTTATTCTCTGTCATGGTCACACAAAACTTTCTCCTTAACTGACCGACCTCTGACAAAACGGGTGATACTCGTTTAATGTTGTTCTTGATTGTTTAAGAAGGACATTTTGATTAATTTTCAATGTAAAATTTCTCTTGAATCAATTTATTTACATTTAAAAGTAAATAAATAAAAACACTGAGACATTGCATTTTACCAGGAAATTTAATTTCAATACGTTTTTCCCTTATTATTTTTATGACATTTAAATTAAAATGACATAAATTCAAGTGAAATCCATTACAAATAACACGCAAAACAAGATATTAATTGCATTTTAAAATGATAATGTTAAGCAAGTAGCTAGTCGTTCATTGTAGTGACATTAATAATTCAAAGGTACAATTAAGTGAATATTAACAACGACAACATTCAAAGGGGCTCGTATTTTGCATTATTACGTAAAAATTATAATTTGTGTATAGTAAAAATTTTTATTGAAATGTTGTAAATAATTTCATAGGGATTTTTTTTTAAATTTATTATTTAATATTGATATTCAATGTGATGTGAGTTAATGTCAGTACTTTTATTGAATAATTGAATGAAATTTTAAAATTAAAGATACTATGAATAAGACCTTTTTGTCGTAACGACTAAAAATGGAAAGAACAAGAAATTGTCTGAGCCATAAAAAGAAAGGCAATTGAACAACCAAACGCTCCTCCTTCAAGCATTTTTAGCAGTGAAATTGCCACCGTTTCCAATGATAACGACATAATTATGAACTTAACGACGTGTTTGTAGAGCTTTAGTGGGCAAAGTTTTAAATTTTATAAGAAAAAAACCAGGCGTTTCCATTTAATTTAACTAAAATAACTCGGTTTTCATAAAATTCTTTTTAAATTACTTCATCAAAAGCAAATATTCCATTTATTTCTTTTAAAATAAAAATTTTTTACGTCATTCGCAACGAAAAATGTACTATTGATAGAAAAAAACTGCAAAATATGTTTAACCTTTCCTTTCAAACATGGGGTCCGTTAAGTGGCAATATGATCATAATATTATATTTTAATGAGGAAAAAAATGGATCAATGAGTATTTGGTTTTATTCGTTTTGAAGTGCAAATTCACTGTTGAGAGTGAGGCCTTACTGAAATTTGTCTGAAGCTGTCTTTTATTATTACTTCAGTATTTCTTTAGAAGCTTCCAGTGACCCCTCAAATTTTTATTGACCCTCCAAATTTCTAGTGAACCCTTAAAATTTTAGTGACCCCCGAAACTTCTGAATTACTTCCAGCTCATATTCTAAAGATGAAATGAAATCCAGTCACATATTTGATGTTAAATGGTCTCATATTTCTCTCAATTTTCGATTTTGCTCTCTCTCTCTCTCCTTGTTTTTTTTTTAACTTACCTTGCTTATACCCTTAGAAGTCCGTCATCAAAATGATGGGTTAATTTCGAGGTATCATCATACATTTTTTTTTTATTAAAAATTCTCCACTTTGAATATCTAATTACATAATAAATAAAATTCATCTTTATTTTGACTGTAATTGCTAAAAATAAACGTAAGACTCTTTAAAATCAAACAAGTTCCATAAAAATACAAAAAATAATTAAAGCAAAAAACCGGTAATTTTTTTTATGAGTTAGTTTGTTAATAAAAAAAAAAGTTATTTTTACGTCAGTACCACATTTTTTTGTTTACTTTGATGTTCACTCACCTACCTCAATCGAATTTCGTTGTAAACTTAACATAACTTTTAATGATAATATAAAAAAAATGGTTCTGTTCTGTTCTGTTTACAATTAATAATGATATTCACTAATCTCAGTCAAAACATTTGCAACGTCATGCTATTTGAGATTTAACATCACTGGTCAAAAAGAAATACGCAATCTTCTAGAGATTTTTTTTTAAAGTGTCTTGTTATTTCAATATTTATCTTTTTTTTTAACTGAGTTAATTAGTTTTCTGATCAAGTTCCTTCATATTTGAGTTTAGTCAGTATTTGAGCGTTGTCGTGTTAAGTCTTTTTTGAATTGAAAGTGATTAAATTTTTTAATTTAAATTAAATTTAGGATTTATTTTTATTAATTTTTATGTTTTGGTGATAATTTATATTAAATTAATTGCAATTAAGTTTTAAATGTATCATTTTTTTAAGGACTGCGTGACATTGACAATAAATGAAAAATTAAATCAAATTCTGTGATATTTAAATTCAAATAAAAAAAAAATTGAAAGCTCTCTTAAAAGCTGAAATAAAAACAAAAAATTAAAGGACAAAAAATAACTTTCACATAAAAATCGAATCCTGTCTCGATTAATAATAAAAATAATGTTGAAGCGTCGTGCGAGTAAACGTTTTGTGTTGGCCGAAAGTGGTGAAGATGGTTCATGGGATCCAAAAATTGACTCAGCAACTTCAGATCAAAGTGAACAACCGAAGGGACCAATTCCGACAATTGCCGAGCCGGATGTCGTCAAAGGAACGGAGGAAAAGTCTGGAGCTGCAGCTGCGGCTGCCGTTGAAGCGAGATTAGAAGCTGCCGCAACACAACAACTCAAAAATGAGAATTTATTAAAAGTTAGCACGGGATTAACTTTAAAGTAGGTTAATTTTTTTTTATTTCTTTCATAATAACAGTTTTTTACGATATATTGATGGATACCCGATTAAATTAACTACGCAACAAACTTGTTTAACTTTTTTTTGTTGCAATCATGATATTTACAGTACAAATTTATTTGACTTTGGTATGTCAATGTTAAATGTAGTGTAATTTTACGTTAAAGTACTAATGAGTTTCTTTTTGGTGTAATTTTTGCCTTTTCATTGTTGAATTTAACGAAAAAAATTATGAGGAAATGTAAATTTTAAATGTTTTCACTTAGAATGGGTCATAAATTTGAATTTAAAATTTAGATCCAAGACAATTTTTTTGTCTTAGTTCTATTTTAATTAAATTAAATCTTTAACCGACTCCAATTCACTTCCAAAAGCACATTTTTCTGATAATTGTACATTAAAATTTAAAAAAATTCAAAGTATGATTCAATTCAAGTAACATTCAGTCGTATTTCAGTCAAATAATGAAAAAGGATGTTTTGGTGTAGTAGCTTTACAAAGATATTTCAAATAATTCCAGTGAATTTGAATAATTTGAGTGCCGATGAAGATAAAAATGAAAGGAATGAACCGAGAATTAGTGTTATTAGCACAGGAAAATTATCAAGGTATAAATTTGAAATTAAATTACAAATAACCAGGCGTTTCCATTGAAATTAAATATAGTCATGCTTGCATTAGCCGTTTAAATGTGTCGCTGTGGGTATGCGTCATATGAATGCATGGCATGCATTTAGGGGATTGTATAAAATTGTCGAATTTTCCAATTTCGCAAAATGGCTGTCTATTTGCGAAAATTACCGCGATCTGAGAAACGCACGGGATTGCTTATGAGTCGCAGATCAAATATCGCAAAAGGTGATTTTATTGAAAATGCACATTCAAAATGGCCGACTTTCCAAAATGGTTGATTTTTTTCAAAAAGCTGCCTTTTCCAAAAAATCATAGGCCGCGAAAAATTCGTGAATCGTGAAAATTTTTTTTTGTTTCTCAAATCGCGGGATGTTAACGAGCCGCAGGTCAAGGAAAACCTGCGGACCGTAGAAAATACAGCAAATGACAAATTTCCAAAAATTGTACATTCAAAATGGCCGACTTTGAAAAATGGCGGAATGTTCCGAAATCACCGATTTTTCAATATGGCGGAATTTTTCATAATGGCTATCCATAGAAATGCGCTTGTGTATATCAACCACGATCACGTTTCACATATTTTTTTATTTTCATGTAAAATTTTGAGGCTCAGATGACATTTTTTTATTAGTCTCACATCTTTAACTGATTTTTTTCAAATTAAAATGACCGTTAAAAAATTAACCGATAAGATAAGATAACTTCCCTCCACATGAATGAAAATACGACACTTTTAGTCTTTTATCATATCATTTTCTTATCATTTCAATTAAAATTCTCTCATTATTTCATTAACTCACCTACACCTTGAACTTGAACTGTTCAACAAAAATTTAATTTAAAAGTTAATTTACCCATTTTTGTTCAATGATCGTTCATGACATCACCGTACAAATTGTAACACGTGTGCGACGAGAGACCACTTAAATAACAGCAGTGAACAAAAAAAAACAAAACTTGAATTTGAAATTGAGTGAAGAAATAACAAGAAAACTGTGTGGATTCCTTCAAAGTAAATATAAATAATCTTCATTGTAGAAAATTGAGAATTTGAGAGAAAAAATTTCGGTGTTTTGTGAAAAATTTTTTGTATTAATGTTAGTTTAATGTGAAAAATTACAGCGCAAAGACACGAAAACGGTTACTTTGAAAAAAAAAAATATTTAAAGGAAAAAATCAAAAAAAATTCTGTGATATTTAATCAATATTAAAATAGTTGACGATAAAAAAAAAATCAAAATTGATTCATAACAAAGAAAAAAAAAATTAAATTCAGATCATGTTCAAAAAATCAAAATTGTCTAGTTTCTTGCGATCATATGTTTGACTTTCCTATGTGTATAGTTCATTTTGAGTACAAATTTTTTATTTTATTTTAAAGATCAAGGTCAATTGCGTTAGTTTCACTTTTTTTACACATTTTTTCAACACACGTTTTGATATTCATTGAAAATTGAGTGAAAATCCAAAGTGACGTTGAAAATTTTCCTGTATTGTGAGAGAATTTTGCTTGGAATTTGAATAATGGATGAGGAAACACCGAAACGGTGGCCTCGTTACCCGTAAGATATTGTTTTTTTTTTTGTTGTTACTATCATCATCATGATTCGTTATCAATTATTTTGATTATAAAATTAATAATCAATCAATTGTGTGTATTAAAATATTTGCACTTAACTAGCCTTGAAATGAGTTTTTACCTCCATGTTACGTCTTGTATCGAATTGAATCGTAATCAATTAATTTTTAATCAAATAATCTAATAATCGTTGTTTTTATTTTTTTCCTTACAGACCTAGTATGTCCCATGGCACCGGCCTTGGATTAGATCGACACCAAGAACGAGATTTCATTTTATCAACAACTGAGGAATTTGTCAAGCGTTTTGGTGGCACTCGAGTAATCAATAAAGTGAGTATGAAATTTATATGAGTTGAATGTAAAATTAAATTGAATTGAAATTTATTTTTTTTGCTTAGGTTTTGATTGCAAACAATGGAATTGCCGCTGTTAAATGCATGCGATCAATTCGCCGTTGGTCCTATGAAATGTTCAAAAATGAACGTGCCGTGCGTTTTGTCGTCATGGTCACGCCGGAAGATTTGAAGGCAAATGCTGAGTACATTAAAATGGCTGATCATTATGTGCCTGTACCGGGAGGTTCTAACAACAATAATTATGCGAATGTTGAGTTGATTATTGATATTGCGTTGCGAACTCAAGTGCAAGCTGTTTGGGCTGGATGGGGTCATGCCTCGGAAAATCCTAAATTACCAGAATTGTTGCACAAACAGAATTTGGTGTTTTTAGGTCCCCCGGAACGAGCAATGTGGGCATTAGGTGATAAAGTTGCTTCTTCAATTGTAGCCCAAACTGCTGACATTCCAACACTTCCGTGGTCTGGCTCGGAATTGAAAGCCCAATACACTGGGAAGAAAATTAAAATTTCAAATGAATTGTTTTCACGTGGTTGTGTCCAGTCAGCTGAACAAGGTTTACTTGCCGCGGAGAAAATCGGATTTCCTGTCATGATTAAGGCATCTGAAGGTGGTGGTGGCAAAGGTATTCGTCGTGTTGATGGTGCTGACGAATTTCCAGCTCTCTTTCGTCAAGTTCAAGCTGAAGTTCCAGGATCCCCAATTTTTGTCATGAAATTAGCCAAAGGTGCACGTCATTTGGAAGTCCAACTGCTGGCCGATCAATATGGAAATGCAATCAGTTTATTTGGACGTGATTGTTCGATTCAGCGTCGTCATCAGAAAATTATTGAGGAAGCACCTGCAATCGTTGCCTCCCCTGAAGTCTTTGAAGACATGGAAAAAGCCGCTGTACGCTTAGCAAAAATGGTTGGTTACGTCTCAGCTGGTACAGTTGAGTATTTGTACGATGGTGAAGGCAGATATTTCTTCCTTGAACTCAATCCAAGACTTCAAGTCGAACATCCTTGCACTGAAATGGTAGCCGATGTCAATTTACCGGCATGTCAACTTCAAATTGGAATGGGAATTCCACTGTATCGCATCAAAGACATCCGATTGCTGTATGGTGAATCACCATGGGGTGGAACTATGATCGATTTCGATAATCCAAGTCAGAAACCAAGACCTTGGGGACATGTCATTGCAGCCCGTATCACCTCAGAGAATCCAGATGAAGGATTTAAACCCAGCTCCGGCACAGTTCAAGAATTGAATTTCCGTTCAAGCAAAAATGTATGGGGTTATTTCAGTGTAGCCGCAAGTGGTGGATTGCATGAATTCGCTGACTCACAATTCGGACATTGTTTCTCATGGGGAGAGAATCGACAACAAGCACGAGAGTAAGTCAATTCCATTTTGTTCCTTTTAAATTAAATTTAATTGAAAATTATAATTTTTATTAACAGAAATTTAGTAATTGCATTGAAGGAACTCTCAATTCGTGGTGACTTCCGAACAACAGTCGAATATTTGATCACTTTACTGGAAACCCAAAGTTTCCTGGAAAACACAATCGATACTGCTTGGTTAGATGCGTTGATCGCCGAACGAGTTCAATCCGAAAAACCCGACATTTTACTTGGAGTCATAAGTGGAGCACTCCATATCGCTGATCGTCAAATATCAGAAGCATTTTCAAGTTTCCAGACATCCCTGGAAAAAGGTCAAATCCAAGCTGCAAACACACTCACAAACGTCATTGACGTTGAACTTATTTCGGATGGCTTAAAATATCGTGTCCAGGCAGCTAAGAGTGGTCCAAACACGTATTTCCTTGTAATGAATGGTGATTTTAAGGAAATTGAAGTTCATCGATTATCTGATGGTGGAATTTTATTGTCGCTAGAGGGCGCTTCCTACACAACATACATGAAAGAAGAAGTGGATCGTTATCGCATTGTAATTGGAAATCAAACTTGTGTATTTGACAAGGAAAATGATCCGTCAATCCTGAGAAGTCCGTCAGCGGGAAAACTGATCAATTTATTGATTGAAGATGGAGCTCATGTGAACAAAGGACAACCGTATGCCGAAATTGAAGTCATGAAAATGGTGATGACTTTGACGTCACAAGAAAATGGAACAGTTTCATTTGTAAAGAGACCTGGCGCAGTTTTAGATGCTGGCACACTGTTAGGCCACCTTGAATTGGATGATCCTTCGTTAGTGACCAAAGCACAACCATACAAGGGCACATGGGGCACAAGTGATAACACTGCAGTAACAGAAAAACTCAATCGTATCCACAATTCATACAAGACAATCTTGGAAAATACGCTTGCAGGATACTGTCTTCCTGATCCATACAATGCACCACGATTACGTGAAGTTATTGAGAAATTTATGCATATTTTACGAGATCCGTCGTTGCCACTCCTTGAATTGCAAGAGGTCATGGCTTCAATTTACGGGCGCATTCCAACGATAGTTGAAAAGAAAATCCGTAAATTGATGATGTTGTATGAGAGAAACATCACATCCGTGCTCGCTCAATTTCCATCCCAACAAATTGCTAGTGTTATTGATAGTCATGCAGCTACACTCCAAAAACGAGCGGATCGCGATGTGTTCTTCCTCACAACTCAGGGTATCGTTCAATTGGTGCAACGTTATCGAAATGGCATCCGTGGTCGAATGAAGGCTGCTGTCCACGAACTTCTACGCCAATATTATGCCGTTGAATGTCAATTCCAGCATGGACATTACGACAAATGTGTCGCAGCAATTCGTGAAAAGCACAAAGACGATATGGCAGCTGTTGTAAATACAATTTTCTCACATTCACAAGTAGCAAAGAAGAATTTACTCGTAACCTTGCTCATCGACCATTTGTGGAGTAATGAACCTGGATTAACTGAAGAATTGGCGGCCACATTGAGTGAATTGACATCATTGAATCGTGCCGAACATTCCCGAGTTGCATTGAGAGCGCGACAAGTTTTAATTGCCGCTCACCAGCCTGCCTATGAATTGAGACACAATCAAATGGAATCGATTTTCTTGTCAGCTGTCGATATGTATGGACATGATTTCCATCCAGAAAATTTACAGAGATTAATTTTATCTGAAACAAGCATCTTTGATATTTTACATGATTTCTTTTACCATACAAATCGGGCAGTGTGCAATGCTGCATTGGAAGTTTACGTGAGACGTGCTTACACTTCATATGACATCACTTGTTTGCAACATTTGGAACTGTCAGGTGAAGTTCCACTTGTGCATTTCCAATTTTTACTTCCAACTTCCCATCCAAACCGTATTCGGATCACAGCTGATAACAATGTTGAGCTTGACCTTGAAGGAAGTTTCATGCGAACTGGATGCATGGCGGCATTTGATTCATTTGATCATTTCAAGCAATATGCTGATGAGATTTTAGATTTATTGGAAGATTTCGTGACACCTGCAGTCGTTTCAAAGAACATTCTCGATGCTGTGGAAGCAGCTACCGGTGATTCCGTGTCAGATGGTCGTCATAGTACATCAATCAATGTTTCCATGTCAGAAAATTATGGTCGTGCTGAAGATGTCATTAAATCAACTGAGCCAATTCACATTCTGAGCGTTGCTGTACGTGACACAGGAGATTTAGATGACATTCAAATGGCAAATCTTTTTGGTAGTTTTTGTGCATTGCATCGTGATGAATTGCTGACACGTCGTGTAAGGAGAATTACATTTGCTGCATTGAAAAAACGACAATTCCCGAAGTTCTTTACATATCGTGCGCGAGATCTCTTCACTGAAGACAGAATTTATCGACATTTAGAGCCAGCATGTGCATTCCAACTGGAACTTAATCGTATGAGAACTTACGAACTTGAAGCATTGCCAACAGCAAATCAAAAAATGCATTTATACCTGGGACGTGCAAAAGTGTCAAAGGGTCAGGAAGTGTCTGATTTCAGATTTTTTATTCGTTCAATTATTCGTCACAGTGACTTGATTACCAAAGAAGCATCATTTGAATATTTACAAAATGAGGGAGAACGCGTGCTATTAGAAGCCATGGATGAGCTTGAAGTTGCATTTTCACATCCACACGCCAAGCGAACGGATTGCAATCACATTTTCCTCAATTTCGTTCCAACTGTCATCATGGATCCCGCAAAAATTGAAGAATCTGTCACAAAAATGATCATGCGATATGGCCCAAGGTTATGGAAATTAAGAGTCTTACAAGCAGAATTGAAAATGATCATCCGCCAAACACCACAATCACCTACTCAAGCAGTACGGCTTTGCATCGCCAATGATTCCGGATATTACCTGGATATTTCAATGTACACAGAATTTACAGACAAAGAAACGGGAACGGTGAGTCAATTCAAATTAAATTTAATATTCATTTGAATTCAATTCCCTTTATATTTATTTTCATTGCAGATCAAATTCCAAGCATACGGAAATCGACAAGGCCCACTTCATTTACTACCAATTTCAACACCATACGTAACGAAGGATTACCTGCAACAAAAACGATTCCAAGCCCAATCAAATGGCACCACTTATGTATATGACATTCCTGACATGTTCCGTCAAATGACTGAACGGCATTGGCGCGATTTCTCCAAAGCGCGTCCAACTGAAGACATTAGAATGCCGGAAAAGGTCCTTGTTGAATGTGTTGAACTCGTATTGGATGGTGATAATTTAGTTGAAATGCAACGCCTTGGAGGTGAAAATGATTGTGGAATGGTTGCATGGAGATTAGTTCTTGCCACACCCGAATTCCCAGAAGGACGTGAATTGATATTAATTTGTAATGATTTAACATACGTGATTGGATCATTTGGACCTAAGGAGGATTTGTTATTCAATAAAGCATCGGAATTGGCACGCGAACGACAAGTACCAAGAATTTACATTTCATGTAATAGTGGAGCGAGAATCGGTCTCGCGGAGGAAGTGAAAGCTCTGTTCAAGGTAGCGTGGGAAGATCCCGATGAGCCTGAAAAGGGTTTCAAGTACATTTACCTGACAACCGATGATTACAGTAAAATTGCGAACAAGAATTCAGTTCGTGCCATATTGATTGAGGATGAGGGCGAACCAAGGTATAAGATAACCGACATAATTGGTGTTCAAGATGGCCTCGGTGTTGAAAATCTTCGATATGCTGGAATGATTGCAGGCGAAACATCGCGTGCATATGAAGATATTGTAACAATTTCCTTGGTGACATGTCGCACAATTGGAATCGGCTCGTATTTAGTGCGATTAGGACAGCGTGTAATTCAAATTGAGAATTCTCATATCATTTTAACGGGATATGCCGCTCTCAATAAGTTGCTTGGTCGTAAAGTGTATGCATCTAATAATCAATTGGGAGGTGTTCAAATTATGTACAATAATGGTGTCACGCATAAAACTGAACCGCAAGACTTAGATGGTGTCTATACAATTTTACATTGGCTCTCTTACATTCCAAATAAACGTGGTGGAAAATTGCCACTTGTTTCATTGAGTGATTCAATTAATCGTCCTGTTGGTTTTATGCCTACCAAAGCTCCATATGACCCGAGATGGATGCTTGCTGGTCGAGTTAATCCAACAAATCCAACTGAATGGGAAACTGGGTTCTTTGATCGAGGTTCATGGAGTGAAGTTATGGAGCCATGGGCACAAACTGTCGTTACAGGGCGTGCAAGGCTTGGTGGAGTGCCTGTCGGTGTGATTGCGGTTGAAACCCGAACTGTTGAAGTTACAATTCCAGCTGATCCGGCTAATTTAGACTCTGAATCAAAGACAGTTCAACAAGCAGGACAGGTCTGGTATCCAGATTCATCGTACAAGACAGCTCAAGCAATCAAAGACTTTGGACGTGAAGAATTACCGTTACTGATATTCGCTAATTGGAGAGGATTTTCAGGTGGACAAAAAGGTAATTGAAATCACAATTTTCTTTTAGTTTCATTAAATTATAACATTTTCAATTAAAATTTTTAGACATGTATGAACAAATCGTCAAATTCGGAGCTTACATCGTCGATGCTTTGGTCCAATACAAACAACCAGTTCTCGTTTACCTGCCACCCAATGCAGAGTTACGTGGTGGAGCCTGGGCTGTCCTCGATTCCCTTATCAATCCAGAATATATGGAATCCTATGCCGATCCTGAATCACGAGCTGGTGTCCTTGAGCCCGAAGGTATCGTTGAAGTGAAATTCCGGGAAAAAGACATTACCAAGACAATTCATCGCATTGATCCAATTGTACTAAAGGTAATTAAATCATCACTTTAAATTTAAATGAAACATTTTTTTTAATAAATTTCCTTTTCAACAGTTAAAAGAAGAACTCACAACAGCAAATGGTGACAAAGAAACCCTCACAAATATTGAAAATAAGATTAAGGAACGTACAAGCACTTTGCTGCATGTGTATCATACTGTCGCAATACATTTTGCTGATCTGCACGACACACCCGAGAGAATGCTTGAAAAAGATTGTATCAAAGAAATTGTTTCATGGCGCACTTCAAGAACCTTCTTCTATTGGCGTTTACGGCGATTACTGTTGGAAGACACTTTTGTGAAACAAATTCGTGCCGCACAACCTGAATTCAGTGTCGGTCAAGCGAAAAATATGTTAAGGAGGTGGTTTGTCGAAGATTTGGGAGCTACAGAGGTAAATATTTCATTTTCAAAATTTGAATTGATTAAATTTAAACATTTTCATTAAATTTAGGCATATCTTTATGATAAAAATGAAGATGTCGTGAAATGGCTTGAAAAACAAACGCAAGACGATTCGATTGTGAAACGGAATATCGCTGCAGTGAAAAAAGATGCAATTATTTCACAGATCCAAAAATCATTGGAGGTAATTTTAATCTCTTCTTGTCTTATAAACAAAATCGCATTTTCTCTGAGCAAGCAGGCATTTCAAACTGTCATTTTTATTTTGACAGTCGCTGTATATATACAATATACGGAAACTTCAAAATGTAGTGACAGATCGAACTTGACTTTTGACGTTTACATGGAATTTTTATATACAGCGACTGTCAAAAAATTGACAGTTCTGAAAATTCCTCTGGGTGTGAGCAGGTTGAATTTGAAAGCTCATTTTGTATAGATGCACATACAGAAATGTCAAAAGTCTTGTACGTAAACTTGAATTGTCAAACTTTTACCTGTTTTAGTTTTGCTAACTAGCTGCGCTGATGAAAGTTTGACAATTTCTATTTACGTACAGGATTTTTGACATTTCCATATGTGTATCTATACAAAACTAGTGACAGTGATACAATAGAACTTCATATTGACGTTTATTTCTATAGAAACACATACAGAACTGTCAAAATTTTGTATGACAAATCTTCAAACGTCAAAATTTTCAAACTTTGTCCGTTAAAATTAAGCCCCATATTAAAATTCAATTTTAAATTTCCCCAGGAATGCCCTGAAATCACACTTGATGCCGTGGTCGGTCTCTGCCAAACTCTGTCACCCACAAATCGAGGAGAAGTCGTTCGGACGTTAGCACAACTCGCACTAGCCGAAGAACAGGAAGCAAATAACTCAGGATGACCAATGATTTACCATCAAAACTCTTTACAAAAAATAGAAAATAATAATAATATTACAAGTCCTTAGATTTTAAGAGAAACTTTACACATTAGACACAAAATTGGTAATTTTGGTAAAAGGAGGTTATCATAAATTGTTAAATTAAGGGCAGTTTTTTTTTTCATTCAATTTTAATTTTAAATTTATTTTTTGAATTGAAATCAAATAGTACTATTTTAGTTATAAATTATATAAAAATATAAATTAATTGGGTTTAAATTTAAGTTTAGCATTAATTTCAACGAGATCACACACAGGTACTGCAAAGCAAAGGATAAAATTGTACTATTTATTTTTATTTTAGCATATAAAATTAAATTTCATTATTTCTAATTCGTTACAAAAAAAATAAAAAAATAATGATAATTAAAAAAGTGATTGAGTCCGACATTTAAAATAAAAATGTTAAATTAAATTAAAAACAAACCATTTTTAATAAAAAAAAACCACAAAAATTAAGTCAATAAAAAAAATTGTTTAAAATAAAAATCAAACAGTTTTATTGTCATCTAAAAAATACAATCCAAATCCATTAAAAACTAATTTTTTTTTTCATTAAATTTTTCAATTTCAAACTCTTTTTGTTGCGGCAAGTTGCTCCAATTTCGTCAAAACATCTTGAAAATTTGAGTCTTTTGCGAATTTGACATACAATTGCTTACGAATAACTGGGAACGTTAAAAAATTTGGAATTTCTTTGCCAATCAGTCGCAAGTGTTCTTCCATTTCCTTGTTGTTCAGTGTAGCTCGATAACTGTTTTGAATTTTCAGGAGGACGACATCGAATGGGAGGACACCTTTCCGTTCTGTAATAAAAACGTTGCGAATGTGACGGGCAAGTTCTGGTAATCGACTGTAATTTGTTGCTTCTTTGTCCTGTGATGGACGTCGTGTCATTTGATCAAGAGCTTTTGCAGCCTGTTTTTGTCGGATTTTTTCAAGGAGTGATGCTGGAACACCTTTAAGGAGATTTTGGGTGTTTTTTGAAGGTGCAGGTGGTTCTGATTCATTTTTATTATTTGCATTAGGAACATCTGTGAGAGGTGTGGCGAGAATTTCTTCAGCGTCCTTTTTCTTCTTTTCCTGTAACCGTTCCAGGGCTTTTTCCATGTCAGTTCCACAATTAAAGAGATTTCGTGCTGTTGAAAGGATATCTTTAGCTGATGTCATGCGATCTTCTTGTGGTGGTTGTGGTAAATCACCGCGTTTCACTTCCGGAACACCTTCCAGATCAAAGTCCGGATGCCATCGTGTCAATTTTTTCCTGTCAATATTCATCGGAGGATCAAGTGTCTTCAAGAATTGCTCATGCTCATCTTTTACCATTTCAATCAAAACATTTCTCAGTTTTTCTTGACGTTCAATTAAAATTTGGGGATTCATCGCACTCTGATCGGCATTTTTAACTAAATTCTCTTCTTTAATGTCTTTTTTTGATGGGATTTTTACACCATTAGGAACAATCACAAGTTGATACGTCTCTTGCTTAGTTTCGGATCCGAAATTTCTCGTTTTTTCAATGTGGAAATTGAAAGCTTCCGGAAATAGATGCAGGATTTGAGCTAGATGTGATTCATGGAAATTCTTTCGCATCATACGTTGAACGGCTGGTTTGAGTTTTTTGAATGTAATTTTTTCATTGCGATTGTGTAACATGGCACAAACTGTATCCACAGCTTTGAATACCTCTAAAATGTAACGATATTTGTATGGGAGTTGAAGTGTTGGGCGTCCAGTCTCAATTAAGTGTTGGAATCGATGATGAGCTGGCATGCGGGGCGGACTCATGAGAGGATCTTTTCCTGGACTGAACAATCTTCGTGTTGGTGTTTTGTATTCCTTGGTTGGTGTCATCAATGGGTTCTTTTGAGGAGTGGTGTGTTGAATTTTAATTGGCGATGTAAATTCTTTGCGTGGACTGTAATATAAAAAAAAAATTGATTCAGTTCATTTCTAAAATTTTTAAGATATTTTTAAAATTACCTTAAAACCTCAACTTCCAGCTGATCGAATTTCTTTAATGATTTCGGTTTATTTGCAATTTCATTTGTAATTTCAACAGTCTTTTTTGGAGTTGATAAGGCTTTACGTTCAGTTTCCATGCGATCAAGTCGATCCAATCCCTGTTGAATTTTATTCAATTTCGTCTTTAACTCGGTCAGACGATCACTTTTACCGAGTTTTTCCTTAATTTTATCCAGTGGCAAGGCTTGAATTGTATCTTTTTTACTCGCACTTGGTCTTGGTTCAGATGGAATTTTCTGTTTCACCGGAGTTTGCATTCCTCGCTCAGCATTCAAGTTACTGTCCTTAGATCCAAATGCAGATTTTTCCTGTATTTTAGGGGATTCAATTGCAGTTTTAACAGGACTTTGCATTTTCTTTGGAGAAAGTAAGCCTTTGATGACAAAATCCACCAATTTTTGTTGGCCTGCTTCTGCGACATTTTTCTTTCCTCTAGTTCGTGGCGTCTTGTTAACCGGAGTTTTTTCACTGGCTGTCCGTTTCCTGTTTTTGGGAGTTGTTGCTTGATGAACATTCTCCTCGAATTTCGTGTCAAATGTGAGTTTTTGAGTTGCACGGGTTGATCGTCTGACTGTTGGACTTTGTAAAATTGACTCGACATCTTCGTTTCGTTCCAAGATCATTACTTTTGCTTTATTTGTTATAAAATCACTACCCGCACCGCGTTTCCGATTGGCAAAATACGAAGAAATTGCTGGTTGAGACATTTTCACGAGATTTAATGTATTATTTTACGAATTATTCTAATTAAAATACAAAATAAACTATTTTTTCTTCGACAAGAGATGCGTTATTTGAATGGCGATTGAAGAAACAAAATTTAGCGCGAAATACAGTTAGGCTGGAACAACTCGGAATTTGTTTACAATTTTTTTGTCAGTCACTCATTTTGACAGTTAATGTTTTTTTATGTTATTTATTAAAAATAAATTAAATTTTGAGATTCGTTTTAGAATTTTATTGGATTTAAATGAAATTTAATGGTAAATCATGTAAAAAAACATCGAAACGAATTAAAAGTTCATTTAAATGTGACGACTCTCAAAATTTGGATGGCCTTTCATTGATCAACTGTCATTTTTCGGTCAGTCGATCAAAATTCAAAATTTTCATTCAAAAATAAACCGTTAATAAAATTTTTCATTGAATTTTGATAAAACTTCAATGAAAAATCAATTGAAATTAAATTCCAAAAATATTTTGAATTAAATTCCATTAAATTTGCCTTTAATTTGACGTATTTTGTTCGACATTTTTGAATTTTGTGTGACTCCATGTTGCGATTTTGCAAGGTGGGTGTTTAAACTTCAAATCACAGCTGACCAAGCAAAATAAAAGAAAATCACTTCTTTACATTCTCTTTACCTTTTAAATTTTTTAATTTATTAAAAAACTTATTTTGTGCTCAAGGATACATTTTTAATTCATTAATTGATTATTTTTAGTGTAAACTGATGTCATCAATGTCTCCATCGGAGGTAAGTAAAAATTTAAGGAAAATGAAAGACACATTTTAAAGTTTTTTTAAATTTTTGTGACTTTCATGATTTGTAAAAAGTGAAAGAAAAAAATCATTGAGTTGGAAAACTTCCTCTTTGATGAAATCGGTAAAATTATGTGGATAGTCAAAAAAAAATTTCCAGGAAAACTCCATGATGTGAAGACTTTGTGAACAAAGAATTTATTGATAAAAAATTTATGAGATAACATTTTTTTTTACCTTTATTGACAAACAAACTTCATTCATAAATTTTTTACTTAGTTTTTTTTTGTCTTTAAATTCTCATGAAATTAAAATTTCATTTAGCAGTTTTTTTCACTTTTATTTGAATATAGCTGATTAAATTTATTTCAAAATCCGTGCAATTTTCTGCTGATAAACCATTTCATACAAATTTTACGTCACACCACATACAAGGTGATTACACTCCTATTTTGATAGCTTTACAATTAAGATTATACTTATGTTGAATAAATTTAAGTGTTACATAAATAATTTAGATTTCAATTTACAAAAAACCAGGCAACTCCATTGAAATTGAAAGGACTTCAATTCAGTGAGGGGTGAAATGGCACTTAAACCTCACCACGATTGACACGAGTGATTCTAATAATAAATTTGTGATTACATTATGACTTAACCACAAAAATAAATCATGTTTATTAATAGAGATTTCGTTTCATGTTATGAAAGATGAGATAAGATCAAGTTCATATGTAAGTCGCTTTCCCTTATTTGGATGAATATTTTCATATTAAATTGTATCAATTGAATAAATAAATTCGAATATTGATTGTAAATACTCAAATATTCATATAAATTTAGATGCAAATTTGCATTTAACGGTGCAATAATTAAGATTTGTAATAATTTATGATGTTCTATATAAATGTAAATGTAGTTACAAGGTTGTGTGTTATCTTATCAGTTCTCAAAATGCAGTGTTTAGAGATGTATTTTTGATGATACGATCACTTTTCAGATTAAATTTTGAAAATTAGAGCTATGATCATGTCAAGGTCTTATGAACATCAAACAAAAGCGGATCGTTTGAAAAGAAAGTCGCTTTGAGGTGAAGTTTTAATCTTTAGCTGAAATTTTTGTGGAACCAAAAGTACCACAAATTATGAATTCGGCCTGAATTTGAAGCAATGAAACGCAAATTATCACCGTATAGCTCTACAGTCCATTCATAGACACGTAGAAGGTGGCACCAAGTCGTGAAAGGTCAAAAAACGTTAAAATGTCATATTTTCTAACTCAGAACTGAATAAAAATTGATGATAATAAAAATAACCAAATTTGTCTCAAAAGTAGCATTAACTGGCCTACAATAAGACCATAGATGCTGATTTGACTCCATGGATAAGGAGAGTGAATTTTATTGCATTTAAGTGCATTCATTGCACTTTTATTGCATGTATCTCAATCAACAATTATTTCATTGCAAATATTTGCTCATAAATTGTTGTGTATACATTTCAACGACATCATGTTAAAAAAAACATCTTTTCCTTGCTAACTTCACTGCCGATATTATATTAATATTAAAGAAAAATGTAGAACGTAATCGTGAATGGCATACACGAGCGCATTTGCATAAAAATCACCAAAATTTACTAGGAACGTATTTTCCTTGAAACTTAATCGCATTTTACTCGAAAATTTTGTATGAAAATGAATTTTACTTTGTATGAAAAAATTGTAGTTTTTAAAAAATCCTTCAACTTTGCTGAACATTGTTTTAAGTGTTTTCCTACAAAAAATATTAGTTTTTGGCGAAAAACCTTCAAAACTAGAACTTTTTAATATCTTTATTGGCTATTTTGATCCAGTTACATACAATATTTCACTTTGAAGTATTCTACAAAAATGTTGTCTCATTTATGCTGAACAAAGTTGCCATACATCATTTAAGTGGTTTTCTAACAAAAAAATTGAGTTTTGAGTGAAAAACCGTATTCACTTAATATTGAAAGAATATCTGTCGTTTGTAATTTGTTTTTTGATTTTAAAAGCATTTATCATTGAAATACACTTTAAGTGTATTCAGAAAAGTTGTAGGAAATAAAAAACTCTTCAACTTGTTCTTTGGTGACTTAAATAAATTTCATATAAAAAAAATGAAGTTTTCATCAAAAAACTCCTAAAATTTCATTTAAAAATTAGCTTGATTTGAGCTTCTCTCTTTTTTTCATTAAATTAATTGAAAAAAAATACTCAGTATATTTTTGGAAAAAAATTTGTTATTACTATGGTGGATAAAGCATATTTTTTCTCAAATCAATAGGTAAAGCATTGAAACATACCTCGCCTTGTCTATCTATTTATTTGAGCAGTTCCTAGTGTTAAAATGCATTGTACACACTGCAAAACTGTCTTTTTCTTTTTTTTCCTTTCCATATTCTATATTAATATTAAATATTATTATTATTATTTTTGTACATTTTTTTTAGTATAATAAACTTGCATGCATGCCATGCACACACATTTATAGTAGAGTTAATATTTTATATTTTTACGAATAGAAGGAGAGTAGATGACGTTCTTTATTCTGTTGTGTTGATACATTTTACTTTATTCAATAGTCCAATTGAAAACATATTTTAGTCTCGATTCTAGTCTCGTGCTGAAATGATATTATTAGTATAATTTATAAGAAAAAAAATATATAAGCTAATAAAAGTCATCAGTTGGAGTGCGAAGATAATAAAAAGAAACGGACGCGTGCTATCCAGACGATTTAAATTAAAAAATTATTTTTTAATGTGAAATGTGGAAATGAAAATGTGGAAATAATTTAAATGAAAATTTTGTGTGACATGTCAAATTGTATGTGAAAAGGAAAAATTTAATTTCCACTGAAATTGTCTGGGTTTTCAGTTAAAGAACTTATGTGACAATGTGCTTGTAAAAAACTTTATTTTGATTAAATTTTAAATCAATGAATATTTAAATAATGAAATGTTTTTGAACAGAAGTGGAATAACATTAAAGTTTGATTATTGTTTTTAGAATATTTTAATTCGATACGTTGGTCTTCAAATTTCCTTTTATTTATTTTCGGACACACGAAGTGTAACAAAAAATTGTCAACTGCATAAAAGTTATTGAAGAATCTGAAAAAATACAAGATTTTTATTCATTTGAGAGTCAGAAACCGAATTCTAGCCACGTTAACTTATTCATCGAACACTGATTATATTTTTAGTGGACGCTCTCTTATTTTTAGCAACCCCTCATATTGACCCTCTATTTTTAACGACTTTTGGAGCTCTGGCACCTTTCTTAAGCGGCCCCTCCCAATTTTATTTACCGGCCCCTTTAAATTCTAAGCAACCCCAATACTTTTAGCTTAGTTCATTCCCGTTATCAAAAAATCTCTAATTTTCAACTCATGAAATGTAAAACACGTGAAATTTCAAAGAAATTTCCTGAATGTATTTTTGCAGATCATAAATCAGTCCTAATTCACATTAAAAAATTTCACTTACATTTTTTTTTAAATATCTTTAAATGACTCATGTTTCACATTAATTTAATCATATAAAAAAAATAACTAAAGAAGAAGAAGAAACGAAGGTAAAAATTAACCAAATCAAAAAAAAAAAAAGAATAAATAACACATTTGACAAGAATCGACATGATCTTTCTCATTTAAAGTAATTTAACCGCTTCATTGGTCAAAAACCGTTATAAAAAATTGATTCATTTAAAATTTCGATTTAAATTTTTTTAACGTGATTCAATGTGACAGTTTTTTAAATTAATCGAAAAGCACCCAATTTTACTTAGAAAAAAAATTCAAATTCATATTTAACACGTCTAACATCATCAATTAATCGCTTCATTTCTCATCCAATTATGAATTTTATTTATTTAATAGTTCACAATTAAACTTTAATTTAATTTCATTTGGTATAGCGCTATACCATATTTAAATGAAATGAAACAAATAAAAAACAACACACAATGAGAAAAAATTGAATAAATTAAAGTTAAAATGTTTTAATGTTGTGTTGACAACAATCAATTACAATTACAACATCATAAAAAATTTGTCTTCAAAAAAAAAAATTATTTATGTTTAGTTAGAATTTTTTCTTGTTTAAATATTTATTTTATTTTACTACAAAAATTTTATGAATACAAAGAATAATTTGCAATTCAGATCCTTATTTTCAATGAAAAAAAAAGAAAAATTTATCATGAACATAAAAAAAACTTTCATTTCAATTTCATGCCTTAACAAAGCACTATATTAGGTTGCTTTTTCCTTTTTATATATTTCAAGGCCAAATTTTATTTTTTAGTACTGAAATCAGAGAGAAAAATATCAAATTTCTTTGTTCCTCCATCTCTCAAAAGATTTTCATTTCTTTGTGTGTCTTTTGATTAATTTAAGACCTTGTAACAATGAAATTTTATTTACTAAAAGTAACTTTTTAATTGAAATGAATTCTAAAATATTTTTAATGGGGGCGATTAAATTGCATATCATTAAATGCATTTATTCCTCATACATTACAAATGAGTTTGATGTGACAAGAACATTTCTCTTACTTATTTTATGTTAATACGATGTGGGAATCGACTTTTTCTGTCTATGAATTTACTTTAAAAAGATAAATTGCATTCCAGTACTTTTATGCAACTACCTTGTTACCACATTCTTGATTCTGGTTTCTATTCTAAATGGAGAAAAAATTGCATGAACAGTTAAATCCTGTTTTAAATGTAGAAAAAGATGATGATCTAGTTTTATGCACAATTTCATAGAATTCTTCTGATTTTTCTGTTTAACTCGATGAAAAAAATTCTGTTATTTGATTAACAGAATGATGTTAAGTAATTTTAATATGACATTTAGAACGAAATGCTTTGAAGAGATGTCTCGTGTTGATATTGGATGTTAAAATGTATTAGACAGACATGCAAAATTTTAATTAGTCTGCCATGAATTGACATATTTTTTGTTTGATTTATTTATAGGTCATGTATCAATTTTTGAGTCATGAGATTAAAGTAGTGAAAGTTATCCCACTTTTCTTATCAAAAAATTTAGATTGAAGTTTGCTCTGAGTTTTAAACCCGAATCACGTTAAAATCAGTTTTGGTTTTTATGGTCAGTTTTATAGCCGTTTCTCAGCTCATTATGTAGCCCATATAATTTGCTAGCTATGAAGGGATGGTCCCAAATTAAGGCTAGAACGACCGTACGGTGATTTGGGTGTTGGACTGTCAATCTTAAGGTTCTTAATTTTCAATTTTCATCTAGGCTTGAAATTTAACTACCTCAAATATCGTTTTTATCGGCTACTCAATTTGAGTTCTTGGCTAGATAGATAGATATGAAAAGGGCCATGTGAGTCCTATTGTGGATACTGTAAGAATAGTTAAATTCCTTCAAAGTGCCCCTAACCACGAGACTTGACCCGTATAATCTCTCTTATTCCTGAAAAATTCTCAAATTTTCCATAAATTTCAATCAATATCAGTCGATAACCTTCAAAATCTAGAGGATCTGGGTATGACTTCCCAAAACGCTTAAACCTTTTAACCTCTTATCTTTAGCAATCACATAAGATATTCTGCAGTTTCATAGTTCTCTTCGCAAAATCTACATTAATCATTCTCTATCAATTTCATTTTTTTCAGATGATATCTAAATTTGTTGTGTCCCGTAAAAATACTTACACTCCATTTGATATGTTTTTTGGATTGTCTTAATTACTCTTCTGTTTTTCTTCTTTTAGATGAAATCCCTTTAATGAACCTTTTAAATTTTCTGGGGCCTGGAATGTCCTCCCAATATTTTGTAAATTTCTGATTACACTATTTTGTTGTTGTTTGATTTAACAGTTCCCAGCGAGAAACCACAGTTTAAAAAGGTTTCAGCATGTTCTTCACTTGATACAAGGGTTGCCAGTACATCGGCCGTTTCGTTACCTTGTATACCACTGTATCCTGGAATCCAGAGATGTTTCACATTAACTGAATCAGAGAGATGACTAAAAACTAATAAAGCAATCCTTGACTTGATAGGAGTTAACCTTGAAGTTATTTAAAGTGGGCTAGATAAAGATGGGGCCTGTTTGAGATGACAGGAACACAAATTGAGGCCCTTTGATGATAGTGAACTCTTTAATAGCCGCCTGAAATAAATCTGAATCTAGTCAAGTCCAGCAATTGAAAAACCATTAAGCTTTAACAATGTAACTGTTATAAAAATAATTTCAAATTACATACAATACTAAAGATAAACACAGTGATAAAAATGCTGTTGTTTGCGATGAAAGGTGGTTGTCTTCAGTCGTCTGTTGTTTTTATCTCTCATAATGAATAAATATTTCATTAAGACAATATAACACATTTAATATAACAGACGGTCAATTAACATGTTATATTTCATCGTAATAGACAATTATATACTGCTGGGACATTACATCAGTTAACATATTGCCATATTGCCTTTCAACTTATTTTTTTTTTTTTTAAAAAATCTCATTTCATAGAATTTCTTATTTTTTTTCATTGAAATTGTAAGGAAAAAAGTAATTACAACAGTAATTTTTTCCTCTTCTTCCTCTATTTCAAATAAATCTAACATTAAATGTAAAATTACTATTATTACCTAGTCGCCACCTGTTGTGTTCTAACATTCAATTCTTGGCAATTTCATCAAAATCAGCGTTTTCATTTCAATGTTCTGTATTTTAACCTTAATTCATAAAAGCATGAATTGCGCATTCAAATCGCAAAATCTCAGAAAAATTCTACTACACCTGTTCCGATGAATAACAAAACAAACCAACTTCAATATGTAAAATAGTGACAAGATGTCATATTTTTTTACTCTTGTTTTCATTAATATGAAATTTGTTTGAATTTCGGTTTTGTAATTATGATTTGAATTGGATTCTGTGCCAAAAACATTTAAATAAAAAAATTTTATGAATTCATAGTTATAAGATTTACGAGTTAAAATGTTATGGAACAAAGCATTTTCATAGGGTCATGGCAGCGTTTACCGTTTGTTAACCCCTACCGTGTTTTTTAAGTAAATTTAGGGTTGTGTTGTCAAAGAAGCAAATGGTGGAAAAATTACTGGTAAGTTTTTCTAAAAGTTTAGAAGAACTGTCTCGATGTCAGCACCCTGTTAGTACCCTGTTGGAATTTTTAACTCAATGACAGAAAATCTGTTAGGATTTCAACTCTCAACTCCATTTTAAATTTCAACTGAGAAATTTCGATGAATTTCACAACAGAATTTCTTTCAGTTACGCGAAAACCATCTGATCGCTTTGTTTTTTTTTTCAATGTCTATGTCTAACATAAAATGTGAAATTAAAAACGAAAATCAAGATGAAAGAGTAATAAATGATGATCATATTAAATTCACATTTTTATTCACTGTAAAACAAGACACTTAGTCTGTTATTTGTTCAGGTTCATGGCAGGTTCAATTCATGGTTTATTGCCTTTTTTCTTCGTCTTCTTGATTCTCTTTCATTTAATTCAATTTTTTTTTTCTTCATATAAAATAAAATTCATATTCATAGAACTTGAGCAAAATATAAATAATATTAATAATAATAAAATTGATCATATTGCACACACACACTTAAAAGAAGCAGACAACGCAATTTCAACGTAGAAGGGATGCACATGAGATGAATTTATGAATAAAAATGAGAGAGACGAAAAAAAAGCGTATTAAATGTCAAAATAAATAAAAAAAAAGAATTTGATCGGAACAAAGAAATAAACAAACAATAACATTCATTTAAAATAATAAGAATAAGACATTGTTATAATTGGTGTGTGTTTCATTCATATGATTGGAAAAAATAAATAATAATAAAATAAATTATGTCGAATTTGATCACATTTGATATGTGAATTAAGAAATAAATTAAGATTTATTTGAGAAATTTTTTTAATTTTAATTCACGTTTTACAGTATCGAAATCTTTAAAGTCCACGTGATTCATAATATTAATCGATAAAAATGTCGTTAATTATCAAAAAAAAAAAATTGCGAATAGGATATGACACAAAAATTTTGCAGTGAATTCAAATGTTTCATGATATTTGAGCAAAAAAAACTATTTTACAACAAAATTTATATTTATTTAAAGATTTTTAAACATCCACTTGATTTTCTAGTCATAACACTATAAAATATCAATAATTTTCATGAATTTTATGTTGCAATATTAACAAGTAATTAACATCTATCATCGTATCATCTATCCGGGATATATAAAAATAGGTTTTAGAGTCAATGATCTCCGTTTTTATGCAATGTTTATTTAATTTTCCTCGAATTATGATTGAAAAGTGCAACAATGTTGAAATGAAATGAAATTGTAACAAATTTTTGTTATGTTTTATTTAAGACTTAAATTTTAATTTAGTACAGTGGAGTTTATCTGTAGTGACTTCCTTTGATTGCTCGAGTCACTCGTATGGAGGCTTTTGCTCGCACGGAGAGTTTCACTAGGAGTTTTTCACGAAAGTTTGTTTTTGCCCTCAGAGAACTTGTGATTCTCAATGCAACAAAATTAAAGTATTTTAATTTAAAAATTAAAATTGGGACTATTTAAAAGAAAAATTAATTTACTTAAAATCAATATCCAGCATATCCCTTTAAAGATTATTATTATCACTGGAATGGCACTTTAAACATTAAAAATTGTACAAAAAAAAGAAAAGAAATTGAAATACAAATTACATTACATTAC
The DNA here is from genome assembly GCA_900002565.1 of Culicoides sonorensis. Lineage (NCBI taxonomy): Eukaryota > Metazoa > Arthropoda > Insecta > Diptera > Ceratopogonidae > Culicoides > Culicoides sonorensis. The sequence goes on along the minus strand of LN483404.1, from coordinate 368,236 downwards.
GTCGGGGTCACCATTAGTACAGTACAACCTACATTCTTGATCGCACTTAACATTTTGTCTTAGATGAGTCCAAGCTTTGAAAAGAAACTAAGAACAGCTTAGAATCTCAAAAAAGTAACGGTGGGCAGCTTGGACTTATCTGGAAAAGAGGCTTGAATTTCATCATAATTGAACATCCTCGTTTTTTTGATCAAAAGTCATATGTGTCATATTATTCATATAAATATCAACAACAAATGATAAGATAAAAGTTCATATTCATTTATTTGAGTGTTGTTTCAGAATATCTTATCAAAAAAACTGAATCAAGTTTTTTTGTGTGATGCATAGAAAAGTGATAAGTAAATAGATAAATACCAGAAATATAAACAATAAATTATTAGAGAAGGTCAATTTGACTGGATGGTTTTTTTTTCGATGTCTATTCAAATAATGAAAGTTAACCCTTTTATGGATCACTGGTTCCATTTAAGCCCATTTATCTAAAAACATCCAACCGAGATGGCTCAAGTGACCTGGTTTGCGTGGAATCACGCTGGGTGAGTACTTTCCCAGTATTGATTCCATCAGAAAAGTGAAAATATCTGCCCTGCTAAGCTTTCTGAGAAGGTGTGGTCACTTTCCTGAACTGAATCAGGTCTAGTGGATTTTTTCTTTAGTTGTTTCTCTTTTTTTTGTCTTTAGTTGCTTCTTCATCAGATATAATGATAATGGGATATGCGAAATGGCTCCGTCAGTAAGTCTGAGTGGTGGCACTCTTCTGAGTCCACCCTAGAAATCTGATCTGGTTTAGGTAGAATTTTCTGTGACCTTTTGATTATGGTTTGATCAAGGCTTTATTTATGTTTATTCAGAATGATCGTTTTTTATGGGCCTGAAAGACCCTTTTCGACTACTCAATTTAAGTTAAAGGCTAGATAAAGATAGCGACTGCTTGGGATGACAGGATAAAAGCTAAGGCCCTGTGATGATGATAAAAGTAATGCACAATGAGCCCGATTGATGGCCAAAAAATCATTTATCCGTTTGAGGGTTAAAAAAATTGTCCTTGCATCAATGGAAAATAATAATAAAAATAACTAAACAAATTTAATACAAAGACCACTTTAATAATAATCATAATAATATTTTTTTTTGATATATCACCCACCCATATAGATAAAAGCATTGATAAAGATAAAATCCATATTTTCATAGAATATTTGAATTGAATTTCAGTCTAATTTTAGTCTGTTAACTGAAAATACGAAAAATCTTTGACTTGTTCATATTCAAATGCGTCGTTGTCACATAAGAAGATTAACTGAGTAACGGAAATTTCACTAGATTTTGATAAGCAAAATCAGCAAATGTTATAATAAAAAATTTATCAAAATTTAATGAGTCACTACTTTAATTTAAAATAATTAGAAAAAATTAGCAACAAAAGATAAGAAAAAATGTTAAACAAATTACGAAGTATTTCAAACAAAACAAAAGAAATGCCAAAAACAAGTAAAAAAGAATTGATTGATCCTTCAACCGCGTTTATGGCAATAAATGCAAATAACAATGCAAAAAATGATCAAAACAAACAACAAAATCAAAGGATATTAAATTTGGATAATGTCCGGTGGGAGGCAAGTACTCATCTGAATATATTCATAATAAAAATTAAGTGGTCTAATTAATAGAAATAAAATTAATTATTCAAAAACATGACATGACACATCCCAGCTTTTATTTTGTATATATGGAAAACATATGTGACGTAACGCATGTAAACCACATTTTAACTTGACATCAGACTTGACATTGACCTATTATTATTATTATTAGTATAAAAACTATTTTTTTTAAATTTATTTCTTTTTTTCTTTCTTTGAAATGCACATGTAGGTCTTTATTCTATTTTATTTCTATTATATGCTAAATAGATTAAGTTTTTTGTGAAACATTTATGGAATTTTGAATTTTAGTTGAGACCCGACTTGTAATAATTACTTAATTACAAACAAACAGTTTTATAGTTTTTGTTGTTGATACATAAAATTTTTTTAAATGCTTGACATGCTGAAATTTGTTCTGAGAAATAGTAAAAATGGGAAGTGAAATGATTGAATGAGGTTTTTAAAAGCATTTTGAGATATTTTAAACGTTAATTTGGATTTAAAATCATTTTTTCAGAGTTTCACAAAAATATTTATATGATTCCTTTGATTCTTAATAGAGGGCGCCACTTACCAGGCGTCTTAGATCAACGAAATGTATTGAAATTTCAGTGACGTGATGATTTTGTTGGAAAAGTTTTTCTTTCAAGCGAAAATGACATTTAAAGAGAGAGAGAGAGAGAGAGAGAAAATGAAAACGGATGACATTTGAAGAGAGCGTGAGAGCAGACGCCAGAGACGGACTTAGCAGAGGGCATTGAAGGGGCTCAGCTCCTATTATCAAAAAATTGTGTGTGCTGACAAAGTATGATTTTTATACCTATATTTGCCCCTTGGGAATATAAATCTTTGTCCGCCCCTGACAGACAGACAAAACAATCCCGAAATCGCATTTAATTGAATTTTAAATGTCCATTTTAGTTAATATGAGCATTAAAATGTCACATCGCAATAATAAATAAGATCGTAAATTATGTTTTAAATTATGTATTTTTGTTATATTTTATTTTTGACATTCTAATACATGGATTAATTGAATGCGACTCACCGAATACTTAAAAATAAAAAAAAAATTTACTATACAAAAATGTGTAAAGTCATAAAAGTTTGTTTCTTAAAATGATATAAAATTTAAGTATTTTTCCAATTTTTTTTGTTATTTTTATTTAAATAGAAACGCTTACAAAAAGAATTGATGTCTCTAATAAAGGAGCCGCCGCCTGGTGTTACAGTCGATGCCGAAAGTGTTAGTCAAAATTTATCACAATGGATAGTCAATATAGATGGTGTTGAGGGAACACTTTACGAAGGCGAACATTTCCAGTTGTCATTTAAATTTAACAATCGATATCCTTTTGATTCGCCAGAAGTCGTTTTTATCGGTCCCAATATTCCAATTCATCCACACATTTATAGTAATGGGCATATTTGTCTTTCAATTTTAACAGATGATTGGTGAGAAAAAATTATAATTTTACATTTAAAAGTAAAAATTAATTCAATTTTATTTCAAAGGTCACCTGCTTTATCGGTACAATCAGTGTGTTTAAGTATTTCATCTATGTTGAGCAGCTGTAGAGAGAAAAAGCGACCACCTGATAACACAATTTACGTTAAGACATGCAAGAAAAATCCGAAAGAGACTAAATGGTGGTATCATGGTGAGATTTAATTAAATTTTTTCTTTAATGGTAATTAATTTAATTAATTTTCTTGCATTTCAGATGATTCTGTGTAGTTTCAAAGCACGTTGAGATGCCTCAAGCTTAGCCACTCCCTCCATTCACAATGGAACTTACGATTTTTCTTCCTTTGAAAATAATATAAAATAAAATATAAATAACTAGATGTGTTAAAAACTTAAAAAGAAAACCAATAGAAACGAAAAATATCCTTAAACTGTGTGCTACAAAAAAAAAACAAAACAAAAAATATCATTAACTAAATAAAATTTGTGACTAATTAATAAACGCAATATTAGATTATCATATTATAATGATATAGACAATTAAGATTAAATAAAAAAAATGTGATATAACAATTATTACAAAAATTAAGTAAAAATAAAAATGTTTTGATTGAAAATAATTTGAAATTAAATTCAGATTACAATTCAGAGTAAAAATTCTAACTTTAATTTAACGTAACGCTTCAATTCAAACACGTGCTCTTTTAAAATTTTAAAATTTAACGTACTTAAAATGTTATTTCTGTTTTCAAAATCATAAAAAAATTTATCTAAATAAAAAATTACATTCCAAAACAGAGCAAAAGAAAAAACGAAATATTTTGTAGAACAAATTTAATAATAATTTTGCCTTAACTTAACGGAAATTTGTTTGTAAATTTAAATTTTAAATGAATTATGACTTAAAATAAATATGAGGAGTGTTCTTAATTCGATTTCAAGTTTATTGGGAAATTTTAATTGAAATTGAAATCAAATTAACCTGAAATGTGATTAAGAAATATCCGATTAATGACGAAATTTTTTTCTAGTATATCACTTTAACCCATTCACTGTCGCTGGTCGATTTTCTGACCAATAACTTTAGAGCCGGATTTCTCCTAGAAGTTCTCAAATATTGTTGGTGAAAAGTCAAGCAATCTTTTCCTCTTCAACGGGCTTTCCTGTAAAATTTTTGTATGATGCTTAAAATTTTCATCGAAAGAAAAGTGTTTAATTTTTCACAAAGAACAAATAAAAGAAGAAAGTTTTACTCTAACCCAAGGGGAGGTGGTTAATTTTAGCGCTGCTGATTTTCATACTAAAGATGATGGAACATGGCTTCAGTGGCGGATCCAGAGGGGAAGGGAGTGACTGAATTTTTTAAAAGAAGTAACAAGCAAAGTCCATAACATAGAATTCCACTTGACATTTCATTTGACGTTCATTTTCTATAGAAACACATACGGAAACTTCAAAATTTTGCATGTAGAATTTTCAAACGTCAAAATGAATTCCATGGACATAGCCCGTAAGAAAATTCTGTTTGAAACACATTTTCTTTGAAAAGGAATTCTTCATTTTGAGCTCTGAATGATTACAAAAATAGAATATTCATAATAAAGTAACATAATTATCTTCAACAAATTGTCGCTTTTCTCAAAAGGATGTCAAATAAACGCATGACTTTTTATCTTCATTAGCAGTCATGAGATGTTGATTCAATACTCAATGTGTTGATTTCATTTCTTATCTCAACTAAAATTCATGTGGTGGTTTCTTGGATGCATGTCTTGCAAATTAGCGTAACAGGCTAACTGGGTACGCAAGTGAAAGTTTGACAATCTCAATTTACGTACAGAATTTTTGAAGTTTCCGTATGTGTATGTATACAAAATGAGATGTCAAATTTAATCTGACTTACGTGCTTAGTCCATAGAACAGAATTCATTTTGACGTCTTAAAATGTCACATAAAAAATTTTGACGTTTCTGTATGTGTATCTATAAAAAACAGGGATTGGTTTGACAATTCATGATATCACACAAAATTTTTGACATTTCCAAATGTGTATCTGTGCAAAATGAGCTGTCAAATTTTATCTGCTTACTCTTTTGAACTGTGATAGACACTTGTGTTCGAAGAGCTTCTCAATTCACTTTTGCTATCCATTTCCTTTTGCATTGATACTCATTTGAATTTCCTGTGATATGACATAAAAAAAATATGTTCTCAGTATAAAGGAAGTCACTTTACCACTATAAAAATCCCAGCAACTTAATTGAATTATTCAATTCTGGTTTAAATTTATAACTGTGAAAAACTCTTCACTTAGATCCCTTTCACTAGTTTAAAAAAAATTAAATCAAGATAAATCATGAAATTTAGTTTAATTCTCTTGGTTGCCACACTGGCTGTAGTCTCTTGTCGTAAATTTGTCTTCAAAATAGGCCCAGATGGTGAATCAGAGCTCATGGATGATGATTTTGAGGTTGATGAATCAGTTGAGATGTTGGGAACATATGAATTGAACAAGGAAAATCAGATTGAAAACATTGATAATAATGAGGATGATGATGATGATGAAAATGAAAACGGTGACGAAGAAGTGAAGGAAATCGAGACCATTGAACATAGCGATGAGGACGCATCAGATAGCGATGAGGATGCATCAGATAGCGATGAGGCCAAATCAGATAGCGATGAAGACAAATCAGACAGTGATGAAAACGCATCCGATAGCGACGAGGACAAATCAAATAGCGATGAGGGCAAGGAAGATCTATGTAATGCTAAACTTTGTAATTCTGATTGCATGAAGCATGATAACGGTAAAACTGGAAGATGCATTCAAGGAGAATGTTTCTGTAATGATTCATTTTACTTTTGAATCGTATTTTATTTAAAAAAAAAAAAAAATAATATTTGACATTTTCTTATTTAAAAATTCATCTTAATAAAATTTTAGAGCACCAAATTTGTTCAATTCATTTAAAATTTCGAGTAAAAAAAATTCCAACTGAAATAATCAGCATTGAAAATTTAAACGTTTTTTCCCACAATTCTCACATTTCGATCAGGCCGACTCATTCTTTTCGATCACAGTATTCGAATGTCATTACAATTCGACTCAGTTTTTATGCCACTGTTATTTCACTATTCAAGTTTTGCACCCCAAAAACAGAAAAAATTGAAAAGTGTGTTAAAATTTGATTTTAATTGAACAAAAACTACAATTTAAGAGTCTTTTTCACACAGGTAAGTTAAATTAAACCTATTTTGCTGCATTTTAAAATCAAAATTGATGTAAATTCTTTTTAATTGATACATTTTTCTGTATTTATAGTTGTCCATCCAAATATAATTAAATATTGACAGAAAATCGAGGAAGTTGAAAAAAAGAAGATTTTTTTTTATAAGTTTTTATTATTATTATTGAGTCAGTGGTCTTCTTCTTCTTTGAAAAAAAAATCATTGTTGTTGTTGTTGTGACTTCTCTTAAAATAGTTTTAGTTGTGTTTTGAAATAAAGAAGAAAAATTCGAGAATTAAAGATTTTGCAACAATTAAATTTAAAATAAAATAAATTAAATTGGACAAAGAAACGCAAAAAAAAGTAATTTTGAAAAGTAAAAATAATTGAGAGGAAATGAACAAAAGTGATCAGACAGCGACAAATCGACACATTTTAACAACACAAAAAAAGAAGCGTAAGAATAAGAAAAAGGGAGCAAAAGGTGGACCTGCTGCTGCTGCTGCTGTAATTCAACAACAACAACAAAACCAACAAAATGAGGAAAATACAAATGTAAACAGTACAAATAACCAAAAAAAGACGACGACCACGAGAAATTTGACAAACAATAAACATCAAATGGACTCGTCTATGGAATCAAATGAGGGCACGACAAATGAGGAGGATTATGTCAATGCAGATGCTCTGGATCTGCGAACTAATTACGTTGGAGGTAAAATTTTGAATTTTTTGACATTGAATTTTACTGATTTTTTTTTAATTTCATAAAAGGTGGAGATGATTCAGATTCAGGCTTAATGAATAGCAGTTTTAATCGAATAGAAACCGAAGGCATGGAAGACAGCAACGTGATCGTTGACTCGAGTGACGAAGAAGAACAGGAAAGTCGTGAAGATTATTGCAAAGGTGGTTATCATCCCGTCAAAATTGGTGATCTCTTTCTCAATCGATATCACGTTACTCGTAAACTTGGCTGGGGTCACTTTTCCACTGTCTGGCTCTGCTGGGATTTCGAGGATAAACGTTATGTAGCTTTAAAAATTGTAAAATCAGCACCCCATTTTACGGAAACGGCAAAAGATGAGATTAAAATACTAAAATCTGTGCGTGATAGTGACCCGAATGATCCAAAGCGAAATAAAACGGTTCAGTTATTGAATGATTTCAAGATAACTGGAATAAATGGAACACACATTTGCATGGTGTTTGAAGTATTAGGCCATAACTTACTTAAACTCATATTAAAGTCAAATTATCGGGGTATTCCGTTGCAAAATGTCAAGACAATAACACGACAAGTCCTCGAAGGCTTGGACTATTTGCATACAAAATGTAAAATTATTCATACGGATATTAAGCCAGAAAATGTATTAATTTGTGTTGATGATTCGTATGTGAAGAAATTGGCATGTCAAGCGACACAATTGCATGCAATGGGATTCAAGTTGCCGTACTCATTCATTTCAACAGCACCGCCAGAATTTCAGGAACAACCAATTACTGGTAAACTGAGCAAAAGTCAGAAGAAAAAATTGAAGAAGAAAGCGAAAAGACAGAATGAGCTAATTAAACAACGGATGGAGCAATTAGGGGAAGCAACTAACATGTTTCAAAATGTTGGACTACCAAATGAATTTGCAACTAATGAGGAAGAAAATCGTAAGTAAATCAATGACATTATTAATTGCATTCTTACATTTAAGGCCAAGTCCAAACGTGATTCTAATTTGAATTTTAATTTCATTTCATTTTAATAGGAATTCCACATGAAAATGGTGATATTTCATTATCGGAAGAGAATCATGAGAAAACAACAGCTTCAGTGAGTGAACTTGTCCACGACGATGAGACCACACTTGAGCAGGAACCTCCATTGACCCCAAATAAGGAAGAAACGGAATCTCTTGATAGAGAAAATGAAGATGACGATGATGATGAAAAAAGTGAAAGCAAGAAAAAGGTGCTTGTGAATGGAAATGCATCAACTCGAAGTCCTGACGGCAATTCCGATTCGGAAAATAACGAGCAGGATTCCGAGGAAAATCTTGAGAATGAGCAAGAAAAAGACAAAAATCTGAAAAAGAAGGTGAAGAGTGATGATGATGAGGTACCTGAAGAGGAAGTGGACGAGGATGATGTGAGTGGTGAAGCAGGTGAAAAATCTCTCACAGAAATGGGCAAACCCGAAACTGATCAAACAATGACGAGTCCAGTGAATTCTAGATCTCGTCCACGTGAATCGGATAGTGGTGAGGAAACTTTAACTACAACCGCATTGAAATCCTTCGATGAAACTTGTGACGATGACATGACAAAACGTGATGCAGGCGCTAAAGATCCTGCTTTTGAAACATGTGATGTAGAGGTAAAAATTGCTGATTTGGGAAATGCTTGTTGGTTAGACAAACATTTCACGGAAGACATTCAGACACGACAATATCGATCACTTGAAGTTATCATTGGTGCCGGATATGATTGTTCAGCAGACATTTGGAGTACTGCGTGTATGGCATTCGAATTAGCAACTGGTGATTATCTCTTTGAACCACATTCTGGTGAAAATTATACGCGAGACGACGATCACATTGCTCACATAATTGAGCTACTTGGTCCGATTCCTAAACACATTGCACTAAGTGGTCGTACATCGCATTACGTGTTCAATCGAAAAGGTGAATTGCGATATATCACAGGATTAAAACCATGGGGTTTGGTCGAAGTACTCACCGAAAAATATGAGTGGCCAATTAAGGATGCTCAAGAATTTGCCGCATTTTTGAGACCAATGCTCGAATATGACCCTACAAAGAGAGCCACAGCAGCCGATTGTCTTCAACATCCCTGGCTTAAACGTTAAAAGAAACAAGAAATTCACTGTAAGGGTCATGACAGTATATAAAAATAATTATAAATATAAAACATTGTTAATCCAAATGGAGAAAACACTAAAATTAAATTCAATTTCAGGTAAAATTAAATTTTAATTACTATTAATTGAAATGTAAAACATCCTATTTAATCATCACTCATACATTTTTAGAAAAAAAAAATCATCTCATTTTAGACCAGTTAAAATTTCATTATATAAACGTAGCATGATAAAACCTATTTAATTTAATACATTTTAATTTTTTTACAACAAAATAATAATAATAAAAAAAAACACCTGAAGTCACTCATTTTTATTTATTTAGAACGAAACTATTCATTATTAAAATATTCATTCAAATTACTTTAATTTAAATGTTAAATTTTATATTTTTTTAAATTATATTTTAATTTTTTTTTGTGTTAGATGATGATTCGAAGTACTCAGAAATTTATTTAATTGTAAATGTTTAAATTTAATTGTTTTTTTTCCTTGAAAATTACAAAATCAATTTCGGAATTCACTTTCTTAATTTTAAATAATTTTTGATACTCTCCTAATCGAAGTTTGGACTTAAATTGTAAAAAAAAGAATCCTAAAATACAATTTGAATGATAATTTAATTTAAAATTAGGTTTAAATGTCAATTTAAATTTAACGTATAAGAAATTTGTATAGAATTTAAGTTAAATTTGATTTTTGTTTGAAATTAAGAGAAATTTTAAGGAAATTTTTAGAAAAAAAAACTCTGATAATGATTAAATTAAGATGAAAAAAAAAACGTAGAACAAAATTTACACAATCAATCCAGTTAAAAAAGCAAAATAAAATACAATACAGTGATTATTAAGTATAAACATTCAACTTTATAAACATAAAATAATAATAATAAACAAAAATTGATTCATGTTTATATTTTATGTGTATTTAAAGATGTTTTATTTATTATTCATGATTTATTTTTCTTTAATATTTTTTTTCAATGGATTTTGCATGACTCATAAATTTCATCTCATCTCATTTTAAACTCTCTTTTACGATTTCTCTCTGTCTCTCTCTATCTCTTACCATTGGTTTTTATTCTCAAAAAAAATTCAAATCGATTGCGAATCGATTCCAAAACATTTTTTTTACCATTGGAAATTAGTAGGGTCAAGTTACCGGCTATCGTGACTTGAAGCAATACTGTCGTTCATTTTAACATGTGTAAAAACAGAATTCGTAATAATAAAGCCCAATTCTGTTACTATCAGTTACTTTTAATCGCGAAATTATTTTAAAAAAAATATATCTTATTCCGTCATAAACCTTAAATGAAAAGAACACTTTCTAGAAAATCAAAAGATATCATCAATTGGCATAAATCAATAAAAGTACAAACGATAAAAATGGAAATACAAATAAAAATAAATACAATTCAATTACATTGACGTAATAATTTATATTTAACTATTTAACAAAAACTTTTTTTTATTTTCATATCATTTTTGATACAAAAACATTTTGTTTCCTTTTACGTGTTATGAAATAGAAGCCTATTAAAATTGTTATTATTATTATTATTATTATTATTATTATTATTGGAAAACAAACATAATTTAAAAATAATGATTTTAAGGATTTATTTTCGGAAACAAATAACGTAGCTATAATTAAGAAAGTGATGTAGGTGTTCTTTTGCTTCAATGTCAAGGATTTTGTTGGAAAATTTTACTAGCAAAGTCCATGGATAGAATTTCACTTGATATTTCATTTGACGTTTATTTTCTGTAGAAACACATACGGAAATTTCGAAATTTTATTTGTGAAATTTTCAAACGTCAAAATGAATTCAGTTTTATGGACTTAGCCCACTATCAAGAATAATTAGGTGCTATAGGGCAAAGTTAAGAGGCTAAGTCCATCGAACAGAAATTATTTTGACGTCTAAACAATTTCACAAGCGAAATTTTGACGTTTCAGTATGTGTATCCATAGAAAATAAACGTCAAATGAAATTCTATTCTTTGCTAGTAAAGAATTTGAATTTTATTCGACATTTGAAGTGTCAAATACAGTTAAGTCTCCTTAGAGTGAAAAATAAGCTGTACGTACTGATTTTATTTAATTCCAAGTCAGTATCTATGGATCTACAGTTTTTATAGATACTGACTTGTCATTATTTAGAATCATAATATAATTTATGGGTGTTGCTCATAGGCTAGAATTCATTTTGACATTTGACAGTTTCTCAAACATAATTTTGACATTTCATTATGGAATAAGACTTGATTTAGGTTTTGCTGTTTGTAGGCATTTAGTTGATAGACTTTGACATTTTAATCACAAAAAGTGATCCATTCATACCTAATCTTATCCTGCAAGCAATCTTTCCAACCTAAATAAAAAATATGACACTAAATTTAACAATGTCAAAATCTACGTTCAGGATGACAATTTGAAAAAAACTATAGAGAAAAAAGCATTGGATGGTAAACAAGTAAAACTTGACAGTTCATTTGTATAGATACACATACGGAAACTTCAAAAATCTTGTAAATGAACAGAGACTGTCAAACTTTTATCTGCTTGCTAGTAACAGTGAGAGCAAAAATGAGGAACAAAACCCTACTTCACAACTTTTTTTTTCAATTCAATGCATGTCACATTTCCTTGTATCATTTACGCTCATTTTCAATTACTTAACTAAATCTAATAATGGACGGATAATCCTTCTAAGCTCTTTCCATTTACATATTTTTTTTTCAACTGTAAAATTTCATTTATAACTTTTATCCTTCAAAATCCCTGAAATGAAATGTCATTAGCAGCACTCAGACACTTATATCATTTGGAGTGCGATTTTTTATAAAACACATTTTACAAAAAAAAAATTAAATCAAGTTTTTTTTTTAAATTTAATTTCGTTGGTTCAATTCAAATTCAAGATATGATTTCTAATAATAATAATGAAACAAAAATGTCATACGTTTGATTTTAAGTTGCAATGTTTTTTTTAATGGTATGGTGTGTGGAATAATTCGATTTTCCATTTATGGATTCTATTGTTAGCGATTATTCGCATAATTTGAATGTAAAAAAATATGCAAATGACTTTTTTTTTAACGGAACATACATAAGCTTGATAATTGAATCGATCGAATCATTTAATACTGATGTTTAGTTAAATATTCTTAAATCTTTCTATTCACAGGAATCATCACCATTCAAACAATTTTTGAGAGATTTAAAATATGCCTGCCTTTGAAATGTTCTTCACTCGCATTCAAAGATAACATAAAAACAATACAATTAACTTAAATAACTTAACATAACATAATATGATGATTACAATTAAAAAAAAATATACATTAAACTTAGAATTGTGATTCATAATATTTAATACTGATAAAAATAAAATTATCTCACTATTAAAAATTTACATCAAAAAAAAAAAATAGTTATATATAAAATTGCATGTAAAAATTCATACAGTAAAAGTCTTCACTTAACTTAATAATAAATAGATGAAAATAAAATTTCAAATAAGGGTCATCATTAATGAAATTAATTGAGAATGAGCATTAAATTACAGTAAAATTAGTTTTAAGTCAGTAGATGAATAAAAGTTACGTAGGCATGAAACGAAATCTGTGGTCTTTCGTCTTTTGGACCGGTAAAAAGGATTTCAACTGAAAAATATTTTAAGTAGGAAAAAATATCTTATAAGTGTTTCATTGATTTAAGCTAAAAATAAAATAATAATATATGAAAAAAATAAAAAATTCGATCTTCCTTGAAACCATAAGACCATGTAAATTTAAAATCTGATTCGACATTACTTTATGTGATGGCATTTTGAGTACTTTACAGTGATAATTTTCAAGGAAATTTTTGAAAATTAACTTGAGATTAAGAAAATATTGAAAGTAAAAAATCAAGAGCATTTCTATGAGGTTTTGTAAATCATTGTGGTATGAAATAAACTTGCCTGAAGTTAACAAGGACCGTACAACCGACTTCTAACTTATGGGGGAGGGTGTAATTGTAGGGCTAGCTCTCCCTCCGACCTTCTGGGGGGCCAGCAAGGACTTTTGTGGAACAAAGAGAAATTAAGAAGGATTTAAGCAGTTTAACCCTGTTTCTAAGGCTCTGCGGGGCCAGCTAGGGGATATCAAAAAATCCTGAACCTTAGAGGCAGGGTAAAACCTTTTAAGTCCTCTTTAAAGTCCTTACTGAAAAAATTTTTGTTCCACAAAAGTCCTTGCTGGCCCCCTCAGAAGGCCGGAGAGGGAGCTGGACCCTCAAATTACTCTCTCTCCCATCGGTTAGAAGTCAGAAGGTCCTTGCTTACTTGAGGCAAGTCTGGAATAACACTATTACTGTCGAAATCAACCACAGGAATTTTAGACAAAACTTTTGTAAAAGTGAAATTTCTTCACGGTGCTCTTCAGAATATTATCCTTTTACCGCCTAGATCCAATATGATGCGCATTTTTTTTTATTTAATTTGATAAAAAATTTGCAACAAATTAAATTTTTCATTCACATTTAAAATGGAGGATGAATGAAAAAAAAATTAAAATAACATGAATTTGAAAACCGAGACAAAAGGCGGTAAAGGGGTAATCATAAAAAATAATGGAAAATTAACATACATTTTTTAAAAATGTGTCAAAAATTAATATTAAAAATGGAAAAAATTAAGGAAAAACCAGCCATAAAATTAACTTATAACTGATAGAAACTAACATAAAAATATCTGTCAAAGGAACAATGTTTTCTTAAAAAAAATTAAAATTAAAATAAAAGTAAAAATAAATTTAAAGTAGAAATTTAATAATAAATAATGATAATAAAAGTAAAAAAAAAATAATAATAATTCGGACACCAATAAATTCAATAATTATAATGAAAAAAAAAATTCATTAAATTAAAATTAAGTAAAAAATGTTTTTGTAGATAATTATTTATAATATTTTGTAGTTTGAGCATAAAACACATGGTTAAAACAAAAAAAAAGGAATACAAAAAAAAATACCAAATAATTTGTAATAACAGAACACACGAATCACAAAAAAAAAACACATTTAATGGAATATGCTTTAAAATGAAAATTTGAGAAACCAGAAAGTGAAAGGAAAATATAAAGGACATGAATTACGAAATTGAAAATGAAATTGAATGAAATGATTGAAATGATGCAAAAAATGATTGGGGAAAAAAGTTAAAGTTAAAAAAGGATGTAGTAAGATTAAATTGTATAAAAAAAATATAATAATAAACATTAAACACTGAAAATAAATAAATAAACAATTAATAACAAAAAAAACACATAAACATATTACTCTTTTGTGAGAAAAAAATAATAAATAAAATAAAAATAAAAGAAACAATTAATAATAATGTTAAAATACAAGCAAAGAAATATTTGTTTTTTTAATGATTGTTTTAAGATGATTAAAATTAAAGAACTTTTAAGGTGAACAATTCGTTAAATGTGTGCCCTTAAATTAGTATTTTGGACGATTTAATTTTCAGAATTAATGTTATTAGTAAAGCAATAAAACTTATCTGGACTTGAAAAAATATGATTGGAAAAACCTGGGGTCTTAATTCTAAAATAATGTTATGGGTGTACAAAATGCTAGTCAGACCTGTGATCTCTTATGGAGCAATAGTCTGGTGGACAAAAACCGAACAAATTACAGCACAACAGAAACAACAAAAGGTACAATGATTAATACTTCTAATGTTGACGAGATGTATGTGAACAACACCAAGTATTTCATTAGAAATTCTACTTGACATAGTACCTCTGCATTTATGGATACAGTAAGAGGCTAAACAGACCAACTATAAGAACAGTGTAAGTGATAAAAACGAAAATAGAAAGCTAGTGGGTGAAGAATTTGTGCATACAGTTACCTACCAAGATGTACATTTCCAGAATCTGATTGGATGATACCAAAACATGATTTTCAAAAAAAGCTTTGAAGTCTTAATACCTTTAAGAGAAGAATGGTTAAACAACTCAATAAATTTGAGCCCAACTCGGTTATCTGCTATACGGATGGATCAAAAACTGAAAGCTGTACTGGCTCAGGTGTATTTATTGCTTCAGAGGACAGTGAGAGTTACCAAAGTGTAGGAAAATATACAACTGTTTTTAACGCCATCTGCTGGATCAAATCGAAAATCTCGCAATTTAATTTATTTAAATCCAGAGACCTCTCAATCTATCATTTCCAGGAAAATCATTCAACTCTGTCCCAGAAAAAAAACACATTAAAAACCTTAAAACTGACGAAAAATCACAAAAACCGCGATAAGCGCCATCTGCTGTGTTGAAATGAGCCCAAATGAAATGAACCCAAGAATAAAAAGCAACGACTTTGTTCAGGTTCGAGTTCAAACAATAAATAATTGATTTTTAATATTTAATTTAATTTAATTAAATTTTTATTCATTTAACTTTTTTTTCACAATTTATTTTAATTTTAGCTATAGATATAAGATATTTTACTTTAAAATTATATTTATGAACATTATACATAAGAAAAGTAAATATTTATATTTAATTTTTCATATATTTTTATTACATCATAATTCATATAAACATTTAAGCTAAATATATTTTACTTAATTTTTTTTTTTTTAATTAATGTATGATTAAGTTAAATTTAAAATTTTATTAAAAATAATACAAGTTAAATTTTAATGGTTTTATTAGTTTTGTATTGTAATGAAAATTATGATTTGGGTTATTTTGGCCAGAATGAACATGAAAATTATTAAGTATAATTCAATTTTAGTACACTTATGCCATTTTTTTGTTTTAAATTTATCGGAATTTAAGTTTTTTTTTTCATTTTTTCCTATCTTAACTATATTTTTAATTTTTTTTTTGTTCAAATAAATAGTATAAGCATTTTTAATGAAGAAAATTTAGTTTTTTTTATATTTATACTTTTTTTTTTGTTAATTACATATCACATGCTCTTGTTTACTTTAATTTATCGATTAACGGTTATATATCACGTAAAATTTTTTTGTCCAAAAACGCACCTTAGTCAAGCATTTGAATTGAAAATTCTGCGTGAAAAAAGCCAATAAAATCCAAATGTTAAAATTTAATTTAAGCTGTTTAAATTTAAACTTTTCTAGAATTAAGTTACAATTTAAATAGAAATTATTTCAAATAATGATGGTAAGTATCAATATCATTAATTTTTTTTTTTTATTTAAACCTTCGAGTTCAGTCTTAAATTGATTTTTTTTCTCAAACATGATTCATTTTAATTTACCATTTAATTTAATTTATTTTTTTTTTTAAAGGTACGAGTATACATTTTAATGCTTTGTTTTAATTTTAAGCGATTGAATTTTGAAAATACAACTAGCTAAACATGCTTAAACTCACTGTTGCTCAAGTTTTTATTGGTTTTGTTTTCAATTTTGACAAACAATTTTTTTTCTTACATCAAATACATAAATTAATGAAAATTTTCCTGAATTTCCTCGTAAAATGACATTCAAAACATCATAAATCTTGATGATGCATCCAAAGCATATCCCATGACTCCAAATCCTATCTTTGAAGTGTGATTGCTTCATCCAAGTCAGTTTCGTGCTCTTCAAGTTTCGCGGCTCCCGAACAAATGCGACACTTACAACAGACAATACAGGGAGCTGCTAACAGCAACAGTGGTGAAGCAACGAGAAGGAGAATTCCGAATCCGGCAAAAATTCCGATAACTTGAGCTCGATGCCAAACGACTGATGCTCGTGAATGTCCAAGCTTATTTTTGCATGGTCCTTTGTCATAGTGACGAAGTAGGAAATCGTCCTGTTAAAATGAAAATGAGATAAAAACCAGGCGTTTCCATTTTTTAAATTAAAACTTACATCAAGACTAGCAAGACAATACCAACAAAACACGTGTTTACATCGTTTACACATCATTTGGGCACATCCCTCATCCTTTTCAATGGGCACCGAACACATTGGACAACATTTGATCAAATCATTGTCAAATGGAATTCCAAGCACCTCATGTTTACCCGTAGCGGCCAATTGTTTTGTATTCTCTTCACAAGACATTGACGGATGCCACTAAAAGTAAAATATATATAAAAATTAATAAAAATCCAATCACAATTAAAATAAAAAAAAACTTACCGGTTTCTTACATCCGGAACAAAAATCATCACGACATGTCGGACAATGAACTGCACAAGGCGCTTGCACAATTGAAGTTGAAGTGGATTGTAATGTAACGAGTTTCTCAACAGATGTTGGGCCAACCAGACAAATTGTTTCACAGCCGGCTTTTGGACACCATGTTCGGTATTTATCCAATTCGACCTCTGTAATGATGAAAAAAAGGAAAAAAAAAATAATTTATGAAAACTTGACTTTGAAATTGCTTTTCATGTTCGTTGAAATGAAAAAAAAATAACGTTACACAGTTAATTTAATTATATTTTAATTATTTTTTCATGTTTTTACTTGTGAATTGACTTAATTTTGACACACATATCCGATAATTATTATTTGGATATGGTTAAATTTGTACTGAAATTTTCATTTAGGAAGCACGTCAAAAGTTTTACTTTGAATATTTTACGAAAATTTCGTTGAAAATGGAAAATGAAGTTTGCTAGGACAAGTTCATTCAATTAAATAGAAAAAGTTTTGAGTGTGAAGTTTGCACATTGGTCTAAAAATACTTAAAAAATAGTCACTCAAAGAAATTTTTAAAGGATTTCAATTTCAAATTTTAAAGTTTTATTGATTTTAAGCACATTTCACGTTAATTTGGAAAAAAATGCGACCCTTGCAGTCACGTGTACGTCCTCCCGTCTCTTTGTGTAAAAGTCAAGATGGTCAACTTGGTCAAAATGACAGAAAAATCGAGACATGCAAATAAGCCGGTTCGTACAAAAATCTGCGGGGTTCAAAAAACCGTGGACTTTAAAAAAAACACGGAAAACTCCGTAATTTAAAAAACACGTGTTCAAAATGGATGACTTTTTTATGAATGACACACTTTCTCTAAAATGGCGGAAAACCGTCGGTCACGCGAGTCGTGAAAAAACCGTGGATTGCGTAAAAGCGTGCGGGTCACCAAAAAAAACCGCGTGATTTTCAAAATACACGGAAAACTGAGAAATTTTTACAAATCACGGATTCAAAATGGCCGATTTTTCCAAAATGGAGGAACACCGTAGGTCACGCTGGTCGTAAAAAACCCGTGGATTGTGTAAATGCGTGTCCTTCTCACAAAAAACCGCGTGATTTTCAAAATACATAGAAAACTACGGAATTTAAAAACAAAAACATGGAAAACTGTGGACACATAAATCATGGATTCAAAATGGCCGATTTTTCCAAAATGGTAGATTCCATCAATAGAAATGCGCTTATGAATATCGTTCATGATCCCGTTCTACAATTTTCGCATATCCAAGTGCAAACTTCACACTCATTTAACTTGAAAAATATTTGAAAATTAATTTAAGCGAAAATTAACTTTATTTTTATCAACAGAACATGTAAAAGGAAGTAAAATACCTGTCAAATACTTGTAACGCTGTGTTTTGTGTTAGATAAATCGTTACATTTCTAAAAAAAAAATTATAATCTTAAAGCTGGTTTTGTAAATCATTTAACAGCACACATGCATAAACTCGATCTTTTGTCGCGTCATTTAATTTTTTCTATTATTATTATTATTTATTATGAATATTTTGTTTCCATACACTCACTAGTTGTTTATTGTAAGGTGATCGGTTTTGAGACTCGATCGATCGAGTGCTAATGTGCTAATAAATTCAGCACCACCATGATATTTAGCGAGTATGAGTTTAAACCAGTTTTTCGTGTATATTTTTTTTGTGCTTCTCATTTTTTTTACTTTAAATGAAATCAATGTGGTACAAATCAACATACAATTTACGTAATCACCGGTTGTTGTTATCACGACGCAATGATTTTTATTTAAAAGTTTTTGAATATTGAAGTAGTTTCTTTTAACTGTTCAACTTTTTTTATTTTAATTGTAAAGTTATTCAAAGAATGACATCAAACAGTTTTTTTAACTCACCTCTGTTAAGTCTGTATCTGTGATGTTTATCCACGAGACTAGGGGCTGCTAATGCTGTAATTTCTGCAATAGAGATAACACCTTGTGCTGGACACATTGCATCCGGACAAGAAACTTCATAAGCACCTTCAGTTATTTCGAATTCCACATAAGCTCGCATGCACTGAAATTAAAATGAAATGAATTGATAAAATTTGCATGAATTCTGTACATTAATCAAATATGACATTTATGTCAAAATATTTTCCATGAGATGTGTGTTCGATCTAATGAAATTTAAATTACGTTTAAATTTACGCGAATAAGGTAGACAATACTAGAATAACAATGAAAATATAATGAAATAATAATAATAATATAAGAGATTATCATTATTTTTATGAGTACGCGAATAAATTTATTAAAGAAAATACTGCGTCATGTCTCGAGTCAGTTAAAAGAATTTATTTGTGATGAGATTAAATGTGCGCTATTGTGAATTGAATTGAGTTAGTGTCGTGACAGTTATAATTAAGTATTTATTGTAATTTACCTCTGTACAAAATTGGCATCCACATTGTGAAATTTTAGTCATTTTTTCGGCTTTGCACTCTCCAAGGCACAATTTGCATACACTTAATGATGATTGTGTACTACTTGAAAAATATGTCGATCCTGTTGCTCCAATTACAGTAAAAGTTGGTGATTCAGGCACTACACTGCTAATAAGTATCTGTTGCTGTTGTTGTTGTTGTGGTAAAATGGCATTGTTACTACAATTATTACTACTGACTGGAATGAAACCACCACCGGACAAATTAAGTGAGTACTTTGAGCCGGCAGCTGCTAAAGATAAAAGACTAGAACACCGTGAACATGTGGCAATAGAACTACCACAATTATTTCTGAGTCGGTTAAGAGGTCGAATTGGTCCACCACTGGAACTATTGGAATTTGTGAGAGCGAGAACTGTTTCACATTTTCTCAGACCAATGTAATCAGCACCGCCAAATGGTGCCGGTCGTTTTGGTACACTCAAACTACTACAACTTCCATTTTTCCTTAACAAAGGCACCACAGACCAGAGTTTGTGATGAACTGAATTCAGAGAGGTTGTTGATACATTTAGCTTTGTCCGTGACAAACGTGAGAGATTGTATTCCGACGGGCATTTGCTAACTGTAATTTCTGGTGATGAAATGAGTGGTGGTGATGGTGGTTCTTTTGATGGTCGACGACCTACAAGACTTTTAAGAAATTGCTCAAATTTACGCTTTCTTGGAATTGGGGGAGCAGTGGGTTGGCCAATTGAGACAGTGTCGGCCGATTGACCAGAAGGAACAATGCAAACAGTATTGGTGCGAGGGATACGCGATGATGAAAGTGAATTGTGGTGGGCCGTAAATTGTTGTGAGTTGTGATGAGGTTCCAAGAGGGAGACAGACTCAGGTCGTGTCCCATTTAAATGCTGTTTATTCTTCACGCCCGCCAGATTGTGCAAACTTGAAGATTCCTGGTAAAAGGTTAAAAGGAAAAATAAATAAAAAAGCTCAAATAAGGCGAAAATTAATCGTGTTGAAATTTCCAACGAATTTTTAAAGCGACGCCTTACATTAATTTCCCTTAAAATTTCATTATTTTTCAAGCTGTATCTAGTATTTCACTAATTTTTTGTAAAAATCATTGCAATAACAGGAAAATGGAAATATCTCGAGAGCTTTTTCGATTAATATCGATATGACGAATTCTTAATCAAAAATTCGTAGTATCGATTTCGGGCGAAAACGCTCTTGAGATTAGAGCAGATTCATAGGGCGGTTATTAGGCTTGCACTAAGGCCATCGATCGGATCTGTTATACATGCCCATTGACATCATCAGAGAGCCTTAGCTTTAATCCTGTCATCCCCAATAATCGCTAGTTTTATCTAGCCCTTAATTCAAATTGAGCAGCCGGAAAAGGGACTTTTGAGTGCAAAATTTCATGGCCGGGGCGAGAATTGAACTGCCAACCTTAAAATTGACAGTCCAACACGCCTAACACTGAACCGTTCAATCTCTTATCGAGATACATCCAAGAAGAAATTATAAGGGGAATTTTTTTGAAGCGTCGCCTTACAAATTCGTCAGTACTTTTTTAAATTCGTAGGAAATTTCAATAAGGTCAAAAATAATAAACTTACTTTTATAATTTCAGTCTCTTCTTCTAACACACCATAAACCGGTGCATACCATGAATGTCTCCAACTATTCTTTTTCTTACCACTGCTATCTGTATCCGGTGATGTCGATTCACTTTTAAGTTCCTTTTCAATTCTATCACTCTTACTTGTATTATTATTAAAACTACTATTTAAACTTATTCCATTCAATGGCAACTGTAAATTTTGTCTTTTCTGAAATTTTCTTTCAGCACTTTCCTTAATTTTTATTTCACTAGTTGTCGTGTTGACACCAATTACTGACGACGATGACGATTTCTCACCATTAATATTTTTCTTTGTGAACAATAAAACATTTTTATCATCAGTTATCACTTTTATTGTTAAATTATTGTTATTATTTGTTGAATTGAGTGTCGTATTCGTGTCTAACAACAATGGCAATATCTCATCATTTTCCTGTATTTCGACACAACCATCACCACGACTTGGCTCATTCAATTCCTTTTGTTGTTGTTGTGCGATTTTTGACAGCGAATAATCACTTTTAATGACTTTCAGAGAACTTTTCTTTTGGTGATCATTTGAAATTATACCCGAATTATTGCGAATTATATTTTCACCGGACGCAATTTTCCCAAAATCACTCACAGTTCGTTTTAACTTGTTTAAATTTGCGTTATTTTGATTATTATTGTTATTGTTATTATTATTTTTTGTATTATATTTTTTGTTATGAGTGTAATTTTTTCCACTTTTTATAAGGGGATTCAAAAATTCAAATTCACTTGATATTATTGGGGATTTACAGGGGATTATCGACCCTAATTGTTCATTATCGCGCTCAATTGTTGAATTGTTTGGTATGATAATTTTCGATGGTTTTTGATGGGATTGCATGTTGGATTTTTGTTTCTAGGGGACTGGTCAATTGTGAGGAATGTAAGTGACAAAATTTATCCTGAAAATAAAATTGAAAGAAAAATTGAATGTTAATCTCAGTTAAAAGCTTCATTTAAAAAATACATTAAATTAAAAGAAGTAAAAAAACATTCTCTTTAAAAAAAACCTTTAATCCATTAAAAAGTAGTCTCAGTCTGCCATGACATTAATAAAAGAATATGATTTTGACGTCATCTCAATCATTATTGAAATCCCTTCACTTTTTTTCACATTTTTTTTTTTTGTAAAAAAGCATTCTTTTAATTTCAAAAGATTTATTTTTGTTTATTTCAATAAAAAAAATGACAGACATGCTCGTTAAAAAATCATACAATGGATAATAAATAAATAAAATAAATAAAAGTGTAGAAATCGATAACGTTTCAATAAATGTGACTTTTTTTTTCAACAGAAAAAAAATAATAAATATCATAAAAAAATGATATGAAGGATGAGAAATTTTATTATGTCATAACAAAAAGGATTTTTCAATGAATTTGATTGGAACTTGAAAGAATTTTAATAAAAAATTATTTTTATCATACTTAAAATTTTCTGCTCAATTAAGTTCCTTATACTAAAAGAGGTTTTTTTTAATTAATATGATGAGAGTTTCATGAGGAAGAAGACAAAAAATTTATCTGAAAAATTTTTTTCCGAGTCATTGTGACTGTGAATTCAATTTGACGAAAGAAAATTTCTTGATGGTTTAATTGAACTTAAAGAAAAGACAATTTCATGATCAAAGGAATGAAAAGGAAAAGTAATTAAAAGTTTTCAAATAGTTTCCTTTTTCTTTTATTCCCTTAAAACCGTTTGTTTCAAAACACTTGAAGGAAATTCAAAGAAATTTGAGTACTTTTTTTGCGCATTTCACGTTGAATTGAGAATAAATTGAGTTTTGTGGGTGAAATTGGTGTCCGTCTGCCTGTGTCAAAATGAAAATGGCCGGTTTTTTTTCAAAATCGTTAATTTTTTGACATGGCCGAGTCCTCAAATTGGTCAAATTTCCTCTTTAGGCTGAAATATCTGAAAGTTCAAAATTTCCAAATACTCAAATTTCTTAAAAAGCTGAATTCCATCCATAAAAATGCGCTCGAGTATGACGTTGACATTTACGATCTACATTTTTGTGTGTATCTGACATAATTTTGATTTCTATTTTATTTGATTGGCATATTTTAGGATCATGTCAGACAGGAATCACGGATCATCGTAGGACCCAAAGGAGAGGTGACAATTTTTAATAATCGAATTCAAGTCAAAAGTTCTTCAAATGAAATGGGAGGCAGAAAGAAAATTCTTGCTCCATAAATTATGAAATGAAGTCTATGGAAAAATTGGCATATGATTTTCACTGAGATCACTGTGATTTCACGAGAGAGAGAGAGTGAAAAGATTGAAAGAAAGAGAGTGAGAGAAAGAGAGTGAAATAAAGAGAGTGAAAGAAAGAGAGTGAAAGAAAAAAAGTGAGAGAAAGAGAGTAAGAGAAAGAGAGAGTTACGAAGAAAATGAAGGTAAATTAAGAGAAAGATTAATAAAGATGCAGAGAAAACTGAGAAAAAGAGTGAGAAAGAGCAAAAATGAGAGAGTGAATCAAAATGCACTCTTTTTCATTATTTCATCATGTAAATTTTCTAATTTCACAAAAAAACTTTTCAAAACACCCTTTTTGTCAATCTCTGACATTTTTGATGCTTACCCTAAAATATTTGACAGTGTAATTTTGATTTTTAACATAAAATTGATTCCAGGAAAAACTTAATTTAAATTGAAATTTATTTTCATATCAAAGGGTACAAAAACATTGAAAAGATTAATTGTAAAAAAACAGAGACAAAATTTAATGTCAAAAAAATTCTCAAATTCAAATTCAAATAAAAATCCAGAATCAAATAAAATACGAAATTTTATCAGCAAATCGACTCTTTATTTACTCATTTCATCGTAATCGAAAGTCAACATAAACAAAGTAAGCAAACTCAAAATCTTAAAGAGAATATTTTTATTTTTTGTACTTTAACCGCAAACTTATTATGAAATTTATTCAAATCAATACTCACCATATTGAATTATCACCAAAAAAAAATTAAATAAAATTATGACATCTAGTCAAATGTTTTCTTCTTCAATCCTGAAATGAAATTTAAAAAAAAATAAAAAAAATATAATTAGTACGCAATTACAATTTAAAAGAAATAATTAATAAAATAATACAAAAATTTTATTATCATCTCATTATGGTTTGATAATCGTAATTTTTGGTAATAATTAAATCCATTCTCGGTAATATTTTGTCTCAACACCTTTCTGCTTAAAATTATTTTTTTCTTAAAAAAGCTACCATTTACGTATTTTAACCAAAAAATGTGTCACAATATTTAAATATTTATTTAGCGAATTTCATGTTATTTATTTGTCTCTTGTTACAAGTGTTCTATAGTAGTTGCTCCTTTTCTTTGAGATCGCCTAGGGCCCAAACGGTTCATCTTAGACCAAAAATATGTTCTAGACTTATGTTCGTTTTTACCGTCGGAGTGTTTATGGATCAAAAAAATATAGGGTGCCATAGAAAAAAATAGGGTGACCAGGTGGAAAATTCTGAAATTTTCCGGGAAAATGGAAAATTTTCATGCCAAAATTTTCTTCTTATGAATCTGAACAACTTTGCCTAAGACACCTCATATCTAAAATGTACAGGAAAAATTTTTTTCTAACAACATAAAATTTTCATTCACATCACATTCATCTCTTAACTCATTCGCGTCATCCGTTGCGTCAACGCAACACCTACTTTGAGGTCACTTTTCTCATTCATATCAAAAAATTTCTTTGTCAATCTTTTTTAGAGTCTTAATTTAAGATATTTTTTATCAAACAGTTGAATCGTTTTTGAATTTAAACCAAAAACTAAAAAATTATGAGCTAATCTTTTAAAAAATATCGCATTTTTTTCATTCTCGTACAAGATTTCTGTATGTATTTGTGTAGCACTTATACGTATTTTATTTTGACTCTCCTGTAAAATTTTTATATGAAACCTGAAATTTTCATCGAAGAGAAAAGTGTTCATTTTTACCTAAAGAATAAATCATAGAAGAACTTTTTGTTCAAAACTCAATATTTCTAGGAGCGGCGTCGAATGAGTTAAAGGAATGTGCTTTATGTATCGCTTGATTTTGAGTGTTAGGAATCGTAATCAACACTCAAAAACAATAAATAAAAATCACAGTCCAAAATCTAATGAACTGAAGTAAGTGAAGTTTATCAACTTCAAAAATACAAGTTTTCGAAATGTGAACACAAAAACATAAAACAAGGGAAAAAATTAGAATCTGAAACTTGTACAATTTTTGTTCTGACCAATAGAAAAATTTTCACTGATTATTAACAAGATACAGTAATAATTACAAATTGTACAAGTTTCAGATTCTAATTTTTTCCCTTGTTTTATGTTTTTGTGTTCACATTTCGAAAACTTGTATTTTTGAAGTTGATAAACTTCACTTACTTCAGTTCATTAGATTTTGGACTGTGATTTTTTTTTAGGTGAAGTATTTTTTCCGTCTTGCTCGTTGATTTTTTTTTTGTGTTTAAATATTAAAAATTCATATCACACTCAATCTATATGAAAAAAAAATATATAAAATATTAAAATAAATTCGCTTGATAATAAAAATGAACAATATATGCCGAAATTTTGTTTTATTTTTAAATTTGTCTTTCAAAAAACAAATACAATAAAAAAATGTGGAACGTAATCTTGAACGATGTAAATGAGCGCATTTCACCACAGAAAATTTCTTGATTATGGAAAATTTCTCGGTTTCGCGCGGTTTTGAGAAAAGTAGGCCATTTTTGAATATTTCACCATTTTGAAAATTCTTCGGCTATTATTTTGACACAGACAAACAAAATATGCCTAAATAAGTTCTTCCCTAAAATGGTCTCCAAAAGACATTTGCATTATATCAGTCAGGCCCAGTACAAAAGCATATTTTAATCATCTACATGGATCAAAATAAGTTTAATTGAAATTTGTTTTACATGAAATACAATTAATTGTGAAAATTTCATAAATAATCATGACCTATTTCTCTCGCTTACTAAAATTTAAGAGTCTCTGGAGAAATTCACCTTCGTACATGTTCTCAAATTAATTATCAGTTATCGCTCACTTGACAGTGGCGGTCGAGGACATTCATTTGAAATGAAACATTTATAGAATTATTTATTTTTTTTTGAACTTGGATCTGAATTCTAGGTAGATTAACGTGTTTTTCAATCTTGTTGTTGTCATTTTATGATAATTTACTTAGATACCCAGACAAACAAAGCTCACACACAGATACCAAGTTAAATGGAGAGACTCTAATAATAACAAAACACTGAGAGATAATCCTGTTTTTGTATTTTTTCAATATTATTTTGATAAAAAATATGTGTATAAGCATTTAGCATATTCGTTTAATCTGTTTGTTTTTTTACTTGAAAACTTGAATTCAAAGAATTGAGGCGCTGTTGTTTTGAATGAATTTAATAAAGTGGAAGTCGATACTTTGTAAAAGTTTTAACTGCTCTATTATTAAAGATGGTGTTGTCTTGCCACGATGTCTTGATACGATATAAAAATGAAATTTCATGATTAAAGATATGAAAAGAAGGGAAAATTCGGACCATGGGTCAAAATGGCACCATTCAAGGAGGGCTTAGAGCTGTATTTTGGCTAGTCAAAGAGCTATGGGTTAAAAATTGATGATTTAAATTACAAAAAGTCCTAAACATTATTAATTTTAATCACTTCTAGTCAGAAAATATGTAATTCAATCATTTCTGGCCTTTCAGGACAGGGCTTACACGCGTTTACAGCTTACAAGTGGCTGAGGTGATCTTGGGAATCTGCGTTCGACTCCTGGCTAGTACGCTATGATAACACGTGTTTATGGAACGTCTGTTGAGCTACGCGTTTCAGGTCCATGTTTTCCCACTTTTGGTAAATTTAAGCCCAAATTAGTTTAAAATTTAGTATAAACGACAGTTCAGTCCACTTTCTTTGAATAAACCTGAAAATGGTTCATTCGCATTTGCCATAATGCGAGAATTTGCACTGTTTCTCAATAATAATATTTTCACATTTAAGCCATTTATTTATTTTACTTTTTTTTCATTTTCATTTCAGTATAAAACAGCTTTCTGAACGTGTTTATTTAATTTAATATTCATACACAGCAACATTTAAATAATAAAATGACATGACACGATTCAGTTCAACTCTGGGACTTGTCTTTATCGAACCCCATTGTCGATGCACTATTTAATGAATTTTGTATAAATATTTATTTTAAATGCATTGAATGTATTTTAAAATAAAAAAAGAGAAATAAAAATGCATTTTTTAATGTTTACTTAAAAAAAATAATTGTACGTGAGAGGGGATTTAACATAAAATACAGTTGTTACTTGTTGCCATCAGTTGGTTTGTGAGACCGGTTGATGTGCGTTTTGAGTTGAAGGTCTTCTGGTGTATTTATAATAAATTAATGTATTATGAAAATAAACCGTTACATTCACTTTTTTCCCTTTATTTTACTCTAGTTTTACAAAAGTTTCATTTATTTCAATTTAATATTAATTTAAATTTAGATCACAATAAATTTTTTGTCTGTAATATTTCACATCACACCTCATTTCAATAAACGTCTCTCGCTCTCTCTCACACACAGATTAGGAAAAAAAAATAATATTTATTAAGCAAATATTTGAAATTTTTGAACTAGAAACAGATATTAAATTATCTGAGAATAATTAAATGAGATAAATTCTTATTCACATACACAAACACACACACACCTACACGTCTGATAAATGGAATAAAACAAAGCTTAATAAAGGGATTTACTTTATCTGCTATTTTAAGACCTTAAATGACTTGACATGTCATGACAAAGTTAAATTTTCTATCTTTACATTATTATTCAACATTCAACATATAAAAATAAGGAAAAATACTGACTGAGTTGAAATTTAAAATTCTATTTCAGCTGCCATTTAATTTATTTATTGTTAAATTGAAAATGCTTAAGGCCAGTAGCTGATTCTAAAATATTGTTATTTGTTTTTTAAAAGTATTAGCGTTTATTTATTGCTGTGAAAACAAGATAATTATAGATTAATTATTTTATTATTGATATTTTTACGCAGATCAATTGACATTTTAGTAGAATTAATTAATTAATTAATCCAATCAATGTAAATCCCAAATGTGACGAGAATGGAAATTGATTGGATTATCCATGCAGTTTAATTTTATTTTATTTATCAAATTGAAATTTAAATTAAATGTTTTGAACGAATTTTTTAAATATCTGTGTATATTGATAAAAAAAATCTGGCTGATACAGAGAGAGAGTCTAATAACATGGTGATGTGAGAGAGTAATGACCCTTAAAATGATTTGGTTGAAATTTGAGATTGAATCAAAGACTTATTGTCAAAGAAGGTAATGATATCAGAAAGTGAGTAACTAAATGTAGAGAAAAGAAAAGAGAAAATGAGAGAGAGTCAAAGATAGAGAGAGATCGATCATTGAGATTGAAGGGACAATACATTTGTCTTTCGTGAAGGTTGACAAAAGAGAGAGAGGTAGTTGACGTTTGTCAACTACTTGCCATTCCTTCCCAGCTTACCACACTGTAAGGTGAAGACACCTTACAACTGGTATCCCTTGTGTACTTAGCGATTATGTACCGGCTGGTTTGGACGGTCTCTTTTCATGTGCCTCTGCTGTTTACACCTGACGCAACGTCGAATATGTATTACTGGCAAGACTAGATCTACCTCCTATTTGTTGTTTTCTGCGGCCTCGTTTTGGATAGATACTTGTAACGACACGAATTCCAGTCTCTCTTCATCCACCGTGAATTCTGTAATTTCCGGAATTGCAATACCGAAATACCTTTCGATATAACCTCTTTTTATGCCCATTTGGAGAACGGTCTGGTCAGATTCCGCTGTTTGGTGCACTGTTACCACCCGAACAAACAGCAAAACCGCCTTGGTAAATAGGTCATTTCTTATCGCCACATTTGCTAAATCTTCAAATGACTCCTCACATAAAATGTTGAACATGTCGTCAACCCGTGCACGTTCCTGATTCAACTCAATTTCGTGTACATGTGGTGGTGAGAGTCCTTGTCTATCACCATTTAAAATTTATATTGCGATGTTTACTTAGCTTTTAATAATTTTAAAATAAATACCAGATTGAAGTTGCCAGTGTGAGGGTTTTCTTTTCAGCGAAACCCAGGTTCTTATTATATTGCAAATCTTAATCAAATATCTTTTGATTTAAGGGACAATACGTCCGTCTTTCATGAAGGTTTACAAAAAAGAGAGAGAGAGGTAGTTGACGTTTGTTCCCTACCTGCCATTCCTTCCCAGCTTACCACACTGTAAGGTGAAGACACATTACAAGAATAATAATAAAAAATAGGAAGTTAAAATATTGTTTAGTTAATAATCTTTTTCAATGGAGCTTATCAGATTAAGAAAATGAGCAATCAGTTTATTGTGATGCAATTTTCCATGGCATCCCACCCAGATACGGCTTAAAAATTCACATCATATTTAAATTTGACATATCTAGACATGAATGAGTCACATTAAGCAGATAAAACAATAAAATAAATTATATTTCTACTTAAGTGATTCATTAAACTACGGTAAAAATAGAAAGTGATAGTTATTTAAATAAATTGCTTTTGTTACATTCCTTTAATCATCATTTAACTTATGTATAAATAAAAGTATATGCACACAAAAGTGATTGTTTATTTGCTTTAATTTAAAATAAAAAAAAAAAAATTATCAAGTTTATCTACGGTCATTACACTTTTGTGATTTAAAAACTGTTTATTGGTCATTTTACTATTAAAAACAATAAAATTTTATTGTTTATTAAATTAAAATACATTCCGGAAACATTTAAACCGCTCTTTTTATTCATCACATCTCTTAAAATAGAAAAAAATTAGTGGCCTAATTTGATTATTAAACAAATATTTTTTTTATTTTATTTCACGTTATGCAAAGATAAGATAAAATCATAATTTTCATTGTAATCTGACTAAACAACAAAATTAAAAAGTAACAGTATCTACTTGTAAAAGTTTACCTTTTAAATCGCGATACTTGACTCCTCTCTTGTATGATGTTGAATCGGTTACATGTGTTCCAACACCATTTACGACAAATGACGTGAAAATAATTTATTAATAGAGATTTATTATTTTTTTTACTGTAAAAGTCTAGGGTATCCCATTTAACAGGTGGGGTACAAATATTTTTATTACCAATTTATTCAACTTGTTTCTTACAAATAAGTCAAATCAAGTCGAGTTCATTTTCGATGAAATTTTGAATGTGAATGTGTGTGAGTTTAAATAAAAAAAATGGTAATAGTGTGTAAAAAATATTGTTTTCTTTTCTTAATTTTCATTTAAAATACCTATTTTTTTGTTGTATATTTGAGATGAATGCCCTCAAAATGAATGTTAGCTAGTGTATGTGTTATGTTAAGTTTTTTTTTGATGTGATTGAACTTTAGCTATATCATAAAATATCAATGTGTAGTTTTTTTTGTGTTGTATGAATAGTAAAAATTTTGCAATCATTTGTTGTGTAAGTCAATCAATGTCTTGAAAACATGTGAACCAATCATGTTGAATGTATATAGTAAAAATATGAATTGGATATCGTTTTTGGATTTTTGATATGATATAAAATTGAATTTTAATTGGATTTTAATAATTGAGCGAATTGACGATGTGAAATTGAAGCAATATCTTGACTTAGGCTAAAGGTTTGAAAATTTACTATGGAAACTTCGGTGGAAATAGTATGAACACAATATGACCCTTCAAACACTGATAAACCCTATGTTATCCAGTTCGTTCATGAGGACTGATGAAATCTTACCGAGTAAAAAAAGGCACGAACTTTGATGATACGAGAAGTGTGTTTGATCGTATTGATGAGCTCCACAGAAGATGTCTTCAAAATTTCTTCAAAAATCTTATATGTTTTTAACACTAATTGGTCCTAATTTTATCATTTGACCTTTGATTTTTAAAATTTACTTCTGATTTTTCCGGCGCTAAGTCCATCTATTGGATTGAGCCTGTTGAATACTTGCTCTCCAGGTTTCTCTATCTTGCGCTTTCTTTTTCCCGTTTAGTATATAAAGCTCAATTACACAGTTGATAGTAAGTCATCTTGTCGAAGCGATGTTTAGATCGTAAAAGATTCTTCGGAAAAGAATTCTTTTGACCCATTTGATGTAGCTCCTGGTCTATGTCTAGAGACAGTTGCATAGCGAGAAGTAATTACCTCGAACGGTATCTGCGACTGTTACCTCGTTGTGTGAGGGGTGAGGCATCCTCGAACCATCCAATATTGGACATGGTCTACGCTAAGAAATTGGGCAAGATTCGGCAACTAGAGTCAAGAATCCTGATCCACTCTGATGTAATGACGTCAACTAGCAGAAAGTCTACATCTGATGCGTACGGAGACATCGTCTGTGCAATACACACTCGTGTGAACAGTAAGTAAGCAAATACTTTGATGTAACTGTTTCTTTCACCTTTATCTTCCAAAAGTACAGATAGTGGTCTCTAAGAGATTGTTCTCATTCTGTCGATCATAGCTATGACAGCTAAGTTGCTAGCATACAAGTCTACATCCACAGCTACTGGTCTTAGCGAATAACTAAGTAAGAATGCCATGATTTCTGTCGTGCTTTTCAGCCCAGTATTTAGATCCGCTTCATTGATCCAGTGGTTAAAGCATTCCCTTTGCAACTGGATGGTTTGGGTTCGATACTCAGAGCGGACAATCATCAGTATATATTGTTTTTTTTTCATATTCGGATTTATATAGTGCGTCAAAAAGTATAACAACACACCAAGGAACTTGATCACAAGGTGGTACCAATCTGTAAGGCGTAGAAAACTTGATACTACCGCATCGTAGCAAGATACTCCAATATTTGTACGCACCAAAGAATAAAGGTCTTTAGGATAAGCCGATAAAGTAGATCATTATCAGAATAATTTGCATTATATAGAATTAAGTTTTGATGAATATACCTTCAAGGACCTAGTGTCACTGGCAGCCTTATGAAGAGAGAAAACGAAATTAAAGGCCGATGAGTGTTAAATTCGATTAAAGCAAAAAAAAAATCAATCATTAAATTTTTCCAGGACATAATCAAAGAAATTTATTTGAGTGTGATTTTTTTTTTATTTTTCATTATAACACCTAGAAATATTCAATACCAAATTAATATTAAATTTCCGTTGCGTTTTAGACACATAATTTCCATCACATTAATATTTTTTTTCTTCTCTTGTCATTAAAAAGGTGTAATCTTATCCAATCTACTTGAGACATTGAACAAGCAAAGTAATGAAAAAAAAGAAAAAAAAAATGAGAAAGCCTTTTTTATTTATTTATTGTATTTATTCATAATTTCGGTTCATGTACTTGACTTGACTTCATACAAAATAAATAATAAATAAAAAATATAAAAGTAAGAGTGTTAAAACACGCAAAAAAAAGAAAAAAATGTTGAATATACTTGTAAATACATTTAAATGGTATGAGAAAAATTAAAAAAAACTTTTAATAAATAATGAAAGCCATAATGGTTGAAAAAGGTTTAATTTTTTCTTAAATAATCATTATCTTACACATTTCATTTCATTGAAGTGCAAAGAAATCAAACAGAAGTTTTGTGAAATGAAAATGTCTTGCAATGTGACAAGTAATTACGTATCACGATGATAAGGCAGTGCTCAAGGATTCTTTTATGCATTAGCAATTTGTCCATGACAGGATACAGTCATAAATTTTATTCACGTCATATGTCACTAATTTTGTATCACACAATTTTTATGATTAAAATATTCTTTTTTTATTTTATTTTTCCTGACTGACCAAACCCACAATAACTGTCATAAGCACTGAGTACATATTGAGTACAAACTTGCGCGTGTTGTTTTCTGTGTGACAAACAAATTACGAACAACAACAAATAATAAAAAAAAAAATATAAAAAACACGTCTAATCCAACAGAATACCTATAACTAGATCTAAAACTATAAAATTCAGCTATATGTGAATCAATTTATACCCGATACGTTTTGTATATGAAAAAAAATACATTTATATACATAAATAAAGTATAAAACGAGTCATAATCGTATAAAATGCAAGGTCAACAAAATAATCATCACACATACACCTTATATTTTGTATATTTATTCAATGTACATTGAAACATCGATTTAATTTAAAATTATATTAAAAGAACATAAAAAAAAATAATTACTATAAATTTTTGTGATTTTTGAAAGTATTCGAGAATTTGATCCTCTTATTAAAATTATTACCATGAAAGGTGATAAATTTGAAATGAAAATTTTCCTCTTGTTGTTTTTTTTTACTAGAAAATCCACACATCATAAATTAATTAGAGCATAACGCACACGTGACTTGAAGAAATGTTGGCATGACTCATGTCAATTATTTTTAATACAGAAATTTCGATTTTTTTTGCTTAGAAAATTTATAGGGAAAAATGTTGAACATGGATGATGGATTTCGATACAAGGGAAATGTAAATATTTGAACAAAGTTCTATTGCAGAGGGAATATTATCTTTAGGTTAGTTTATGGGTTGTTTGTCAATGTGTATCATCAGCTAGTGGAAATTTTCCACAATTTTTCAATGATGATGATATCAAACATTGAGATGAGAAATAAAACAAACATGTGTGATGGAAATGTTTTGTATTTCAAATGAAAATGTTACAATTTCATGGCACATTCAACAGTGGGATTTTCCATTAAGGTTTGATATTTCAATGAAATTTATATAAAATAAAAAAAATCAAAGAGAGAGAAATATTTTTGAATTTCTTTTGAGGCAATACATGTTTTGATATCCTACTGATTTGGAAATTGAAGTTCATGCTGAAACCGAGTTAAAAAAATGGAATCAAATCAATTATCCAAAATCACACACAAAAATCACGTCCTTGGAGATTTAATTTGAGTTTTGAGGAAGTTTTTTCAGCATGAAAATCATTTTAAAAAATTCATTTTTCACTCTTAATATATGTTGGCGCCATCTGACGACTAAAATTGTATTGGCTTGGGTTATATGGAACTTCTTTATGTAAATTCTTGTAAAATTTTTAAATGGGAATCTAAATCATTAAAAAGATCGCATTTTCTGTCATAAGGTTAATTTTTAACAAATTTTTAAATCTTTTAAATTTCAACACTATAAAAATTTTCAGTACCGGCTTTTGGTGTCATATAGCGACGACTCCTCATGACACCTTAGTGAAATCTCTTGACGACACCAGATTCGATTCAGATGTGAGCTCAAATTCCCTTATTCAAATGCAGTTTACCTCCAATTGAAATCGCGAATCTTGTAATTTTTAGAAAACGAGGTCCGAGGAAGTTTGAAAATTTAAAAAAAATTTAAAAAATTAAAAATAGTGCAAAAAGTATCAAAATTGCAGAAATTTTCAATAACCGCGGCTTTTCTGGATAATCAGAAAATCGGATTTTGAAAATTTTGCGGTTCGCCGCAGTTTTTGAAAATTTCACAGTTTTAGAAAGGATCGGTTTTTAACTGTCGATTTTATACTGACGAATTTCGAAAGTTAAAAAATTTAAAAAAAATTGCGTAAACTATCAAAATCGCTAAAAATCAGATTTTGCGGAATCAGAATTTTTAAAAATTCCACGGTTTTAGAAACTCCGCCATTTTGGCAAGTCCACTGGTTCTGATAGTTTACTTTTTTTTTATTTTCGATTAAAATTCGACGGTTTTTGAAAATTGCACGGTATCGACCAAAGCAAAGCTTCCTATGAATAAGAGGTTTTTGAACTCAAACCGTCAAAATATCCTTTAAATTTAGGTGAAATTTGCTGCCATAAGAAAAAATGTCAAAAAAGGTGTCAAGCTGCGACACTTAAATGTTTTATAGTGAATGACATGAAAATTTGTTGGCATATCCTTTTTATTTCATGTTCATTTTCAACCTAAATTCTTTCAAATTATTATTTCTTAGAAATGAGGTTCAAATTGCAAATAAAAAACGTTTTTAACGTGTCACATTATTTTCATTTTTTCCTTTTCAACCATTAAATAATGAATTATTTCAAGAAAAGGATTCAATTACCAGAATTTCTTACAAATAATTTTCTTTTCAACTCTTTGTTTCAATGAAAAAAGAAAAACATCCTAAGCAATTATTTCAGAGTTTGGGTTATTTATTTGCCTTGTATCAGTAAAATTTCTTTTGTTTAAATTCAATTAAATTATATGCTTTCATTTCAATCTGACTTAGTTACAAATAATACCAATGATGATGATAATAAAATAAAATAGAGATATGATAAAATTCCATTTTAATTGCCATACATTGTGTGATGAGGTTAAACAATGAAATTAAAATCTATTTAATTAAAAATATATGATATGATTGTATGACATAAAATATAAAATAAAATAAAATAACAATCATAATCCAGGACATTCACAAAACGTGACATTATATCATAACATAAATGTGCTGGATTATGTGCAGAAAATAATTTATTAGAAATTTTATGTAATTGAGGTACTGAGTTGCTTTGGTTACTTCTCTAATTGGAACTGAATTGCAAATAAATAAAATTTGAAATGAAACTACCATGAAATTGAAGTCAAAATTGAAAAATATGAGAAGAAAAATGGAGACGCCTAGTTTTTTTCAGATTAAAATACATCAAAAAACCTCGTCATTAGCATCATCATTGTATTCTCATCATTTTCAATTCAATTAAAATTATTATTCGTTTTTTGTTTGTTGAATCGAATTGGGAAATGAAAATGTGACAAGTGGTGCAAAAAATTTTTGGGTGTAAACAATGAAAGAAAAATAAAATTGATGAAAAACCGTAGAAAAAAAAAGTTATTTTTATACGTATTTTAGGTGTGATGTATGGCATATGCATGGCATAGGCGTATAATAGTTACAAAAATATCAATAAATTACTCGTGCCTGGTCTGTCAATTTATTTTGAATATTTTTAATGGTTTTTATTTTTGATTGAAATGAATATTTTTTTTATACTGTTTTTTTTTTTAATTTTTATGAAAATTGATTCATATTTTTTCCCCACATCAATTTTTATGATACTTTTAATTTTGCCTTTATTTCAGGAAATTTTCCAATTAATTTGACGTCACACTTTCTGTAAATAGATTTAATTTATATCACGGTAAGATTTGAATGAGAAATTGATGCAGACTTCTACTCTAAATTGAAAACGCACCGCAAACCTGCGGGTTGCTTGCTGATAACCCCGCATACGGGGTTGTTTGCGGGGCAGTTGTGAGGCGTTTGCGGGCTATTTTTTTAATTTTTTAAATTTTATTTTTAGGCGCATTTTAAAAAAAAAACACGCGAAAAAACCGTGAAAAAAAAGACGAATCGCAGAAAACCAGCGATTCGCAAAAAACTTGCGAATTGCTAAAAACCCGCAAATCTCTAAAAAACCGCAAAACATTTTGTTGAATTATTTAAGATATCCACCATTTTGAAATTTAAAAATCAATTTTGATTTTTTTTGAAAAACTCGCCATTTTAAATTTTTTTAAAACAACCGCCATTTTGAATTTATGAAATTTAAAAAATTCGCCATCTTCAAATTTGAAAATCAAGATGATTCTATGATAAAATTTCAGTGCCAATATTGAAATGGCCATGCCATAAAAAAATCGACATTGAACTTGATCAACACAAATAAATAGCATTTCCTTTGACTGAATCACTTTTTTCTCGTTCCATGATTTAAATAAAAAAATTATCAGGAAAAAAAAATTGTAGAGGAAGGAAAACCTTTTCACTTATTCATTAAAAGTAAATAATAATATAATTCAATTACTTGTATAATAATAGAATCATATGAAAAAAGCAAAATAAATTAGTGCCTTACTTAAAGGAGGAGAAAATTGAGTGGAATAAGAAATAAAAGCTTCTAACATAATTATCATTATTATTATGAAATTGGAAAGAAGTGTGTTCGATGTTAAGTAATAATGAAAAGAAATAACGAATAAATTCAATATTTAGTTTCAATTGAAATTGAATAACTTCATTATAATGGAATTTTCTATGAAATTCAGTCGCATGTGCGTTTCTCGACCTAACAACACCTGTTTCTGACGTTCTTTGTATAGTTTTTCTTTTGAAAATTGATTGTAATGAGTTTCAATTGTATTTAATTTTTCCTTTTCATACACAATAAAAACGGGTTTTCATCCACAGGTTTCATTTCATAAGAAAAGTTTCATGAAACGTGATCTAAAGTTTACGTTTCCTTGAAAATAATTTTTCAAGTTCTCCTGAATTGCATAAAAGTTTTTTTTTTATTTTAATAGTTAATAGTAGAAGAAAAATGTCATTTGCAAAGTATGTCTCGTATTAAATGTATAAAATATGGCAATTATGCAAAAAGTTATTGTCATAAAATACACAGAGAAGTCGATTACGTGTGTGGCATAAAATTTTCTTTTCTCTAGGTCATTCCACATTTTCTTGGCCTTTGTATACAAATTAAAGTTTTGTGTAGTGGGGTAAACCAAAAGAATGAATGAAAATTGGAAAAATACACACACAAACACACATAATCTGTGTGCATGCTAAAATTTATGTACTTTGGCATTTTTCCAAAAAATTCATTCCAATCCTACCCTATCTCATTTTATGTTGAGTAAAGTTCCTTTGTTTTAGTATCTGTTCGATGTTGAAAAAATGTGTGATAAAATTTATAGAAATATTAGTGGACGGACGAAAAAAAACTACTTTATCTTTGTCATCTTATAACCTTCTTTTCTGTTTTTTCTATTCATTTAAAATATGGCAAAAAGGGAATTTATGTCATAGATAAATTTTATAGTTTACAAATAGATTCAATTTCAAAAGAAAAACTAAACGGAATTGTATTGCAATTTCATTTCCTTTGTAACACTCGGGAGAACATGATGCTGAATCAAAAGTTTATCCTGAGTTAGTAGTTTCAATGCCTCAGTTGTGAATGTGGGCTCTTATGTGGAAATATAAAGGGAAAAGTTTTTGTGGAAAATTGGTTTGAAAGTTGTATTTTCATTTTTTTTTTTTAAATAAAAAGGTGTCAGATGTGCAAATGCGAATCCCTTTGACATTAAAAACAAAACTTTTCAATAAAAATTTAAAGAACTAAGCTTGTTTTTCTAAATTGAAAATTGATTCGAAATTTATAGACTTGAGATATTGAGGGCAATGGTTTGAAAAAAAAATTGTCTTAAGGTCACAAGTGCTGTGTTTTCATTCAAAATAGTAGAGTTCAAAATCAACTTCAATGAGGGCTTTTTTGATTGACATTTGGACGCTCATTTATTACGAAAACTTAATCGTATCGATCTGAATTGAAAAAGCTCTCGAGATATATCGATTGTCTTGCCATTCCAATGATTTCCGTGAAAAAATAGTAGAAAATGAAAAACTAGATACAAACAAAAAAAAACCGGGTACCGGGTCAGTTGTCTTATGTTTGCATTTTATGTAATGGTGGGAAACATTGACTCTGCATTCATCAAAACTAAGTTTACTATAAAGCAACGACAGAGATTTAGAGTAACTTTTTATTTAACAATTTCGATTAGCATGTCTCTTGGCGTAATTTTTCGTTTTGATTGAATTAAGGGATTGTATTGAATGAACTGGAAAAGAATATTGACTCTTGGGATGGACCTACTGTATTATCTTCAACTGTTCAGCTTCTATTTTCATGATGCTAGTTGTGTAGCATGATGAAAACTACGGTGGAAATAGTAAGTATAGTACTTTTTGAGACTGCGGTGGAGTCTTGTAGACCCTGCCCTAGTAAAACGAACATCAAGCCCTACAGAAGTGACCCATCATCATTTGTTCTGCTCCTTTGTTACAAATTTTACTATATCTTTTTAATTATACGATTCACTTCAATAAAATTACACCCTTTGTCTTTTTCCTGTTCAAAGGACATCAATCTCAACTCAAATTAGAACCAAAAAAAATCAAAATAATGAAAACTTTTCATTTACTCAAAGTCATTCCAAAAAAACAAAAAAAAAACCGTATTATGTCAAATTTTTCAATTTCAACAAAAGTTTTTTCTTTCATATTCATTTCAAATTAAACAAACACACACTCACAAAAAAAACTTACATCAAATAACACTGACACAAAGTCTAAAAGCTAGATACGAATCGATATTAAGTATAAACTTTACCGTAAAATAAAAAAATAAAAGCAAACGAATGATTTTCTTGTTATAATACTTTTTTTTATCATCATTTTTATTATTATTATTACTTATAAGTTATGTTATGCTAGTGTTTGTTTGGTAATGTACAAACATGTTGTACTTTCTCTTCCTTCTCTTGGAATACATACATTTGACTTGGTAAAAACAAAACATGAATCTACTGCACGTAACATGAAAATAGCAATGCATTGTGAATGAATGTAAATATTTAAAAAAAAAAATAAAAAAAATATATGAATAAATAGTTTGGAGAAATTTTATCGTCAATTGGGGTGATTTTGCATCAAGTTAAAATGCAAAATTAAAATTATGAAAGTTGGGTGATGTTACGGTGATAATTTTCCATTAGTCGAGCTTGAAAGCTATCCAAGCGATCATCCAATTCATTTTTTTACATTTAAAATTCATATTAATTTTTTTTTGAATCGTGCAAAAATTATATAAACATTTCGAGTACGTACTCGAGCAATATTGAATATTTTTTTGAATACTTTTTTTTTGTAAAGTGCCCTTACACGAATTTTAATAAAGAAAATTGTTGTAAAATCATGTTTATGACATTAAGATATTCCTTGAAAACGTTTCCAGACTAGGGATAAAATTGATTATTATTTTTTTTTATTTTAAATTGAACGAAGTGCACACACAAAAAAAACTCATAATAAAAATAGCTTACTTATCACATAAAAAGACGGAAGCATTACTAACAGTATATTACGTCGTTGCATGTCGTCGTCATTTCTCTCTCTCTAAGATATTATAAAATACATTTAATATCATAATGAATCAGCTTGCGCTGTTCTGGTATAACACTGCTTATGAAAGTGTACAATATTGTGCAGTAAACCAAAGTT
The DNA here is from genome assembly GCA_900002565.1 of Culicoides sonorensis. NCBI lineage: Eukaryota > Metazoa > Arthropoda > Insecta > Diptera > Ceratopogonidae > Culicoides > Culicoides sonorensis. The sequence goes on along the minus strand of LN483404.1, from coordinate 327,577 downwards.
TTTAAAGAAATTAAAATTTGCACATTGAATTTCATTTCAAGTATTGTGTGTGTATCTTTTTATCTCATTTTTTAACACAACTGTTTGATAAATAATGCAATTTGCTTGTACTTGCTTGTATTAAACCTGTTTTATTACTCGTATTCAAAGCAATGAATGAATGAAGTAAAACCGTGCAAACTACAGTGAAAAAGTAATTTTAATGTTAATATTATAAGAAAACAAGAAAAACACTTTTTCTGTGTAGAGCATTTCTCATGGGTGTACACAACAAACTTACTACTAGCCCACATAATTTCTCGTTTGCTTTCTTTACAATAAAATATTAAATGGAGTAAATTTTAACTGGATTTAAAATATAGTTTCTTGTAAAATAGTTAAAGTTTGTTACAAAACATTTTCAAATAATAATAATAAATAGGAAGCGATTCGTTTTATTTTATTTTACTTTATATCAGATAAAGTTACGTTAATATATATTTTTTTCTATGAAATTTGTTGAAAAAAGATAGTTATCAATGCTAACAGGATATTTATGAAATTTAAAAAGCGGATGCATGTGCGCTTTGAGAATTATTATCGTCTTTAGGTGTGTGGAAGGTGATGCATTGCAACGTGATGATACGATTTTCAAGTCAACGTATTGATATGCAGTTGAAAGAAGATCTTACCGGTCTTAAGCGGACTTTACCGCTGTAATCAGTTCAGATTTTAAGGGAGGCTATTAAACCTGTACTCAGGCCATCAGGGCCCATTGTGTAATACTCATTTTCATTATCATCATCAGAGGGCCTTTGCTTTTATCCTGTTGCTGTGATCTGAGTGACTATGACGTCATACCAATTATGATATATAAGTCTGGACTCAAGTTAGTTGGTCTTTGCACTTAGAATATTAAATATATCTCCTGTGTTTTTACTTAAATCCATCCATCACACCATATACACAACATCTGCCATCCCATTTTATACCCAAAGGGTCACCCACTCATACTAAAGAGCTTCTAGGAATGACCATAGGTCAAGTAAGAGTACTAGTGGGATTTCTTACGGGTCACGCACGTGAACGAAAACACCTTAAGATAATGAATCTAATGTAAGTGAAACAGATTTATGTAGAATATGTAAAGCAGAAGAAGAAAGTGCTCGGCACATTCTCTGCTTCTGTAGTGAGCTTGAGAACAGAAGAAGGAGGTTTTTTGGGTGTTTGAATGGGCAAATTCCAACGGCACTCTTTCAACTGAAATTTCATTTGATATATGATTTCTTGAAAGAAATAAGTATCGTTAAAGAAGAATATAATTTAATGTAAGTCGAAAGACAGCCCACAAAGAGCCCAAGGTAGTAGTGACTGAGGTGAGTATACCCTTCTCTAATCATCATCATCCTGTCATCCCAAGCAGTCGCCACCTTTATCTTGCCCTTAACTTAAATTGAGTAACCGCAAAAAGCGACTTTTGAGATTTTACTTTACATTAAATCACATTTTGTGAATCATTTTCCAACAGCGTTGCATGCCATGAATTAAATCTCCTTGATTTCCCCTCATTTGAAATACAAATCACATCATTTTAACTCAATAAATTTCATACTGTCAATTAATAGAATTTCAAATCATTGATTGCATTATCACTTTATTATTTTATTAACTTTTACTAATCAATTGTTTCATTGTGTCACGACAATTGAACGGTAAATTTTCAATAAATAATACTTTGATTTGTGCAAACACAATTCATAATAAATTAATAATTATGATTAAATTTAATAGGTCTTTTTTTTATTTTAATAATAAAATTGTTTTGTTTTCATCATCACGATTAAACATATATTTTTGTTTAATTTTTTTTTTCATTTAATGAGTTTATAAATTACTATGATTGTTGACAATTTTTTATTTTAATATTTTATTAAAGTAATTGGGTGTATTTACGTATATATGAGTCAAAAAGAATATTAAATAATTATAATGTGTTGTAAATAAAAATTTCATCAAGAATTCATAGTCCATCTAACAAAAGTCACGTTTACCAATTTTTTTGTTGCTAAATACGAAGAAAAAAACAAAAAAATTCAAGATAATTACAATCATATTCGTTTCTTAGATTATTTTTAGTAATAATAACATTTCAAGTAAAATCAGTGAGACAGAAATTTAATAACGGAAGTGACGAGAATAAGATTCAGTGCCATAAAGTCTCACTTAAAAGAATCTGATCTAGATTTGTTTTTTGCACTACTTTTAAAATGAACAAAAAACCAAGCACTAAATTAAATTTTATTTAAAATAATAAAAAAGTTAACGATACACCAAAAAGTAACCGAAAGAAAACAAATATAGAACACGTCATGGTATAGTTTTGCATGTGAGAGCAAAAAAAAATTAACATTACAATACAAGAGAACGCACGAATGAACAAAAGTATAAAGAATGAAATGGAATATCAAGGTCATACAATTGATTATCGTAAAAAAAAATAGTTTGGGTTTTTTTTATGTTTATGTACAGATTTTATTGAGCAGCACTCAATGTGTTTATTCTTATAAATATATAATTTTACGTAGTGTATTGTAATGGAAATGCAATCGATCCATATGGTAATTTTAATGGCACTTTAACCATACTCATATCGAAATCTTATTATTTTCAAAACTTATTTTTAGTACACTAAAAAACTTCGGGTCATGATTTTCATGACTTAATGAACTAATGCTACAAAAGATTTTCTAATCTAATCAATGAATTATTGAAATTTTATCGATTTCCATTTATTTTCTTAACTCTATGACATTGAAATGGATAAAAATAGTCTGTTTACAAAGTTTTACGCGTAAGACTAAGGGAATAAATATGAAAAATTAACGATTATTTTCAAAGCTCTTGTATTTGATCGAAACCTTATTAGTGTTCGATGAATTTGAGTTTAAATACAGCAAAAAAATGGGTTTAAGAAGGGATTAAAGATTATCAGCAACATTGAGATCTAAATTTAGTCGTCTGAAATCGATTTAAAACGAAATTACCTCAGTAACGTTGTTATCGAGATACTGAACTTTTTCCACCAGCAAGCCTAGTTAATGATATGAGAACTTAAGGTAAAAATCTTTTTAGATCTAAGCGTTTCAAGGATCCAAAATGACTTAGCATTTAATCAAAATCAAATTTACGTAGCAGTAGTTAAACCTTAAAGCCTGTACTCAGGCTATCAGATCAGATCATCATAGGACCTGTTAATATATAGGACTGGAATACTGGAAAATATATAGGACCTTAACTTTTATCCTGTCATCCCAAGCCACCATCTTTATGCATCATTTACTCAAATTGAGTAGCCGAGAAAAGGACAGTTAAGTTTGTAAAGTTTCATGGCCGAAGCGAGAATCAAACTACCAACCTTAAGATTGATAGTTTCTTTTCTCTTGTCTCTAACAATAATTCACATAATTCTGAAAATCAATTTTTAATGAAGCTTCCTTTCAAGTAAAGTTTAAATGAGCACTATGGAAATTTTTATCAGCAGTGGAGGCCTTTTCATATCTAATCTAAATTTAATGTAAGTAATGATCAAACTCACCTTGATTTTAAGATAAAATTTTTTAGTAGATCACAATTTTTTTAATTTTAACTTTTTAAATTCAATTTCAAATTCTTTAACTTTACATATAAGTTTTAATTCACTTTTTTCTTCTTTTTTAAAGTAAAATCGTCTGTTTTCTTTATTTGAATTTAAATTTAAAATAAAATTAAGTATAAAATCAACTTATATGGATTTAATCTTTTTATACTTTTTTTTTGTTTTAACTTGACCACAATATATTTTCCTTCATACAATTATGATGTTGTTGTTCTCACTCAAAATGTACTAACACCTTGATATATAAATATTTTACTTGTGTTAATTTTTATTTTTTTCTCTCTGTAATTCTTTGCATTTAAAATAATATGATAAACCTTTTTAATTTCAATTAAATATTCAGTCACTATTCAATCTAGTGTGAGACTGATGTGTGTAAAACTTTATAATGTTGATTTTGTGTTTTGTTTATTTATATTGTTTTTTTACAATTTAATTCATATATGAGTAACCAACACAAATTTATGTGTGAAACCACTACAGATGTCGACTAATCGTATGTGTAGCTTTTTTTTTTATTTGTTAAACGAATTGTATTGGAATTGTGATGCAAAATAATTTAAAATGGCATATTTTATACAATTTAAGCCAAGATAATCATTAAACCTGGATTTATATCAGGAAATTAAATTTTAATGTAAGTCAACTGTTCATTTTCAATTATTTTAAGAGATTTCTCCTTGAAATTGAATTTCGAACCACTTTTACTTCATTTGTAATGAAATTTTTACTTTTAAATTCTCGCAAAATGTCACCAATTTAATTTAATTTAATCTTTCATATTGGAAATTGATTAAATTTTAATCAAATTAAACTTATCAATGTATTTTTTTGAAGTACGAATTTAATGGTGCTGATATTAATTTCAATAAATTTTTAAAGTCTTATGATTTTTTTTTTTTATTAAGTATTCACTTTTATTCTTTCGTTAATGTCATTTTTATTAAGAATTCGTTCAAATTCGAAATACACAAATTATTTTAATGATATTTCGCGTATTAATAATTTCATGCAATGAAATAAAATAATAATCAGGATTTAATATTTAAAATATTTTAGTTAAAATATTTTTTGCAATGAAAAAAGTCACGACCGAACAAAGTGACTTCTAAATTCCGACTGTCGAGTAACAGTTATAGGACATCGAATAGAAGTATCGTACAATTCAAGAGGTATGTGCATAGAAAGAATATTATAAAAATGTAAACACAGGTAGTCAAAATAAGTGCATTTCTAAACAGGGGGAAATAAAATCATTTCTGATGATACTTGAACTAAAACTTGTAGACAATTTTTTTTAAATTTCATTGAATTTGACCTGGATATGTCAAAAAATAATGAATAAAGGTGGTCTTTTTTGTCATATTTGTTGCTTCAAATTTAATAACTTTAGAAAAAAAAGACGCAAGAAATTTTATTAATAGAGTGGAAGATTCGCAACGTTCAACTTTAAAGCAACTTTTTTATAGCCTCTTTGAACATAATCCCCATTCGGAGTTTCAGTCATCAAATTTTTTCTATACTACATAAAAGGATAAGCTCTTGAAAATAACTGTAAGATAAAAAGTTCAAAATTTACTGGCGAAGTCAGTTTCTGTGGCGTTTTCTCAAAAAATGGTAAGTAAAAATGCAACAAGATTTTGGTATAATAAGAGAAAATTTTTGCAGGAATCAGTAAGTTGATTGTCGAAGGTTTTCATTTTACTGAAATAATGGTCTATTTAGTTCTCAAATATTTTTTTTTCACCACTATTAAGAAAATCTACTGAAATGAAAGCCAGATCAATTCAGTAGACAGCAAAAAACTCGAATTACCAGTACCGAAAACAATCTTCAGTTGGATAGTTTATTTAATCTTTTATTATTTTTGAACCTGATGTCCTTGTCAGGAGGTTTGTAAAATATATTCAAATTAAGTTAAAAAAGGGATATGAAATTTGTGAGAAGAGTCAGATAATGTATTAAAGAAAGGAATTAATCAAGCTCTGAATTTGTAAATTTCTGAGCTGTATGTTCGAATAAATTGTAATCATACGATAAATTCTGTTCCAGTTCCCTCACGTGCCAGACAATACCTGCATTTTCAATCATAACAATTTTCTACAACAAACCGACACTCAACTGATCTCAAAATGCTCATTTTATGAGGAATCGCTTTGCAAACATTGTATGTATTAGTACATAACATGACAACATCTTTCTTTTTCTTTGTATGTATTGTGAGAACCATGACGTCATTTTGGTTTGTTTACATTATTTAATCGATTCGATTAATTTTAAAATATTAATGGAAAGTAAATAATTACTCAAGACTTTTAAATTAATATAAAATCACAAAGAAAATTATATCTTTTTAAAAATTTTCTCAATCAAAATCCAAAATTAAATAGAAACTAAATAAATCAATCAAAATAATATTTTAGTCAACATGAAAAACTTATTTCAGGTCATAAATTATTACATTTAAATATTTGACATTTCAAATGTCATTTGTAAATGAACGAAATTCATTCATGATAAAATGAATTTTGAGCAACAGATTACAAAGAATTTAAATGAAATGACCGTTAAAATTTCTTATCTGATTTTAGCAGTTGAATTTTTTTGTTTTTTGTTTTAATGCTTTTGTAAATCGTTTATTAGTAGGAAATGAATTGAATTATTATGATTAACATTTGAATTCATGGAACTTTTTCCGCATGATTGATTTTTCCTGTTTTTTATTATAAAATCCTTCGATACACGTGAAATATTATATTTTTATAAGTTATGTTTCAGACACGTGATTTAATTTTAATTATAATTTGCATAATAATTGAAAGAAAAATTTAATTGAAAATGCATCCAATTAACGTTATTAATATATTTTTTTTTCTGTAAGTAAAAATACAATTCGATCATTGTTTTATTAATTAGTTCAATCAAAACTGACTGATTGGAATTTGAAATGCATTTTATTGACAAATGCATTTAGGTAACCATTTGTTGACACAACGACCTCCATTGAATTGCATATTAGTCATGCACCAAACACGGCAATAACCTTGGGTACAAAGTTTGAAATGATGGCGATGAAAAAACAAATCAGCCTTGGATGATCCAGAATGTGGAGTAAAATGAGAATTGTCTTCCAATTTAGAAGTCATTGATGAACTGCAAGCGATGAAGAGTCCTATTAAGAAGAATGTGAAGAGTAATTTCATCTTGATTTTCTTTTTTGAACCAAATTTAATTTTAATTATTGTTTAAGGATATTTTTAAGACCGTCTTCTATGAAAAATCAGAGTGACTAACATCAATGTTTAATAAAAAAAATCATATTTATAAAATTTTTATTACAGACAAACAGGAGACGGCTTATCATAACAGAAGGAAGCAATTCAATACAAGATAAAAAATTACTTATGTTATTACACATTTTTTTTTTTTTTGTAATTAACAGTTTGATATAACAATGCTCATAATATCATTAAATAGTACTTTCAAAATGCAGTTATTGAAATTTGAAAATCATCTTTTTTGCAAATGCACAAAGGCGCCAATCTAGTGATACAACGACCCCCTTTTTTTCCTTTTGCCAAGCACCAAACACGACAAAGGGCTTTGTAACAAAGTTTGAAACGGAATCGATGAAGCATCAAATCAGTCTTAGTTGATCCATAAAATGAAATTAAATGATACTTTTCTTTCAATTTAGGAGTCAACGCTGAAGTACAAGCAATGCAGAGTCCTATTATGAAGATGGTGAAAAGTAATTTCATCTTGATTATTTTCTTTTAATGAAATTAAATTTTATTAAGATTTTTTATAATGTGTTTTCTTTGAAATTCTAGAGTAACTTACAATCATGATTGAGAAAGGTCATATTTATAAGGAATTTTATTGCAGGTAAACAGGAGATGGCTTATGATAATAAAAGGAAGCAATTCAATCACAGATAGAAAAAATATATTGACAGGAAATGACTTAACGCCATCGTTAAGTTGTTACTTTGTAATTTAATAAATATAGGTCAAATCATTTACTTTGTAGTTTGGCCACTTGCTCTAATGGCTGTGGCATTACCAACACCTTGACGGTCCTTAGGGTTATTTCACAAAAGTGCATCTGGGACTTGGTCAAGGTTCATTCATGCTAAAAGACATTGAACGAATATCAAATGAAAGAAGAACATTTCTAGATGTGGTGGCTTGTGGGTTAAAAGAAATTCATCAAATACAAACCCAGTTGCACAATTTTCAACTTATTTTTTTTTGATTCTTTACGAAATGTTTGATGTTGAAAGAAGTCTTTAGAGAAAATTGATGCAACTTTTCATTGTATCATTTTTTATCTGTGTGGCTTTGTTATGAACAAAGAATACAGTATAAAGAATTTATTGTAAAACTTAACAATTTATCAATGTTTTTTTTTATACATTTATAAAGAAAACGAGTATAAAGAAATCATTCTATTTAACAATTTATCATTCAACTTTTAAACTAAATAGAATCAAGCCTTAAAAAATTTAAAATAAAATAATTTTTCGTTAAATTTTTTCATTTCCAACTCAAGTTTCTATAAATTTTTAATGGAATTTCATCTTAACCTCTACCATGACATGGAATTAATTTCCTTATTTTAAATTGAAAAATTAAGTTTTTAATCAACGCTTAAACTTCATGATTTTTTCTTAAGATTTTGATGATAATAAAAATAAGTGAAGGAAAGTAAACTTGAAAATCAAGGAAAAGCTTAGTAAATTCAGTTCAAGTGCATGCAAGAGGAGAAGATATGAAATTTTTGTTTGCAATGAATTTTTCTTCATCCTTTCGATGCAATAACATAAATTTTGTCATGCGTGAAATTAAAGTTTTTATATAATTTTTTAAGTAGCTTACAACTAAACAAGTTTGAAATTGCATGTTTTTTTTTACTCTGACATCATTTTATGAGACATTCATTTTAAGGAGAAAAGTTAACAAAACATATTAATTCAGCAAGAAATGCAAGTGAAAAGAAAATTAGTTTAAACTCTTCAAAGTGCAATAAATGTGTATTCGGTTCAGTGATCTTCAAAGATTTACTGAAGACAATCATAAAAATATTAAATTGCCTTGATATTGAACTGAACTGAGTCAAGACAACAAAAAGTATCATTGCCAATGACCGTTTAATTGATTTCTAAGCTTAACAGAGAAAAAATTGTCTGACTTTTACCTTTCAATTCAGTGTCAGTTCACTTAAACTCATAAAACGATTTCTCACATTTCAACAAAGTTCAACCACAAAATTACCTTAATCGCTCGCAATTCTTGTTGTTAAACTTGCTTTCAAATGATAACATATTAAAAGTTATTTCAACAACCGCTATTATTAAAAGGCATGAACGTACACGAAGAATATTAAAAATAAAATTTAAAACTAGAATGAAAATCTCTTTTTAACGATTATTATTAGCTACAAGCTACAAGCAAAGCCAGTGAAAAAGAAACACCAACAATTTTAAGCGCAAAAAGAAAGTGAATCAGCATCAACAGTATTAAAGCCAGATTAAACTTATTTATTTGAAAAAGTTTTCTTTACACACTCACAGAAAAAAGCGTCATATTACACAGTGGAGTGAATAAATATTATGTTACATCGGCTTAAAAAAGAAAAACATAAAAATTTCCATACATGAAAGTCGGTCTTTTATTTTATTTTGTGTTTTTTTGTTAATGTTATGTTAATAAAGCAAACAATGAAATAGAATGTACTTTGTCTATTTTCTTAAGTAATTCAAGTGTTTGCTGTCTCTTTTTTTCAGCATCAATTTAAAAAACTGAATTACATTCAAAATCCAGACGAAAGTAATAATCATTTTAAAGAAACATGCATGTGATTTCTTTTTCTCAGAGACAATTACAATTCAAAATATGATAAAAGACAATTTCAGATTGAGTCGTTTCAGTGTGGAATGAAATGATTTCAACTTTGAGTAAGGTTTTCATTAACTTTTGTGACATTTTATACCCATGTTTAAATTAAATGTGTTTTTAGTAACCTAAGATTTGATCTGTATATTAATTTTTGATTCAAATTCTGTTTTAAAGCCATTATGAGTTAAATGGAAATCAGTCTCACGGACTCTCTATAAGAGTGGTACTTCCTGAAAATGCTCTCCTGGAAGATCAGTTTGATTGGGTGACATTTTCGTAAATTAAAATCATTGTGCAATCCATATACGTAGCTTATGCTTACGTAACCATCGTTTGAGAGAAAAATAAAACGAATTTTGCCAAAAACTCCGTTTTTGCTTAGTAGTCATCGGTACAGGAATTCAGTAGAGCGTGCCAGCGTTTCAACTTCCATTTGTCAAGGTAGCAATTCCGAATTAAAAAATCTGCCATCTTGATTTGTTTGGCAAAGAACTCCACCATCTTGAGTGTTAAAAAAGGTAAAAACATATTTCATGAAATTCAAAGCCTACTTGAAAAATATTAAATAAAATAAAATTTCTAATATCAAAGCAAAACACCTTAAGTTAGCGGAAGATCCCAATTTTGGTGAAGAATTTCTTCAAGAAATTCTTGAAAAACATTTTTTATACAACTGCAAGAATGCGGACTACAAGGATGCAAAAACATTTTCAATAGAATGTAAGTTATTTCATTGAGTGTGAGTATAATCATTTTTTTCAGCAATTGAAGCTAAAACACTGTTAGACTTCGAAAAGAAACGAGCGAAAGCGGTTAAAGATGTGGAGTCTGTTTCAAGCAGTGGAAGTGGGGAATTTTGTGTGTGTATTGTGTGGAGCGACAAAAACATAACAAATTTTTATGTTTCATTGCCACAATTCATTTATTAAAATTTATAAAAGAAAAGTTTCTGAACGAGATTCACCTTTTAGGAGAAATAATAATAATAAAAAAAAGTTCTGGAATCACTAAGATTTTATGAATATCTTAATAATTATTTATATTATATCTAATTAATTATCTAAATATATCTTAATAATTTTATTTTACCATAATAACAAAAAAGGTCAAACGCTCACCATGCAAATAAAGAAAACTAACTTTTATTATTTTAGGAATCCATATTTTAAGTTTCACTCCATTAGATTAGATTAGATATGAACAATCCCCACGGTGGACCCAACGGTCCTATTATGTTAATAGTACTTCAGCCAGAGCTTCCATATTAAGCGCCTTTTTTATGATCTAGCCACGAATTTATACTGTCATCCGATCCAGTTGCCCTTAGGTTTCACTCAGTGCCTCTAAAAGTCCAGGGAGGATTTTTATGTATTCTAAGTAAAAGTTGAACAAGTTTTTTGAAATTAATTTTCATATCCGGAAATGGATTGGAACTCCCGTCGCAGGATTCTTACCAATCATACCAGCCACTTAACCAAATCGGTCAACGAGCTCCATTAAATAAGTCTCTTCTTATAAGTAAAACACAAATACGAGCACATTTACCTGAAAATAACGGTAAAGGATTTGAAACAGTGAATATTCAAAGTAAACAAAAATAAACACCGTTAAAGTTCAAATGATAGTTTACCTTCTCATGTTGATACAATACTGTTATTATTATTATTACAACATTATGAACTAAGTAAAAGTTTGACTTGTAAAAACATAAATATTTAAAATAAACTGATAAGTTTGAGTTCAAAACACGTGTGTGTGTGTGTGTAACTTTTGATTCAATGTGATGCACTTGACATTTTCTCAAGGTGATTTCAAACTTTAAATCCTTTTATGTTTTGACAAACTTCTTTGTATACAAATATGATATGTGAGACACTGAAATTGTAAATAAAATGAATTAAAAGAAAACATATAAACATTGAAGAGGGTTAAAATGTGTGTGTTTTAAAATGTTGTTTTATGCTAATTAAAAGTTAACATATGGCTTGAAATCATACACGTTCCTTATTATATTTTCATGTAAATTTCTGCTAATAAATCATTTACGGTTGTATTTTAACAATTTCCAGTTAAAATTCAAAATGAATTGTTCTTTTTTGCTGATTTGAACATTAAATGAATGTAAAATCTCATTAAAATTATGGTAGAAAACCTTTTTTTTGTGCACTCACTCACTTCAAACAAGTTTGTTTGTCATTCAATTCCATTGTGAGCAATTTGCGGGTGTTTTTTTAATGTCTGCAATGCTGTCAAGTGTCGCGAAAAGTTAAATGTTTTCAAACACACACCATGACAATCATTTGTCACATGACCATTTTGCTGCGATTTCTTTTTTTGCTTGTATGTTCATAAAAGTTTATTCTCCATTCGATCATATTTTTAAATCATAATTCAAAGCTTTAATACGCCCTATTTTTAATCATATTGTTTGAGTTCATGTGGGCAGTGCAATTTTTTTTTTAATTTTATTTCATAATTTCATTGTTAACTTCATCTCTTTCACTGACATAGAGAGAGAGGAAAAAAATTCGGTAAAACCTCAGACAATAATTTTTCGATGAAATAATTTCATTCTACTCTTAAATTTATTGCCTTATATTAACAGATTGTTATTAACAGAAGCAGAGACAACATGAAATTAACTTGACCACAGAAAACTTGATAAAATTTATTGTGTTGCTTGGATATTTATGTCACATCATACAATTTATAGATTGTGTCGTCCCTTTTTTCATCATCATTCGAACAACGAAAAACTAAAAATACACAACTAACACTCAATTTATTGCAATTTTACTTGTCTCAATGTTGTCTGTAAATGGCAGTTTTTCATTTACATCTATAAAATATTCAGGGAAAATAGAGTCCAAAGCGTAGTAACAGATAAGTAAAACATGAATGGACTTGATTAAATGCAAAATTCAGTTTCATATCAATTCAGAGTAAATTAAAAGTGTTGGATTTTTATTTTCTTTAGTTTTACTTCTCTCAGTTATTTGTTTATCGTATTTTATTGCTTCCATTACAATTTTTTTCTATGAAAACGTATCAAATGCGAGATTTGAAATGAATTCATATGAATTTAAGTTAAAAACGAATTTTCCTAAAACCGTCAATTAAAGTAAAAGGAAAAAGTAAAATTACTTCTCTAATTTCTCGAAAAGATACAAAATAAGTGTCTATTTAATCGTTTCAATGAGATTTAAATGGCATCCACATACGAAGTTTCTTTTTTGTTGAAATTGCCTTAATGTGAACATAAACGATTACAATTATTTTGGTATATGCGTGAAAAGTCGGTTAAAAGAAATGGTTAGAAAATAGGAAAAGTTTAACTAAAACTTGGTCTTTGTTCTACTTCAATTTGATCTAAATCGTTGTTCATCATGTGAGTTTTATGCATTTACTGGTTATAATATAAAATAAATGACGCTTTGAGTTCATTAATGTGTATGTGGCGATCTGTCCGTTATGAAAATGAATTTGACTTATCAGAAAGACATTTATGCCTACTTTAAAAAAGATTTTAAAATTTTGATCCTTGGTTTGAGAGAAAGAGAGAGATCTTTAAATGAGAGAAATTCAAAATGGATCGAAGAGAGTGAGATTCAAAGGAATTCAAGAAAGCAGAGAGAGAGAGATCTTTAAATGAGAGAAATTCAAGATGGCACAGAAAGAGAGATCTTTAAGTGAAATTCAAAATAGCAGAGAGAGATCTATCAGTGAAAGGAATTCAAGAAAGCAGAGAGAGAGAGATCGTCAAAAGAGAGTCTGAGGGAAAAACCTTCTATAGAGAAAAATGTAATGTAACAGAGTCTGAGAAAAAATGTAAGATAGCAGAGTCTGAGAAACAAATATTTAAGAGAGAGAAATTTAAGATAGCTGAGTCTGAGATAGAAGTCTTCAAGAGAGAATTTCAGTACAGCAGAGATATAAAACTTAAAGAGAGAGAAATTTAATATAGCAAAGTCTGAGAGAGAGGGGTTAAATTAAGAAATCGCTAAGCAATAGAAAGAGAGAGAGAGACTAAAATAAGACAATACAGAAAAATAAAGAGAGAAAAATTTGCTCACTTTTCAATACCGCGCTTTTGAATTGCAATTTTGCTTCCTTTTTTCTCTTTTAATCTCCACACAAAATAGTTTCAGTACCACAAAATACGAATCCCTTTCTAAATATAACTTTATCTACACACAACTTCACACATGAGACTAAAACTTTTCTCCTTACATCACTTCAATGTAACAAAATAAATGAAGAAATTCGCTTTTTATGATTAAGTAATTACTTGTGTCTAGTAATTACTTTAACATTATCAATATTTTCCACTATTTTATCCAAGCACACTATTAAATTAAGATGAAGAAATTTTATCAAGAACTTAAAAAAAATTAACTCTTATAACGATATCTTGAAAATGATATTAAAAAAACTCTTGGTTGTAATGGAAGATAAATTCAATTTTAATTTAATTTAAATTATGATGAATCTTCATAAAGTTTTATGAAGAAAAATCTCTCTCTCACTTTAAAACTTTTAGATAATGTAATAATCTTAATAAGTCAATTTAAAATATAAAATTAGGGTTATTGTGAATAAATTGGTAAGATATTGATAAAGTTTAAATCCGTTAAAATATGTGCATGTGTTCAACTTTTAACACACACACACACACTGAGTCTCAATCTATGCACATATAATATTGCATGTTACATTAAAAATAGACTTTAAAGCTATTAGAAGTTAGTCATTGTTAGGTGTTTTGTTTAAAACGAGTCCTTAAATTGAATGATAAAGAAAAATTTTGCATATGATATTTTTTTCTTTCTAAAATGCAATCTGGACCATACACAACAAAAAAAAAAACATTTTTATTGCTCAACTTTCATATTAGTGTTCATCATGGGACCGATTTAAGCAACATACAAACTATTTATTTTATGACGTTTTTTTCCTCTTCTTCGTCTTCTTAGAATACTAAAAATATGCAAAATAACACACGAATATGTTTTCTTCGTCATATGATACCTTAAAATATTTTGTATAGTACCTTATTAGCATTGGATTTACTTCAACAAAATCCCTGAATAATGTTTGTTTTATTCATTTTTATGTACATAATTTCTCTCGTTCTGAAACTGAACGCGTCTTAGCATGAAAAACATGCAATTTAATAGCACCTTGTTTGTCGTGCATTGTCTTAGTGCTTAATGCTTATGTTCGTAAATCGCTTGAGACCTAGATCGATTTTATTTATTCTTTATTTTATGAAAAATGAATGGAAAAAATATTGCATGCCTTGGGTTGAATTTCACGACAATGATATTTTATGTGAGTGAAAGGCAAAAATAATAAATTAGAGAAGAAGTTTTGTGTATATGATTTGGTACTTTAGTGGTATTAAAATCAATAGTAAGTTCATGATTTTATTTTATGACTAGTTCTGATATTAAATTTTTTGTAAGTTGTGAGCAAATGTTTATAATGGTCTTTATTTTTTTTTTAATTAGTGACTTTAATTGCATAAATAAATAAAAGAGCTAAACAACAGTAATGAAGAAAAATTACAATAATTAAAATGAAGTAATTTTAATGTAAATTTCAACAATAAAGAAATTAATTGCCTACTTCAAAGTAAAATATGGCACTACAATTGGACTAAGAAACGATGGATAGTTTGGTGTCTTGAAGAAATTACTACTCAGATTCCAATGCATTTAAGAGCATCAAGGTAAGTACATTTTAAATGTTCCAATTGAGAAATCATTATTGGATTTCCGAAATAAGTCTGATCAAATCAAAATCGATTTAAAAGCGAAGTGGAGAATTTAATCACATATATGAGTGTTTCATTGGTTTCAAATATACATCAAGATGAAATCATGAAATATATTGAAAATCTCTTTTATCTTTGCCATGACGCCGCTTAATCAAATGCGAGAGACGAACCTGATATACCTCATGAAATGGTCGATTTAACATTTATGCTAATTAAATTTAGCATAAAAGCACATAAGACAATGTTTTTGAGAAACTTGTACTATCTTCAATACAATATTTACAATACAATATTTATCTTATATTACTTCCTTTCTACATAGCACCTTGTGAAAAAAGCTTACATTATGATGTTGGAAGTTACGGATCTGAAACAGGTAGCGGTGAGTATAAAGATTTACTGCTTTACCAAAAACTAAAGGTAAATAAGTGAAAGACGATTTTTTGTTTACTTTTTTAATGAGATGCAGCTTTTGGACAGGATCTCCATGCGATAACGCCATATAATGGAAAATAGTTGTCTAAAATTGAAACTATTTCAACTATCAGCATTCGCATTGCGGTTGAACAAGCTCTTGGCATACTTATTAAAGATACGATAAGATAAAATAAATTAATTTACTGCATTTAGTATAAATTTATTTTTAAAATATTTTAAGCAAGACATACACCATCATATGGTTAGGTGTCTTCACTATCATGCGTAGAAATTTAAAACGTGTTTGATACTGGGACCCACTAAATT
The DNA here is from genome assembly GCA_900002565.1 of Culicoides sonorensis. Taxonomy (NCBI): domain Eukaryota; kingdom Metazoa; phylum Arthropoda; class Insecta; order Diptera; family Ceratopogonidae; genus Culicoides; species Culicoides sonorensis. Next base: position 311,520 of record LN483404.1, on the reverse strand, counting down.
TTTCAGATTTTCCTTTCATTTTTTAATATACATTGCGAATGGGTTTTGTAAATCACCAACATTTACGAACTACTAACATTTTATTCATATTTAACTTAATTTTATTCAATTTAAGCATTCACTATTTATTCATTCACTTTATGAATCTATAAATTTATCTTCGTAAAATTGATTTACGAAACCCGTTCGCAATGTATATAATTGTTTACCTGTACAGAGTACCGAACACATGATATTTAATACAAAGAGCTGATAGCTAGGCTTTGAACCATATGTTTTTGGTTAACGATGTACTCTGAAATTCACTGTATAGAAATCTACCATTTTTTGTAGGAAATTATCATAGTGATACCTATAATTTTGCTTATCTTCACAAAACAAATAACTTACATTAAATTTCATTCAATATCAAATAAAAAACAGTAAGAAAATAAATAAATCGCACTATCTTGTAATTACTTTTCACTTCCTTTACCTTCATTTATACAGTTTACTATAAAAAAAAATTCCAAGTTACTTTAATAAAATTTCCTCTTTTAATTACAAATAATTACCGATTTAATTGATAATTTAATCTGTACTTCAAAACGATTTTCTACAAAAATAATCTGATTTTTTTCCCTTGATATGCTCATTCAGTTAAACATTAATTAAAACTCTTAAATTCAAACAGTTGAGTGAAACCAATAAGCGTTGTTAAGTTGAAACATAACATGACTAATTAAATACAAATAAACAAGAATAAAAAAAATAATTGAATAAAATAAAATAAATAACAGAGGATTAAGAGCTTATTTAACACAATTTCCAATAAATTAGCAATGACAAATTGCTGCATTGAATTAAATTTTATATAAATTTTCTGATAGAGTTAAATGAGGGAAATTGAGATCAAAAGCTCATGAAAATAAAAATACTGTGATTGTGTCCTGTTTTTTGTTGTGCTCTTTTTTATCTTATTTTTTTTAAAATGAAATGAATGGAATTAAAATCGCAAATAATTTCTTGTTTTTATTTTAGATAAAATATGTGTTAATCCCGCTACAGGACGGAAAAAACGAGGAAATTTAATGAAAAAAAAGATTGTTTTCGCTGTTGTTGGAATAGTTATCAAAAAACTGCATGTAAACACATTTGTCCTGCATAAATTAGAGTTGTTGTCGTTTCCATATTTTTTTTATGTAATATTTTGCAGCAATTTATTTATAATCGCATTTGGACCACTTTGTGCCTATGCAACAAACATGTGATATGTAATTTAAAGTATGTGTTTATATGTCATTTATTTAAAATATTTTAATTTATGTCCTGTTCGCTACATGTTAACTTTACCATTAGAGTGAAATGTCATTGTGTCGTGTGTCATGGAATGGCCTGGAATTGTACAATGTAAGTAATCCAAGTTTGTCATGGAAACTAACATTTCATGTACATTTTTAACGTTTATTTTATTTAGAATGATTGCAATGGTCAAGTAAATATTTCATCTTGACAAAAATGGGAAATTGTAACACAAAATTTGTAAGGTGGCCATGAAATGAAACAAAATCGAGTAAAAAGCGGCTGCAATTTCAAAAAAAAAAATAATTATACACTAATTACTGTTAAACATGATTTTTAATGAATCAATTTGCATAAATAATGCATGAATTACGTAAAAAAAGGAAATAACTATTACTTCTAACAGTTGTTTTTACTGTGAACATGTTTACAATACAAAAAGTGATAAGAAAAAAAGTTGTTTTAATGAAATTATTTATAATAAAAATACATGAACTTCAAACAAAAAATTATAACTTGGAATTTCCCAATGAAATTTCATTTAATTTTTTTAAATGATAATCATGAACTTTTAATAACTCATTTTAATTTTCATTTGCAATCATTACTTTTGCACCAGTGATTCTCATCTGATAAGATCCCTTAGAGAATTCAATTCAAATGTGTGTTTTGAGCTGTTTCAATAGAAATTTTTCCTCATTAAAATTCATCATCATCCACAGCAAATGCTTAAAATAATAGGTTGTGGTCAAAATGTTACTTGAACTATAATTTTTTAATTAAAATTTTTCTATATTTCACATTTTAATTGTAGAATCTTAATTTCAATGGAATTTTTGAGTTGAATTAAATTAAATTTTTTTTATTTTATTTTTGTTTTAATTACAGGAAAAAGAAAAATAAAGAAAAATTGCATCAGTTAACAGGTAATTTTTTTTTTAATAATAGTGCTTTCTTTTGGTATATTTAATTAAATTTTTATTAAATGTTATGTAAATTTAAATGCAAATAGTTGCTGTAAACTTAAAAAAAAATGTGAGTCATGTGAAATCAAACGTGACAGGTATTCTGACAATATGAAAGACAGATAAGTATTTTATAGTTGACCCATTCTGATATTTTTGTGTATAAAATTGAGTTTATCTAAGGTTAGCAACAATTTTATTAATAAAAAAATATGAGGTCAGATGTTCCAAGATTCAGAACTTATCCAAAATTATAAAATTTTTCAAAATTGGTGACTTTTCCAAAACAAGTGACTTTTTCAAAATAGGTGAATTTTTTCCAAAATGGGTGACTTTATTTTTAACTGGGTGACTTTTTCAATAAAATTGTAATCAAGTTCGTCGAACACCTCAGAAAATTTACTGAAAAACAACATACAATGAAAAAGAATATTATAACGTTACCATGTGAACATTAGCCCGTAATTTGCATCATTAAAACAAACAATTATTATGTGAGGTTAGATTCACATTTGAGTGGGTTGACCATTCATTAAATTTACCATTTATGTGTGTGTGTGTGTGTGTATGTTTTTTCCTCTATGGTTTCATAAAAATGACATGTAATAAAAAAAAACACTTTTAAAATATACAGAGATAATAAAAAAAATTGAAGAGAGAACATGAATGAATTTTATTAAGGTTAGATCATTATTATTATCATTATAAGAGAAAACATCATGTGGTCAAAAATGAGGTGATCAAATCTTGTAAAATAAATAAATCTTTGATAAAAGTTTACTTTACAATGAAGCAAGTAAATTTTATCTTTGAATTTAATTTATTATGAATGAATTGTTAAAAAATTTCGATTTCTTGGCAGGATTTGTAAATTTAAAGTGCAGCATTTGTAAAATAATGTACAATTTCATTTCATTTTTTGATAAAATAAGTTAAGGATGACATTCAAATGAAACGTTAACTGCATTCTAGTTTTAAAATATCATATCATCTTTCCAAAGGGATTCATCAATCCATGTCAAGTTCTGAGTCGAATTATCTGGTGAATGATGATGCAATTTAATGTTGAACTGTTATGTGAAATGTAGTTTTTTGATTCCTCTGTTAAATTTGTGTCAGTATCATTGTAATCGTCAATCGTGAGGTTTTTTTTTTTTAAATATTACGTTACGCAAATTTTTTTTCAAGTAATCTAATGCAAAGTTGATTAGGAAGTTGAAATTTAGCCTAATTTTATATTAAATTTTAGGTTTTTTGATAAAACCTTCATTTTTTAGTATGAAAATCATCCAAGCTACCAAAGAAAAAGTTGAAGAAGAATTCATTTACTACAACTTTGCTGAATACACTATAAATGTATTTTATTCATAAATGCTTTTAAAATCAACACGTTGTAAATGACTGATATTGGCATGTGTAAACGTAAAATATAACATTAATTTGGTTTTTCACTCCAAACCCAACTTTTTTGTTCGAAAACCACTTAAATGATGTATGGCAACTTTGTTCAGCATAAATGAGACGACATTTTTGTCGATATTTCAAGGTCAAAACTCGTATAAAACTGAGTCAAAATGGCCTAAATTTGTCAAAAAATGCATCGGTTGATGGTTTCGGACCGAAAAATCATATTTTGGTACTAAAACGAGTAAAGTGGGGTATTGCAATATTGAAGGTCTTTTTAAAATTTACAACTTTCTCATACAAAGTTTAACTCATTTTAGTACAAAATTTTTGAGAAAAACGAGGTTCAATTCTACAAAAACGTTGAAAGATCGTTGTAGATCATCAAGGGCTCTCAAAAATGGCTCCTACGTTATTCATGTTTATAGATGGAATTTTTAAGGAGCTCTCAGTACATAGCTACCAAATTTTTTAGCATTTTCATAAAGAGTTTTTATGATAGGACGTCACTATATGAGGTATTTTATGAATTTTTTCGTAAAACCGTTTTTCTTGAAAGCAATAAATAAATATTGCTCAACATTTAGACAATTTTTGGTGTTAAATTAAAAATAAATTGTACAAAAATAAAATTCATTCAATTTAAATTAATTAGGATACATTCTTCAAAGAAATCCAATTTTTATTCATTACGCCTTCAATATAAGAGACCTTTCATTAATGAAGCCCATATTAGAAGAAATATTTAATTTAATGCCCTCTCAACTTCAAGGAAAAAAAAACCATAAACAAAAAAAATGTCATTAAATCTTAATTTATCAAAGTAATGCTAGACTAAAACACTCCTTAGCAGCTCTCCACTAAATGCGCAACAGTTTTCCTCCTACAGATTGGAATGTGATCCAAAAGTCATAAAAATCTAAGAAAACAATAAATAAATTTTTCTTTCTTCATCATCCGTATTGTTTTGTATCGTTTTACGTACACTTAAAAGTCCATAACTTTGTTTTCCATTCATTCATTCATGAATACCTTTGCCTATAGATAAAGAGCAAGCAAAAAAAAATATAATAAATTTTTGTATTTATATTAGGGTACAAATGTGCTGACAAGACATTTTTATGACTTTTATATGTTTTTTTTTTACTATGCTTCAACATGCTACTTGGACGTCTATTTATTTTTATTTGATTTAAACTTCCTTTTTTCTATTTATCTTATACAGTTTCATAGCATAGAACGTCTGTACATCAGATGATGAAAATAATAATAAAATAAAATAAAAACAGTGAAAATGAATGTTTCAAGTGTCTCATTGAAGTGTGTAACTTTCGTTTTATTTTTAAATACTTGTTTTAAAATTGTAAATTTATTTTTATTACAATTCCATGAAAATAACGATCAATTTTTGGTTTGGCTTTTATTGAGTTTATTTGGTGAGTACTTAAAATGATTAATTTTCTTAAGTAAGACAATCAAATTAATAGGACAATAAACTCAGAGCTATGAATAATTTTACACCTTTTTTTTTATTTTTATCACATTTGACCTTTTTTTGGCATTTAATTTATTTGGATGAAAGTTAATAAAATACCAGGCGTTTCCTTTATAAATCATTTTTTTGTGGTTTGACATGGAATTGAATTGAAATTTTACATTTAAAAAAGAAGAAAAATTTCAAATAAATTTCAAATGAAAATGATGGACTTTAATGTGTCATGTGAGTGACATAAATCGGACAATTATGAGACTGTTTCAATGAAAATTCATTGAAAATATAAAATTCAACGTCTCTGATCAATATCAAACTGGTCCAAAGGAAGGATGTCCCATGACAAAAATTTAAAGTAATTTTACTTTTGAATTGAATTGAAATTGATTTTCCTCCTCTTCAAAAAAAAAAATTCAAGTAATTTCCAGTTAAAAGGTGAAAAATGACTTGAATACCAAATACGAAATCCATCAAAATACGTTGATGAACGTTATTCGTTGTGTGTTTGTCAATGACACAAACCTTGACTTTTTATATTATATTTTTTTGAACTTATTCAACATTCACATTGACTAGAAACTAATGTTGCGTTACGGCATAACGATGTGTTATGGGATAATGTTTTTTTTCTTACATAATTTTTATTGTTGGTGGTTTTTTTTTGTCTTCATTTTCCTTTGAATTTGAAATGTATGCGAAAAAAATTGTATGAAAATTATACGAGATGAATAATGTGAATGTCAATTTGATGTGAATGTGTAACATCTGTGCTTGTCGTTATTATTATCATAGTAAAGTAACAGTCACTCTTTTGTGATAAATTGATGATGATGGCGATGATGGCAATGCAACTGATGTGAAATGTGTTGAAAAATGATAAAAAGGGAAACAAATTTCATTGAAAATGTTGTTTGAAACGAAAAATGGAAACGCCTGGTATTTTTTGCAACATTTTCAAAGAATTTTGATTAACATACTGAATCACAACAAAAAAAAAATTATCGAATTTCTGTCTTAACATACATTTTCATCACAACATTCAACTCTGTGACACACAAAGAAATCGAACACAACAAAAAAAGTATCCAAAATCCATGTTGTATGAATTACAACACCCTTTCAATTGAACTTACATTTTTTTTATACACATTTCACTTGCACTACACAAAATCCATACAAAAATTTCTCAAATCAGCTGACTTCTGTTCGGAAAATCACCTCAAAATGAAAATTCCCTCACATTAAATTACATGTTACTTTAACATTGAATTTTTGGTCATCACAATACACTGATGAACCTTACAAATTCCAATTCATGCGCAAATGGAGACTGGAATCAAAGGTTTTTATTAATTTTATTCTCCAATAAAATGAGTGACAAAATTAATTTCTTATTCAAAAAAAAATGCATTGTAGGGAATCAGTCTTCGATTTAAATTCATTGTAATCGGACGTTAATTTCATGGATTACTAAAAATTAAAAAAAAGAGGAATTTAATGAAATGTAAAATTTACAGTAAAATAAAAAAAAGAGATAATTTCAATGTGAGCGTTAAAAATTAAAAAAAAATTATAAATCGTTAAAAAAATTCAAAAATGATTAAAATTTAAAAAAAAAATTGTGTTAAAGAGAAAAAAGAGAAAATATTAAATAAAATTTTTCAAAAATTCATGATCAAGAGAGAATAATTTTAGAAAAATTTCAGAAAATTTGAAAAAATTCAATAGAAAAGTTAAAAAAAAATATAATACAGAAAATTTAAATCAAAAAAAAAAAAAATATACGAAAAAAAAAATCGACTTGAAAAGCACATTAAATTTTATTTTTGTTTTGCAAAATTTTCCACTTCATCTCATTATATGTGCAAAAAAAAAGAAAATTGTTGGATTAAGCATAAAACGATTTCAAATCCCACACAAAACACGTGTTTGTTTAAATTCATTCAAAAAAGTCTGATATTGAAGTGATAACACGTGTGCAAGTTAATTCTAAAAAATTCCCTTTGGAAAATGCGCAAAATAATTTTTTGTTTTTTTTAATGAAGTTAAATGGATAAAATTTTCCATTACGATTTTGAAGTGTTGAAAGGTGTATTAAATTAATGAGGTAATTCATGTTTTAAAAAAAATGAAATCTAAATTAATATATTTTGGTCCTTGTCTTCGGTCAGTCTCTGAATGGTTATAAAAAATGTTGCAATAATAAAAATATTTGAATGGAAATTTTTAAAGGAAAAAAAAAATTTCTAGACACATTAAAAAAAATAATGATGACACTTCTTCAGTATATAAATATATATTTTTTTATTTTTTTTTTTAAATTTAGTCATCTGTTGAATTTCTCAGAATAATTTTCTGTGTGAGTTCTTCTTTTCAATGGATTCTGCATATATTTAACCGTTTTTCAGTCTGTTTCGCACCCTTTTGTGAAAAAAAATTTCTATTTACAACTCTTTTCATGTGTAAAATGTGGGCGAACAAACGTCTTTCTTTCATTTATTCATTCAAAAGTCGTTCTGAAAATTTTTTGTCCAGTCTTCCATGTAAAATTATTTTTTTTTTAATAATAACATCACTGAAGTGCGAATAACCTCTTGAATAAACCTTTTCATAGAAATAAAAAGTGAAAGACACCAGCTCTAGACGTTTATGTGATATGATATGAAAAGAGAATAGTTAATGAGATTTTTTTTTTGTATTTTTATTATTCTGAGCCTATCATCATCATAAAAAGGATTGAAATTTGCTCGGTCAACAAGCAAAAATTTGTCTAAAAATATATTAAGGTTTCCCCTCATTCATTTACCTTAATATGAAATGTAATTTTTATTTTTAAAATAACAATAATTGGAATTACATTTCCTTTGGGAACACAAAAAAGGGAAAATTTTGCTAAATTAAAAAATATTTTTGGTTTTCATTGTTAAAATTTTGGGTAGCAAACATAAAATTTCGTTAGCACTTGTATGAAAGTTATAAATAAAATTATTGAGAAAGGAATTTAATTATCTTTTGGATTGAGGTTTATTATGAAAATTATTCCTTACATGAATTGTGTTAGGTGATTAAATTTTATTTAAATGAGATTTAGAATTCATTATTTATTTGTCCAGTAAATTTAAATTAAAAAAGTGTTCTAAATGTTTTTTGAAGAGAAAATCACTCTTCGTTTCTGTCTGAAATGAGGTTTCAATAAAGAAAAATTTCTCTTCGGCAGAATTTTGAAGTATCCTGAAAATTCGGGAAATTTTTTTAACTGTGTATTGAATATTTTTAAAATAGTGGAGAGCTGAGGAATTTTCTAAAATCGTAAAAAACCGCAAAATTTTACAAAATCGTTTAAAAACCATTGAATTTTCAAAAACTGTGGAAAAACTCCAAGTTTTTCTTTGGCACGATTTTCCGAGATCATGAAGTTTTCACTGTTTTTCACGGATACCAATTTTTTTTTTAAATTTCTTAAAGTTTTTGAACATTTCACGATTTTGAAAATTTCCTTGGTTTTTAAATTCTTTGTTTTAAGAAACTTACGCAATATGGGTGTTGTGTACTAGCCTATAGCCAATATCGAAAAGAGAGGCTGTGCGATGTATGACGTCTCTTTTATAATCTTATTGGTAAAGGGTTGCCTTTAACATGACAATAGGAAATTTTCACGGTTCTACAAAAGTTCACTAAAAAGAAAAGCGCTAAAAACTTTTTAGAAAATCAATTTTTAACTTCGCATTAACTCTGCAAACGCAAATCATAGCACACCGTATAAGTTTTGCAAGGGCACCACCGCGGTCTCAAACCGAGGCAGATTGAAAATTATTAACGGACCTGGCATTCCGTATGATTTTCTTTAACCCTTGGAGATCCCTAAGAAAAAGTAACGTTCGGGTCCCTAGGGTGACATGTCACCCAGAATATATGTTTATCTAATTTGCATTTACTTTTAGCTTTAAAACTCAACTTTTTATTATTCTAATTTAATAACTGGATGTAAATATTGTGTGAAGAAATATGATTCAATCAATATTAGGTCTTGAAGACTCACTTTAACGAGGCAATTATATAACTAAATAAAGGAAGCGCAAAGAGAACCGTTTATGAAGCATAGATTCTTTTTATCAAAAAATTTTGGAAAATTTGTACCCCTAAGAGTATTTTAAAATATTTATACTTTCTTCCAAAACATTATTTTTTGAAGACAATCCGCCATTTTGAAAATTTTAGGAAAAAAATTTGAAAAAATCAGACATTTTGAGCTTTTGACCGTTTTTAGGCTCTGGACCCTAATCCCTGAGCCTAATCATTGAGCCCAGTCCCTGAGCCTAACTTGCGAGCTAACGACTTAAAGTTCATGAGTAAACTTCTCCATCCAACAAAAGAAATCATCAATATTTTAAAATTTTCAACCGTTTTTTAACGGTTTTTCAGGTTTTGGAGGCTCTTGAGCCTAAGCCTTGAGCTCAATCTCAAAACTAATGATTTATAAATGATCCTCATTGGCTCCTCTATAATACTGAAAAAACCCGACCTCGCTCTGATGGGCCGTCCCGGAGTTATGGAGCTAAATGTGAGTCAGAGTGTCCGAGTGACAGAGGTCAGAGTGTCAGATTGATGGCGGACAAACCGTCTGTAATAGTGCATTTACAAAACATTTACATCTTACAAAAGGAACTAAAATTGTTAAATTACATTGATAAATGAAATATTATTACAAAAATAGTAATGACAATAGTAAAAATATTACCTGGGTGACATGTCACCCTAGGGACCTATGTGTTACTTTTTTTTTACGACCCTTTCCAAAACCCAAATTTTATTTTTTTCTATTGCTAAATTATCTTTTTATGACTCCTAACAAAGTCATAAAGTTTCAATAATATTGGAATCAAAATAAAAAAAATAGAACATAATTAAGTTCGTTTTTGGGTGACAAGTCACCCTAAGGATCTCCAAGTGTTAAAATATACGCTAACCTTAACTTTTACAAGACGATCGACTGCAGCCTTTCTGGCATTTGCCAAATTGCCCGTCTCTTCTAATTATATTAAAACATGGTTTATTTTTACCAGACGTCTCCATTTAATCAAAAATATAATTCTAAATTTTAATTTTTTAAAAAAAATATTTAGACCTTTACCTTGAGGTCTCATATTTTGTGTTGGTGTCCTTTCAATTTTTTTACAAAATATTTTTTTTCATTTTGCTTCATCGTAATTTCACTTTTAAAAGCAATATAAATCATTGAAGAATTTATCTCAATTTCCTTTTCATTCGCTCATTATTAAGCATTAGAAGAAACAAACAAAAAATGCAATCCTATAAAATGAAAGCTAATAATGAAAAGAAAAAAAGCAAATACAATAGAAAGGACCCAATATGAAGTAATAATAAATTCTGTTTAAAAAAGGAACTAAATTAAACTGATTTGCATATTTGAGCTCTCATTCACCATACACGAAGTAAAAAAAAGTACAAAAAAAAATTGTGGTAAAGCATTTACATTATAGGAATGGCTACCCGTTGATTCTTTGTGCAAATGTGTATGTACAAGAATTTCAATGAAACAAACAAAAAATACAAGGAAAAAAAATCAGAATAACTGAAAAATGTCTAAAATTTAATACAAACACAGAACAAAACAGAGAAGTAAAATAATAAAATAAAATATTTGAATTTAAATATGAAAAAATTATATCAGTGTTATGTAAGTAAGCTGTGTGTACGATACACAACGTAAGTGGAAGGAATTGTATTACAAAAGGATATCCATTCAAAAAAAAACAATATTTGTATGAATTTTTTTTATTTTATTTTAATTTTATCATCATACAGTAAATGTAAAGTTTATATAAAAATGAACAGAAAACCGACGAGAAAAAAAGGAATTAAATAATACAAAAAAAAATTAATAAAAGAACAAAGGAAATGAGAAAAAATTGGAATGCTCAACATTGGAGTTGAATTGAAAAATAACTGAAAACTAAACTGAATATGATAAAAATTGTTTTGTTTCCTTTTTTCCTTTCATTTATTATCCTTTATATTTTTTTTATGAGTCATTTTTCTCGTTAAATTGCTCTTTTCACTGAGTTTATTTGACCTTTTTCATATTGGATTGTGCTTTTTATTATTTATATTATTTTATAATTCATATTTATTACGAATTCTCTTTGATGTCTTATTAAATCAGTCAATTTAATTTAATCGTGGAATTCACTTTGATTTAAATTTTTAAATTATTAAATATTAAATGTAAAATTCCATGTAACTTTTGTGAATTGTAATTAATTTAAACGGAATTTCATTTTTTTTTTGACATTCAATCAATATTTGATTAAAAGCCACTTGACCTGGAATGATTTCCGATAGATCTGATTGACCTTCTTCGATTCAAGCCTATTTCAAATTTTGGAGAAATTTTTAAGTAACGTCACGTCCCATTTGACTCTTAATTTTGTATCTGGGTCGCGACCGGTCGTTTTACCGTTTTTTTATTTTACAGACCCTGGTTTTCTTGACAGTCGTTGAAATTTTAATCCTTTATATTTTTTTTTATATTCACAGAATTTGCTCTCCATGCATCACTAATTAAGTAATTTTTGTAATAAACTTAAAAAAAGACTATTCATGGACTATTCAATGGAGTTTCCACGAAAAAGAGCAGTCCGTTATTAAAAGAGAAAAAATTATACAGAAAATTTCAGGTCGCTTTGTTTCAACGTACAATAGAAAGGATAATAAATAATGTAAAAAAAGAAAAATATCATAATTAATTACATGAGAGGGTGAAATTCAGCATACAAAAAGAAAGAGAAACACAAAACATTGAACAGGTGCTTCAAAATTTGTTAATTAAAAAAAGCATCAGTTTATCATTGAAATGAGCAAGTTTGAAAATGTTCAAAGCACTGTTTTAGATTAAAAAAAGAATAATAAAAAATATAAAAATCTCAAAATGTTATTAAAAGCTTTTGGAATAAAACAATAATGAGCTTATTAAAATAAGTGGATTATTCAGCTTTAAAATGTGTTTGAACATTGTTAAAATAAAAACCAAAATGGAATAATCTGATAATTAAAACCAAGAAAAAAATAAATGAAATACAAAATGGATCAGTGTTTGTGTAAATGAAAAAAAAAATATAAAAATGTGTAATTTTAATCTGTAATTCACTTCATTCATTAGTGTAAATAAACAAAAGTAGAATAAAATGGTTACATCACAAATAGTCAAAGTTTTCCTCCCAACATTATGGATTATTTTCAATATTTTGCCGATTACATTACTGGCAGCTGATACAGTGGCGAATGGTAAGTGTGTTTTTTAATTTATATATTAGATTTCTTTTCTTAAGGTTCTTGTCTTGGCACTTTCAGGCGATGAATGCTCTGATGAGTGTTCTGATGGGTGTTGACAAGGTTTTTTCCCGATAATCGATTTTTGTATCAAAACTGCAATGAATCCTTCATTTGTGGATTGTAAATTTGTCGTATCGATGTGAATCGAAAAAGCTCTCCAGATAAATCAATTTTCTAGAGATTTCATTGATTTATACACTGAAAGACAAAGTCATGGGCCTTCCGTCGATAGTAAAACAGTGAAAATGAGCTTCAAATTGTGTATTTTACTTTTTTGGCCCCTAAATGTATGCAATATCGATTTGGTCAGTTCAGCAAAGTTGAAGCTTGAAATATTCTCTACAACTTTGATTCAGGTCACTTTTACCTAAAACTTACGAAAACATGATTTTTTACTCAAAAACGTAAAAAATTATTCAAAATTACCAGGCGTCTCCTTAAAACCCATAGAAATTTTTTTTATTCGTAGAAAATTTCACCATGATCCAATTCAGAAGAATTCCAAAAGCAACAGTTTTTCTTAGAAATCTGAACTCGCTTTCGATTCTCATACAAACTCCACTGTACGTTAATCAATCTGAAATTAAGTATCATCATAAAATCATTTTATATTCCTCTTATAGTGACGATACACAAATTATAAATAGGATGGTGTCGTGGTCTAGTGCGAACTTAAGAATATTAAAATTTTCATTGGCAAAAATATAAATGAAATTTAATTCTATTTGTTAAAATGTTCATGTTAATCAAAAGAACAAAGTCTAAATTACGTGAAAATCACATAGTTTAATAAATTATATAGCCAATATCAACACAACAATGCATTTATTTTGAAAATCATGTTTTTTTGATTTAACGCGAATATTCTTGTTCTAGCGTGATTTGTATCTATCTACTGCGAATGACTTTATTATTATTATTTTTAAATATTTTAATTTTTTATGTCCTTTAAATAAAACAAAAAAACATATATTACGTGGAGTATTCAATAAATTTCTTTAATTCTTATATATAATATATTTATTTTGCATTTTTAAAATGATGAAAAAAATCATACCTCATCCGCCATTTTTCAAGAAACACAACTGAAAAATTGCATGCAATTTTTTCTTCATATTTCTAATAATGGGATCAATATAAATGTGAAATAAAATTATAAAATTATTCCTTTTGTTTATATTTATTTATAAACACCAAAAAAATATATATAAAACTTTAAAATCTTATAAAATTATAGATTTAATAAAAAATTCGCATTAGAACACTCATTCGCACTAGCCCACGACACCATCCTAAAATAAAATGAAAATAATGAAAAGCAATTATTTGTCATCATAAATTATTAATAAACTCAACAATATAAGAGATAACACGATGATAAAATTAAATTTTAATGCATTAAAATAAATGTTTACTCGACAACAGAGAGCCATAAAACAATGAGAAATTTGTTTTTAGGGTAGAGATTTCAAGTAAAACCTCATATTGACTAAATATTGATTTTTAATCAAATTTTTTTGTTGTTACTTTTTCAAATAAAATGATAAAATTAATGATTGTCATCCTAATTTTTGATTGTCATTATTTTTCCGAAATTAGATTTTAAATATTCATAAAAACAAAATTAATAGAAATTTCCTTCTTAAATTGAGGTCAACACAACAAAAAACGTCGAATAAAATGTTTGATGTTTAATTTTCTAATTAATATTTTATGAGAGCGAATAAATTTCAACAAAAAACAAGGAAATATAACAGTTTTTCATTTAGTTTCATTAACTTTTTTCATTTATATTGTCAATTTAAAGTCATTATAAAATAATTTATTATTGAATATAGTCTGACATGTCATCACATATGTTTTGCGTATAATTTATTATTTATGATGATATTTGACAATAATTCGCTGTACCATGTCGACCATGTCAAGAATGACATGAAAATTTTTGAAATTAATTTTGTGGTATCTATTGAATAAATTATTATAGTGGGTAAATTAAGTGGTTTAATTTAAATGTTTTAATAAAAAGGAAAAAATGTTATATTATATTTTGATGTGAGAGGATGAGTAAATTGAACTATAAATGCATGAAAATCATGGACGACTCAAAAAAAAATAACTGATTTGAGAGTGATCGCTATGAATCTTAGTGGCAAAACTTATGGTAATGACTTCTTTTTCTTTTAACGCCTTGTTTGGCCTCTGTTTCTGTTTAAAGCCTCCTCCATCGAGTCAAAATTTCCTCATATTGAGCAAAGGCGATCTACAAAATTTCTTCATTTAGATCGTTGGATTGCAATTTGTTTTAGTTCCCCTGGGTTATTGAATTGTGCCTTATTTGTCTCTCTGACCGAGTTGGCATCAGAGAGTGTGGAGCGTCACCAGGTGTTCCTTAGTCGACCTCTTTTACGGCTACCTTGTGGTTTGTATACAAGAATTTGGTGGCAAACTTCTGAAGGGTCTTTTCGTAAGGTATGCCCAATATAGCCAAATTTTCTCTACTTATCTCCATATTTATGTTTTGCATCTCGGCTTTTCTCAGCAGTTCCTCATTCGAAATTCTATTTGGCTAGAAGATACGCAGAATTCGTCTAAGACAGCGGTTGACAAATACTTGCAGCCTTCTCTTAATGTCCTCTGTAACGAGCCAGGTGTCACAATCATACAGAAGGACAGAGAGTACGCACGATCTAAAGATGTTAAGTTTTACCAATTTATTATATACTGAGGAGCATCAAGTACGGTTGAGTATTGTAAAGGTACCCCTAGCTTTTTTTATTCTGGTTTGCAGTTCCTCAACATATAGTACTCACTTACTTAACACATTAACAGCCGCTGAACAACCTTTCGACCAGTAACTAGTTAGTAGAGGCGATAAATGGTATGATAGGACTTTTACCCATTTCATAGTCTGCAGAGATTCCTTTCCACACTACGATGATGGTCTTGTACGTCGGTGAACTCTCTGTACATAATTCGAATTCTTCAAAAGCAGCGATATCTTCCATAAAAATGTCGTTACAACAAAATCTTAATCCTTGAAACCTGAAAATTAAAACCTTATCAATTTTTCTTATTTAATATTTACATTTCATCATCGCACTAACTTGCTCATCAACATTTGGTTTGTATCACAATACATTGCATGTTTTGTTATGCCTTATCTAAAATTTATTTAATATAACATTACAAAATAACAACAACAACAATGAATAAATAAAATACAAAATAAAACATTACATCAGACACTCTGCCCGACAATATCACATCTCAACATTATTTTTAAATATATAAACACGAAAATGCAATATAATTTATATTCATTCATGTGTGTGTAGGTGTGTGTGTGTGAAAATGTGTGTGATTTGTGTTGTGTAACATTTTAACACATATATTTTGTATTAAATCAAGGAGAGTTAGGGTAATAATAATAATAATGTTTATATTCGTGATACATGAAAATAATCGTGAAATATGTAATGTGATGATATAAAAAATATTTTTTTTTATTTGTATCGTATTAAGATATTGCATGTGAAAATTTACACCTGTTATTGACATAAACATTCAAATATATACATACAACAATGCAGATTAACATGATTCATGGGATTTGTGAGAAGTAATCGAAATATTCATTGATATAAATGCAACAAAATACCAGACGTCTCCATTTAATTCTAATACTTATTTTATCGATGAAATTTCGCAGAATTAATTAGCTCTCATTTTAACCAATACGAATACAACCAATATTTTAAATACAAATTAAAATAATACACGTGTTCTACCTACGGGTGGTCATTTCTACACAATTTATTTTTATTACATTTTCTAATTTTGAATCGTGCCACAGGACAAACTACAATTAAATGAAATGTAAATGTAGAGAGTGGTGTCATGCTATGAGATAACGACACAACCAACCGAAAATGCTTCAATTTCACTGTATATATACAAATATCGTTGTGTTTTTCTGTATTCACTTAATTAAATTTTATCATATCCATTTATTTTCAGTTCATGACATTTTTAGTAGTTCAAACTTGATAGAATGATAAAAAAATGTATATAAATGTATAAAATTGTAATAAAATTTTTCGTTTTATTCGTGTTTCTCTTACTTCTCAATCTAGGAGAATTTAATTACATCTACTACGAAACGAGTAACGTGTTTGAAATTCAATCATTATTATTTTAAAATTGATTTCCCTCACTATTGCAATGGAATAAAATAATTTGATTGTTTGGAAAATTTTGATTTAATACGATAGAAATTTGATGAACTTGTAGGAATTCGTGTAATTTTTTGGCTTCCATTCACTTTAAATGCATTTCACCTTCATCCTGTCCTCAGATGAAAGCTTAGTTCGTTTTTAGGGGATCTAGAATTTGCTGGCGATGGGAAATTACTAGGGGAAAAGTTTCTTATTAAATGGTGGCCTTGTTGCAAATTTCAGCCTAACTGACTTTGTGGCTGTTAGTTTGTCAGAAACCTAAATGGGTTCTTTACCTCAGCTGCCCTATAACTCTTTTCTAGTCTTGGTTTGGTCAAGCATTGAAATCCAGAGATCTCTTTTTGCGCTTTCTTTACCCAGTTTCTAAGTTGAAGTGCTCTTGACCAGCTTTGACACCTCCGATCCATATCGTTGTCTGTCGGTTTACACTACGTGGTCCATCAGGTTCGTTTAATTCACTTTTAAATATTTTCACTTCACAATCCAACATATTTTGATTTTCGTCAATAAATTCATTATATAGCAATACACCTTTATATATGATTGAGTTTTGTGCAGTGCTAGTGTTTGTGCGTGGAGGTTTTAATCTTTATAGATTACGCAGTGGATATGGTTGTAAATTAGATAATGTGTTTAAAAAACGATTGAAGTACTCTGGCATTAAGCCCTTTCTTATCTTGTGGATCAGTAGCAGCGTGTTGTAATAGATTCGTTGTTTGACACTCATCAGCTCTGTATCACCTAACATTTTGTTAGTACTTGAATTGCCATTCGTCGTAATTCTCAGAGCACGGTTTTGTATCTTTAGAAGCTCGCTCAGTTTCGGATGATAAAAATAGGATAAATGAGCAAAAGTCAAGGTCCGGTAATAAATGCTGGGTGCTCTTGGTTGTTGAACAGAATACGAACAGGATAAATAAAACGTAACTGAACTTGGCCACTATATTAAAGCGAAATGTTTTCTTTGTCCATGTGTCACTATTCAGCCAAGATTTTCTTCTTGATTCTCAGAGATGAAGCATCAGCAAACAGTAGGTCAAAATGTAAGACCACGAATCCTTAAAATGAATAGAATTCAAATTAAGATAAAAAATAATCTTAAATGTATTACCTCATACTATGACCTTCCATTACAAGTTCAAAGTCCTATCAATGTGAAATGTATCTAATTTCAATGAAATGTTGACCTTTTTTCTCTCTCCATTTGTTCCAATGTAACGATCACCATTTTAATATTAAAAAAAACTCAATGTAAACGAATGTCAATACCAATTTTCATTTTATTTTCTGTTCTGTTTCCAATCAAATTTAACAAGTATTTTTTTATGTTATAAATTTATATATTTCATCCCAAGGCGCTTAATATTACAACTTTTCCAGCAATATCGGTGATTATAATTTGTGTAACAACAAAAATTATTACATATAAAAGTTCACGAAACTTTGACTGACCTACATTCATTACATTGCATTGCAGAGCCGTCGTCGTATCAAAAACTTTTGTGTCTGGAAAAATTTAAATAACATTTTCATTGAAAATACAAAAAAAAAAACTAAATAAACTTATATACATTTACTTAAATGTCATACATACTGTGATTTATTTTGAGTATGGTGGTCACTTATTTATATTTTTTTTTTGTATTGTAATTCAGACCAAGGATTATAAAATAAAACATGAAATGACGCAAAAATATTTTTTCCTGTGGATTTATGATTATAAAAAATTTTATGTTTAACACAAAAAAAAACGGACAATTTTTTTTGTCGTATTTCTGTTTAATTTTAATTAATTTCATACACAAAAAAAAACAGGACCTAAAACGAAAATGTGACGGCATTTCAAATGAAATGAGAATATTATTAATAAAAAAATGAAACAAAAAAAATGTACAAAATTAAATAACAATGTTGGAATGAAGTAAAAATTATTATTTTTTTTAATGAAATGCTCACGCATGGAAATTTCTTTATGAATGGAGAATGAGTGTGTTTTACAAAAAATTAGTGTGGTAAAAATTAAAATAAAAATTAATGAAAATAAAAAAATATTAGGTTACATAACGATATTTTCGTATTATTTGTCACTGCAGTATTTTTTTTTTATTTTCATTATTATAAAAATGTATTAAATTACGTTGTTTTATATGGAGAAAAAAAAGAACATAATCATAGTAATTAATTTTTGT
The DNA here is from genome assembly GCA_900002565.1 of Culicoides sonorensis. Classification (NCBI taxonomy): domain Eukaryota; kingdom Metazoa; phylum Arthropoda; class Insecta; order Diptera; family Ceratopogonidae; genus Culicoides; species Culicoides sonorensis. Next base: position 292,598 of record LN483404.1, on the reverse strand, counting down.
TGATATATTATGTGAAAAATATCGTGTGAGCATAATTTTTTGGGATAATTAGATGACCATTATCAAATATTCACTTTAAATAAAAGAGTACCCTCGAAATGATTTATTAAATGAAGTCCTTTTATATTTTTGGTGTATGTTTGTTGGTCATGGAAGGTAATGAGATGGAATTATTTCAAATTGCTGATATCTCGGATAACAATCTTTTTTGAATTTGAATATAATTGTGCTAGATTGCAAAAAGTGTGATTAATGTGATTCATTGAGGTATCAAAAATTATGTTAGACAATAGATCTTAACTTGATTTGGAATTCAGGTGAGACTTTGTATATCAATCGGATACATTGGGATCTTTTGCCTTGAACAAAAGGGAATATACAGGGCTGCAAGTTTGAAACTATACAAATTTTAATGTCTCTTGTTTCGGCTTCTAAATTTTGGGAGTGCAAGTCATTGAGTTCTGCCATGAATTTACTCTAACTGAACAATACACAAACAGAAACATCGTTATCGAGTCAGATGGAAAATCCTCAAGGTTCCTAAAATCCAATCAGAAATATCTTTTGGTAGCCTCACTAAATCTCTCATGAAACATCTTTTGGTAGCCTCTCGAAATCTCTGATAAAATATCTTTTGGTAGCCCCTTGAAATCTCTCATGAAACATCTTTTGGTAGCCTCTCGAAATCTCTGATAAAATATCTTTTGGTAGTCTCTCGAAATCTCTCATGAAATATCTTTTGGTAGTCTCTCGAAATCTCTCATGAAATATCTTTTGGTAGTCTCTTGAAATCTCTCATAAAACTTCTTTTGGTAGCCTCATTGGTAGGCTCATTCTTCAGTTGAATCATCCGATTAAATCAATAGGCCATACTCAGATGTTTGGAAAGTCATTATTACTTGATCTTCCGAATCTTTAGAAATGTCGCTAATCCCCTTAAAAATGGGGTTTAAAACCCATGAGAATCTCTTTAATGAAGGTTTCAATGTAGATTTTATCTTAATTGAAGATGAAGTCAAGAGCTTTTAAAAAGAATTTTAAAACAGCCTTTAAAAGTCTTTTCTGAACAGTGTTAGGCATTGCAGCTGTTTTAAGAATAATGAATGATAATAAATAAAAATTCAGGTTACTTACCATCCGAAAATTCCGAGAATTTATATCCAAATCATCTGAAAAACATCAATCCAAAACATGATAGCTTAAATTTCGTCTTCTAATACCTTATATAATCTAATCTTCTTTTTTCTTCAATTTCTGTTTACATTTTCACCCAATGTCAATATATAAAGTGTCTCGAGGCATCAAGTTGATTCATCAAACACAAATCTTATTTGAGGACTTTTATAAAATAAAATTTAAGGACTATCCATTACATAATTTTCATATAATTTTCAAGAAAATGTTTTTTACTCTGGACTTGCTTTTTTCTCTTAAGAACATTAACGTAGTGGTTTATTATCCCAAAATACTTAAATAAACAAAAATGGTTTTTTATTTGAAGCCTCTTTTCAATTTAGCTACTTATATTTTTTTATGTATCTAAAAGCAAAATAATAAAAAAAAATGTATCTTATAACTTTTTAAGCCCACTCAAATTCCCTTATTTTCTTATTATTTGGCTAAGTATTCAAAAGTACGTACATCAAAAAAGTTGTTTTCTTCTACTACTATTAAAATTTAAGTGTACTTTAAGGTAAAATATTCCCTTTTATCAAAATCAATTGAATCTTAACATTAAGCATTGAATTTGGATAATTTGTAACATAATCTCATGTCATTGAACTAATCACATTGTAATTCCTCTCAAATTAAACACGTGTCTTATGAGAACATGTTTTGATGATGATGAAATCGATATTTAATGATTTTTTTATTCTCTTTCAAATTTGATTTCCACGGAAGAATTTTTTTCTTATTACATGTCTCATTTGCTCTCTAAGCAACGCGTTACATTACAAGGAAAAGTAAATATTCATGGGATGTGTTATTTTTTGAAGGAAAATTTGTTTTTGATTTGATTCTAATTATGTCTGTTAGAGGAAGGTTAATTTGAGTTTTTTTTTGCTCAATGCAAAAAAGATATTTTTTGATGTTGACAAATAATTATTTTATATTTGCTTCATCAAACAGACTAATGAGGTTTTAAGATGTTGTGCGTTATTTATATTATGATGATGTTACAAAGCTTTTCCAAGAATGAGATCACAGATCGATGAAGATTCCTTGAATTGAAGCTAAAAGAAAATCAGAGTTATGCTTTTTAATTTTTCTAAGTAATAACCGTTCATGAGTCTCTTAGATTCTGGATTTTTTTCCACCAGATGGCGCTAAGAGGGCTTTATTTGTGATTTTTATCAGTTTTAAGGTTTTCCTGAAAAATTTACGAGCGAAAATCAGTATAAAATGTTGTATGGCGCTTTACGTGGTCATTTTCGAAACTAACCATTAAAATAATGCAAAAATGTATGTTAGTTTATTTATTTGCCGTAAAATTAATTTGGCGCTATTTTTTCTTCTCTCACATACGTGGTTATATCTTTCCATTTCATGCCAATTCCATATTTAAATTAATGCCACGTGTCAATAAAAAATTACACCACTATCATTAAACCCCCTCCCTCGTTATTTCCCATTTCATCGATTTTTTTTTCTTTTAATTTAGGTGTTTAATTGCATTAGTAATCATTTTAAATTTGCATGAAAATCAAAACTTTATTGTCCAAGATTAAAATAACAAATTTTTACGACTATACAATTAAGGTGATTTCCATATTTTATTCATGAATTCCACTTTTTATTTCTTATTGCTTAATTTATTATGATTATTTCAGTCGTTCGACACTCTGCGTCCGATATTGAATTGCAAAAATTATTTTATTTTATATTCAAATTTGTTTTGTGTGTGTGTGTGTGTGCGTTTTCAAAAAATAGCGATGAAGTAAAATAATAATAATAATAAGAAAGTTTTGAAAATTAAATCAAATAGAATGAAGAAAAAAATAAAGAATGAGAAAACCGTTAAAAGGCAAATGGAAAAAGTTTATGTTTGTTTAACTAATTAAAAAGAAATAAAAGAAGGAGAAAAGAAGCGTTTTTTTCTTGGTTTTTTTCATTGTACTTTTAAAAATAAACTGTTTTTGCGAAAAAAGAAAAGTTTTGAAAAGTGAAAAATGTTTGGTCTTTAGTTTGTTTTCTTTTAATGGTACTATTTCCATGAGGTTACCTCATAATGTTTACTTAAAATTGTTAAACAAAACTTTCAAAAGTTGTAAAGTAACAAATAAACAAAATTTTGATGATTTTATTATTTTGTTAAAAGGATTTGATTTGAATTTACAACCAAAGTCAAATCCGGTTGAAAATTGTTCATTCAATTATTTAAAAGTTTTTAGGATGACTTTCAATGTGTCTTGAAGTGAATTTCCTGTGAAATGGAACTACAAAAAAAACTTTTAATTTTAATTGACGATTTCATTTCAATTAATTAGTCATAACACTAAAGAAAATCCCTTTTTCTCTTAAGTAACTTTTTCAATGAGATTCATTTTCAAAGCATTGAATAGCAAAAGTTTTTACACACACATAAAAATTCATTTCATTGAAGCATCGACTTATCTGATTCCCTTAGGATTCTTCACATTACTTTACTATGGTTTTCTTTATTTAAAAGTATCTTTTTTCAAAAAAATTTGTATGATCATAGAAATCTTTTAAGATTAAATGAAACCTTTTCATACGTTATCGTGCAATTGTTGCACTTTCATTCAACTTTTACACTAACATTTTATCTTTTATAGTAATATTTTCTTTCTCTTTTTTTCTATTTACAGAAAATAATAAATCTTTATTGAAAGACAGTGATTGGAAAAAGTTATCGCAAAGATTAAGTCATCACAAGCATCATAGCAGTAGTTACAGTAATAAATACATAAAAGGAGCCAACTATAACAATGTTGATTCAACTGATACTTTAATGATGGAAGATAATGAGGTAAATATTGTGTCATAAATTCATGTCAATACTTGTTTTTGCTTCGGTTTCCTTATTCTCTTTTTATTATTGAGAGGATTCTTTTTACCTTTTTTAAAATGAAAAGTAAATGAAATTTAATCTCATAAACGTAAAAGTTTTCATTGAATTTGATCATTATCTTACTATCTTTAATCATTATTAACCCATTAACTACCGGTGGTCGATTTTTTGACCAGTAGCTTTTGAGGCGATTTTCGTCTGGAAGTTATCAACGTGATTTTTTCAATTTTTATTTTTAAAAAGTGTCGGACCAATTATTTTGATGTTTTCGATTATGATAAGGGAAATATTAGTACAAGATTTCTGTACGTATCACGTGATATTGTACGACATTTTCAACCGGCTCTCCTGTAAAATTTTTGTATGAAACTCAGAAATTTCATTGAAGAAAAAAGTTTTCAGTTTAACACGAAGAACAAATCCTAGAAGAAAGTTTTGCTTTAAACTCAAAATTTGTATGAGAGGCATTTAATGGGTTAACTCAAATTGGCAAAATTTAAAAAAAAGGTTCATTCGTTTTATGAACAATTTCTGGGGGTCACCAATGCTTCCAATGCCATTAAATCTGTCATGTTTTCCGGATATATTTTGATACTTGATAAGTCAGGGACGGATTTAGAACTTTTTTTAAGGGGGAGTGGAAGGGGGTGGGGAAAGAGGTGGGGTATAAATCAAATTTCTCAAAATTAAAGGATTAACTCAAACAAATTTCAAATATTAAAAGGAACTGAGCTCCCCTTAAATCCCCCCACCCCTCTCGTTTATTTGTACATTTTCAAAGTCATCACAACTCATAGCTTTTCTTTTGTCTTAAAAAAAAAGTAAGTCAGAAATGGTCCGAACTTCACATCATTTTCATTATCAGAATTTCGAATAAACGACCAATTTGGGTTAAATTTTTCATTGTAATTTATAATCATTGAAAAACCTCTTTCATTTAATTTTCATTCATTCATTGAAAAAATTCAAAAAAACGAGACTTTTAAACCCATTCATGTTATCACATGATTTTTTTCTACTCATATTATTTTGCCTTTCGATAAATAAATGAAATTCAAAAAAAAAGTATTTGATTAAATATTTTTCTTTAATCAAATAAAGTTACAAAAAAATAATTAAACCGAATTTCTCTTCATTCCTCTTCGAAAAAAACTAATTAAACTATTTTCATTGTAATTCGAAATTTATCTCTTACTATTTTTACTATAAAAATAAAATCACGGGTTTTTTATTTCAATTCAAATCACTTTACAATTAAAGTTCAATGCAGATCAAATGTAAAGTGAAAATATAAAACGTGATCTTGAACAATTTACACGAGCGCATTTCCATTCACCAAAAATCATAACAGGGAGTGAGCAATTTTTCCTACTGAAGCCACAATTGGGCTTATTGTTGTACTACTGAAACTCTATCGGTTGATTCGACGATTTTAGAAAATTTTAAATTTGACCATGTGAAAAAATTCGACTATGTCAAAAAATCTCACCCTTTGAGAAAATTCAACCATTTGCAAAAATTATATTATTTTAAAACAGACAATCAGACAGCATAAATGTCCAAAATACTCGCATTCTTTTTCAAATCGACTGAAATGTGCTAAAGAAATGTGAAATTTAAAGAAAACAACGAGCAAGAAACAAAATTAATAAAATAGAACAAAATTGAAAATAAAATGAATTGCAAACATTGAATAAAATACATTTTAAATGGCTTAATAGACGAAGACAAATAATGAAAAGAAAAATTTAAAATAGTAAAGACTACAAAAAAAAAATAAAAATAAATTATTTCAATTACTTTCGTTCTGCACGAAAACCTTTGATGAAATACACTGATAAATGAAAATCGCTGTCTATTTTATTTTGTTTTAATTTTCCTTTTCTTTGGAAAATGCGATTTTATGACAACATTGTCATGAGGGTGGCATAGCCCATTAACAAATTTTAATTCAATTTTAAAACAAACTTATGAAAAAATTCCACGAGCTAGCTCTGAATTTAATAAAAATGAAGTGAAAGTGTGTAGGCTTTTAAACTGAGGGACTACAATAAGCCAAGTTGTGGCTTTTTTTAAGGAAAACTGCTCACACACTGAATCTATCTAATTGAGGGACGGATTTCCGAGAGGGTCAACGGGGCTTAGCGGCCCTAATGACTTTATTTTGTATCGAAAAGTTGTGTTGGCTTCAAATTTCAATCCAATTTGACACATAAAAATTTTGTTTTAATTTTTTCAAGGAAAACCGATAAAATTTAAAGCTAGGAACTAAAATTTTATTTACAAAGAATTAAAAAAAATCATTTGTTGATCCAACATGAAAAAAATTACAGAAAAGTATTCCAAAGTTAAAAAATTCAAGAATTTATTTTTCACTTTAATTGGGCTTTGTGAGTAAAACAGTGGTACTTTAAACAAATCAAAATGAGACACGATCGTGTTAAGGTCACGCACTACCATTTTTTATTTACAGTTTGTGTTCCTTGTTTTTCGCATTTTATTTTTTATTAATGTCTGCAATATAAATTTACGGACTCATTTCTTATCTTATTTAGGTCTTACATAACATAATCAACATCGACATTTTGTTGAAATCAGTAAATTCCCTTAAAATACTGATTTTTTTCCTCTGTTTTCATTTTCTCAAGCATGTTCTTCTCATTTATATCACATCAACAAAAAAATCGAGTATATTGACTCAGATACAGTCATTTATTTACAATCATTAATTGATTAATGATCCACGTTTCTGTTACATGTCTCACATGTAAAATCATGTGTATGTGACTTGACACACATTTTTACTTTAATTTCATGGTTTCTTTTTTTTCCTTTTATTTTTTTCAAGGTTAAAGCTGAAAATGTGACAGTTCAACTTGGAACAACAGGTTTTCTAGTGTGTAAAGTAACAGGCACAGATAGAGTTGGACTCAATTGGGTAAGGAATTTAATTTAAATTAAAAATTTAACAAGAAAAATGGAGACGCCTGGCACTTAAATTAAATCTTGCTTAATTAATTGTTTCCATTTTGAAATGAAATGAAAGTAATTTTCGGAAAAATTCTCGCAATTAAACAGACAAATCTGACAATAAACAAAACAATTATGTCATTTTCTTTGAAATGACAATGGAATTCGAGATTGTGTAAGAGGACGAAGAAAAATTTCATATAAAAGTGTTGAATTTAGGGAAAGAAAAATAAATCGGATGTTTAGATAATAAATGAGTTGGAATGAATGTGTGATTCAATGATTAAATATTATAATTGTCTTTATCTTTTTTTGTTGCTGTCTGTTTTTCTTTCCATGAATCCATGAACTGTGTGTGTTGGTATTTTTCCTCATTAATTTGTGTAATTTGTACAAAAATTACAATGGACGCTATAAAAACATGGCTTTCACTTGTCAAAGTCAACTTTTCACAGCTACGCTTCTGTCAGATTGTAATCATTATTTTATAGTTGACTTTTTGTTTCATTCACTGATTTTTATTTACTCATTTTATTTTATTTTATTCTATTCTTTTGTGTTCTCTGTGTAATTTTTTTACGTGTCATGAACAGTTGACAACTATCATGATTTGTGTGTTTTTCCTTTTTGATTTTTTTATTGTCTAGAATAAATTTTTATTGTCTAGTCTCGTTGCATGTAAAATAATAAATGGAAAAATAGTGGAAATGGAAATCGAGTGGCGATTAAATCCAAGCTGACGAGCTCATTCATTAAAAGCCAAATTTTGTGATTAAGATCTTTTGAAGGCTACAATTTTTTCTATTTAAGGGTTTGGAGTCCGATTCCTGGTCAGCCTGTTCTCAAAATCAGTTCATAAAGTTTTTTTTCCATGAAATCATCTCTGTATCAAAGAAAAACCTAGTTTGAACATTTTTTACGGTTGCTCATAATTAAGGCTATGGAGCCTTACTTAAAAGCCCAATTTTAAATCCTGATCCGAAAAGTTTTAATCAAGGCTAAATAATCTCAAGCTTGGTAAAGTCAAATTTTTGAATGATTTTCATTGTCTCTCTCTCCTTCCCTCCTCGAGCTTAGCTAGGTGTAAATGAGCCCTATTTTAATGCGGAGCTTTGATACCGACTTAAGCTTGTTATAGCATTTTTTTAAATCACTGTCATTTTCCTTTTTTCTATGTTTCTCTTCTCAACAACAGACACAAATATATTCCAAATATAAAAAAGAAGAAAGAGAGAAATTATAATAGGAATCGATCTGGTGAGGGAGAGAGACTTAAAGAGAGAGTGATCAAATTCAGAGAGTGACTATGAAATTCAAACTCATTCAATTTCACTTCATCTCTTTTGAAATCGTTTCCATAAAAGCAGCTCAGTGAAGGTTCATTTAAAGAGAAGCAATTGAAAAGAGAGAGCTAGTAAAGAAAAGAGCGAGAGAAAGTCAGAGAGACCATGAAACTCAAACTCATTCAATTTCACTTCATCTCTTTTGAAATCATTTTCGTAAAAGCAGCTCAGCTTCAAGTGAAGGTTCATTTAGAGAAAAGCGATTGAAAAGAGAGAGCTAGTAAATAAAAGAGCGAGAGAGAGTCAGAGAGACCATGAAACTCAAACTCATTCAATTTCACTTCATCTCTTCTGAAATCATTTCTATAAAAGCAGCTCAGCTTTGAATGAAGGTTTATTTAGAGAAAAGTAATTAAAAAAAGAGAGAGCTATTAAAAAAAGAGAAAGAGATAGAGAGAACAAAAATATCACTTCATCAAGTTTGAGATCTTTTTCATATCAAATGCTCTACTGCTTTGCATCTAAAGAGGGTTCACTTAGAGAGAGAGAGAGTCGGTCAGACGAAGAGCAAGGTGAGAAGAGAGAGAGGGAGGCAATGAAGGTTTCTAATTGTTATTTTCACAAAAACGATATTATTTTCATTGAAAATTCAGAGACTTTTTTGATTAAGAAATGATTTTACTAAAATTATTCTACTGTAACTTGTGATCGTGGTACATGAAGTACACGGTTACCCAAAACTGGCTTCAATTTTTAGTACTAAGCCTATTCACAGTGAATTATCAACAAAATCTTAATAAAGTGGAGAGATAATTTTCATTTCCTTTAAATAGCTGTAATAAATCTGATATTAGGTTTTTAGTCACATAAATAACAACACCTTTTTAATTTCTCAATAAAACACATTTATTTTTTTATTCACTTAAAAACAACGACATGTTTCGTACATATGCGTACATCATCAGGTTGTGTTGGTGACTAAAGTGAGATGTAATGTTGATTGTTACTTTATCTTCAGAGTTGTCATACTCCAAAGATATGACGAGATGGGGGCTGGGTCACGGTTCATTAGCGGGCCAGGTGATGTTTCAATGAAGAACGATTCCCAAGCATTCAATTTTCTGTCGTCTCTTATGTATTTCAAACGTTTAAAACCGTTATCGTCAATTTTATGTTGCTCTACTACCATATGTTCTGCTACAGATGATCTGTCTATATGATGGTGACTTGTGGCGCTCACGTGCTCTTTCCAACGATCTTTAAATGGGCGTTTTGTTTGGCCTCTGTACTTCAATTGACAATCTGCACAAGATATTTCGTATATTCCTGACGTTAAATTTGGTTCAATTTTGTCCTTGTAATTGCATAGTTGTTCTTTCAGAGAGTTACTGTTACGAGTAACTACATGAAAATCAAACTTATTCAAAACATTTGTCAATTGGTTGGTGACTTTGGGGTAAAATGGTACACAAATTATTGTTTTTTCCCGATTTAAAGGTGCGAGAGTGGTCCTTCTCCTTGTTCGTTCCCGGTTTGTGTGTGTTCTGATAATATTATCAATAAATGTTTTTTTATAACCATTTATTTCTGCAGCTTCATAAATATATTTTTTCTCCGTTTCAAAATTTTCTTCACTCATAGGAATATTTAACAAGCGATGAACCATGGAGTGAAAAGCTGCTGATTTGTGGGAGTGATGATGAAAAGAATCGATGGTAATATATCTGTCCGTATGTGTAGGTTTTCTGTAAATGGAAAATTGTAAGTTTCCATCTGTTGAAGCTTCTATACATAAATCGAGAAAAGCTATTTTTTTATCCACTTCTCTTTCCACTGTAAAATTTATAGTTGGATGTTGACTATTTAGCAGGTCGAGTAGTTTGTTCAACAATCTTTCGTTGATGATACAAAAAACGTCATCGACGTAACGGTGCCAAACAGATGGAAAAAGGTTGCTTTTCTTCAGTTGTTCTTCGAGTTCGCACATGAATATATTAGCTAGGTAAGGAGATAGCTTACAGCCCATCGATAAACCGAATGTTTGCTTATAAAATTTTCCACGGAAAGTGAAAAAATTTTGTTCCATACAAGTTTCTGCAATTTTAATGCAAGTTCTTATTTCTTCAGGAGGTGCGTTGGATCTAGTCAAGTGTCGTCTAAGACTATCGATGGCGTTTGTAACAGGTATATTAGTATACATACTCTGTAAATCAAAACTGCAAAGGATTTGACCCCTTTTGACCTTTACATTTTTAATTTTATTGACTAATTCGATTGAGTTTTTGATGGAGCATCCAAAATTGACTGGATATTTACTCAATGTTTTTAAAAGCCATCCTGCAAGTTTTTCTGTTGGAACGTTCACATTAGAACAAATCGGTCTCATGGAGATCGGGTTTTTGTGGATTTTAGGAAGAGTGTATAACGATGCAACTTTTGGATTTGACACATGGAGACGATATTGATTAGACGGATCTTTGGTTAGGTCACAAACAGATTTTTTTCATATCATATCTTTGGAGTATGACAACTCTGAAGATAAAGTAACAATCAACATTACATCTCACTTTAGTCACCAACACAACCTGATGATGTACGCATATGTACGAAACATGTCGTTGTTTTTAAGTGAATAAAAAAATAAATGTGTTTTATTGAGAAATTAAAAAGGTGTTGTTATTTATGTGACTAAAAACCTAATATAATAGAATTTCTCGTGCCTTTCAAAAAAGTAAATAAATCTGATAATTTGAGTTATCTTAAATTCCTTTCCTAGACTAATTTCATCCAATTTTTCAACTTCTAGCCAATTGTGTATTCAAAAAAAAAATTGGAATAAAAATCAATACAATTCCCGCATTGCCATAAATAACCATTGTATTATATATCAAATTTCTACTGAATTACAACAATAATATTACATCGATACCATCATAGTAAGCACATACATACGCTGAAATGGGGGAAAAAAGTATTATAATAATAAACACGTGATGACAAATGTGATAAATGAACCAAAATAAATAAATATAAATACAAGTACACAAAAATAACCCAAAGAAAGAAATAACGAAATGATTAGTACAAAAAGATAAGAAAATGTAACGAAACGAAACGAGAAAAATTGTATAATGACTGCCTTTAACACAATAAGTCACACATTTACAATCAAATCATCGTAATACCCTATATTTACAGAAATAACATTGAATGAATGAAAAAGGAAGTAGAAGAAATTTTTAATAGAGCGAAGGGAGGGAGTGAATTGTAATCATAATTGTTAGTTGAAAATTGCCAAAGGGAACTTAAAAGCTATGGAAAAATATTTTATATCTTAATTATATCTTTACAGTAAAAAAAAATTAAAATGAAAACAACACGATTTATATCGCTTTTTACTTGGCATCTAACACAAACTTATCATGAAGAAAATATGACACTTGAACTTATTTTATTATGGGAAAATGAGGGTTTGCGAAGGAAAATTTCATATTTTGCATAAATATGAGTCGATATTTAAGGAAAAATGTCCATTAAATGAAAAGAGAGAGAAAAAATATCAGACAAATTGGCAGCAAATATTAAATTAACAAAATAAATCAAATTCACAAGATGCTTCAGTGAAATTAATATCAATTTTCATATTTTTTTCACTGTAATTGAAAACATTTCAAATATTGATACATGATGATTAAAAATAATACCATTGAAGATTTAATTAAAGCATAAATTGAATTTTTTTCTCAGAAATTTAAATTTTAATTGAACATTTTCATTTAAAATGGATTTTTCATATGAAATTGGTCACAATAATAATATTTCAATTAAAAAAAATTCATTATAAATTTTCATGTTCTTTTAATTTAAATTCCAGATAATTTTAAAGTCCTTTTATGTAAATTTATTTTTAAATTTAATTTCAATGAATTTTTTTCACCTTCCTCATTTCATTTAATTAGACAATAACTAACAAGTACCTGATGGTACTGAACAAGTTTAGTTTCCTTCCATGTAAATATGTGTCAATATTCTTGTTTATTAATCACAGTATAAATATTTTCTTTGATATTAATCGTTTGCATGTAAAAAAATCATATTTCCTGGAAGTAATCATCAAAGTATTAAAGCAGTTTTTTTTTCACTTTCTATGAGTGTATTTCAATGAGTCTGTATATGATGAGTGTATTATGATTGTATCTTGTCATGAATTTTGTGCTATCGTCACATGCAATCTTTGAATTTCGAAGAAAATGGAAAGGAATATGAAAGTAAAATAAAATGAAAGGAAAAAAATGAATATTAAGTGTGATTTATATGCTAACATTATTTTATAAATAAATAAATGATGGAAATGGTTATGATATAAGGATATGATGGACTTGAGTGTAATTCTTCAAACTCAATGGATTGTGTGAAGGAAAATATTGATGAATGTGAAAATTGATCACGTTTTTTTTATTGGATATGAAATATATTTTTATTGTGTTTTGGATTTCACATATCTTCTCATGAATCTGATTCAGAGTGGTCACTTTAAGTTTCTTTGTGTAGACTATCGTCAAGTTTTTTTTTGTATAGACTTCCGTTAAGTTTCTTTGTAGATTTTTGTAGAGTTAGTTATCAAAAAGCCCTGATATTCATATGCTTCGCAAAAGTAAATAGAAGTAACAGAACTCCTCTGGTAAAAAGTTCAAAAACAAAGAGAATAAATTGATTAAATTCCTTACAAAAGCACAATAAACCAATTTCTAAATTGATTCAACTGCATCTGATAAATTTATTTATTATCTAGAGTGCAAAAACTTGTTTCAAATAAAAAAACTTTAACATATGATTTTAAAGAAGGAAATCTATGTGTCATATAAGAAAATCCTTTCAAAATGTTCTCTTTTATTATTATTGTGCTCATAACAAATCTTTGATGATAGTAAAAATGTAACAATACAATGCAAGAAATTTGCATCAAAATTTGTATCTACATGAAAACTTTTATTATTACGACAAAGTAACATTAGCATTATATGAATAAAAGTTTACATATATCTATAAATTATTTAAAATAAGCAGATGAGAGAGTGCATTTTCCGGATAAAGTTTCTGTCATTCATAATAATAATAATAATGCAAATGGAATAAAATAAAATGCTAGAAAATTCTTTGCTCATTCTGGTATTTTATTTCATTTCAAAAGAAAGAGAGAAAAGTTTAATAAAAAATCCCCTTAGATGTCAGCCCAATGTCTGATTTCTTGCAGACTTTTAATCTGATATAAAATGATCTAAAAGACATAATAAAATTTTTTGTTCAGAAACTGTTTGAATTGAAAAAAAAATTTTATAACTCATATTCAATTTATTAAAATGACTTTCAAATGAAGAAATATTCTGTTGCAACAATAAAATTTCTTTCAATGCAAAAATATTTAAAATAACATCAACTTACATCCGCTTTTCCCCATTTTTCATATATTTACATTCATTTTTATTTCACTTTATTTTATTGTAAACAGAACAAAATACAAACAGTATGAAATTTCTTTTTCTTGAACTGTCTCTTTCCAAGTAAAATCACTGATGCATTTCTTTTCCTATTCAGCTCAGTCTGACTTTAAATAGAAACTGTATCAGAATATTGTGCAACGGAAACATCTCAAATAAATGCAAAGATAACATTAATATAAATTGCAAACTGAAGTAAAAGCGCAATGCTTTGCAGACAAAAAAAAATGAGCTATCACGTGTTTTCCGAATGAATTATGCAAGATAATGTACGAGTACTGCAAACTCCTTTTTTATTTTTTATCTCTTTATATTCGAGAATTCTTTTCACGATATCTGGTGCAATAATACTGTGAGTGAGAGCCAATGAACTTTTAAAAAGTAATAAAAATGTGATGTTATGTGTATTTTTAGTGTAACAGCTTGTTCATATTTTATGGATTAAATATGATTACATTTCGAAATGGGATTTTTTTTTATTTTGTGTTGAAAAAAATACCAGGCATCTCCATTGAATTGCACTGCAATTGAAAGTAAATTTTAAAATGATATTGATTGAGACTTTTTTTTTTAATTTAGAATCAAATATCATGGATTCGTCGTCGTGATTGGCACATTTTATCATCAGGATCCCAGACATATACAAATGATGAGAGATTCAGCGTTCTGCATGCACCTGGCTCAAATGTGTGGACATTGCAGATTAAATTTGTGCAACAGAGAGATAGTGGCTTATATGAATGTCAGGTAAATTATTTTTATTTCTTTTTGTGAATTATTATGAATATGATTTTTTAAATTAAAAACGGATTAATAAAAAACAGTATTAACTTAACAACTCTCGAATACATCCATGATCACAACACTAGAAATAAAAGAAACTTTATTCTACCAAGAAAACGAATGAATCTAATGTACAACAGTCTCTTTGCAATAGGCCTGCGCTCCCACAAAATATTAAGAATACTCAGCACCAGCCAGTGGCTGTTTTAAAAATTTATGTTTTCAAAAAAAATTGTGAAGAATAAATAAAGATACATGAATAAAAAATAGTAAAATAACGATAGGACTCCTTAAAACCGCAGTAAGAGCCTACTCTGTTGTTTTCTTCAGACAGATTCGCCTCTTTATCAATGAACCTGATTCAAGAAAACTAATCAGATTGAACTGTATTGAGCTCAGAGTTGTAGTTGGTATGTTTACTGGTCATTGTACTCTAGACTATCACCTCAGTCATTTTCACTCAAGAGATCCAGTGTGCAAATGCTGCTATGTGAAAAGTGAAGGTGCCTGTCCTGATTAGCTTTCTGGGAAGGTGTGGACACTTTCCTGAACTGAACCGAGTCAAGTGGACTTCCTTTTCATTTTAGTTGATTCTCTAGATTTGGTTCCATCTTCTTCAGATATGACTATAAATGGGTATGCACAATGAACTCGTCTGTAGATCTGAGTGCTGGTTCTCTTCTGTGAAGACCGCCATAGAAATCTGATCTTTCTTCACATTTTTTTGTAATTACTCTGTCTATTGTGAATCCTCAGTACTTACCTTCAGTTTCCTATGCCCTAATTCCGTTTCGAGTGATCAAAAGGGCTTTCCGTGTCAAAATAAATTTGAACTGACACATAAAATCAATATCACGTTCTCGAAATGTGATCCTCGATTATGTTCTTAGAAGTTTTATCGATTTCCAGATAATAACATTTTAAACCACAAATGTGATAAAAAAAACATATGATAAGATAAGATGAAACATCTTAATCAGATTATCCTCAAGCTAAATATTTTATGTCATAAAATGCCTATAAAGAAATGAAGACGAAAAAATTGAATTTAAAAAGGCGTATAAATGTTAGTGCACTTACATTTTACACGACATCATCATCTTCTTAAGTAGTCTATACATGGAAATATCGTCTTTTTGTAATTGTGTCACATATTAATAATAATCTAGTTATGGTCTTAAAATACAGATACAATTCATACAATAAAAGTCCATATATGTGTGATAAAATATAAACAATTTAATATACTTTATCTTGATATAAATGAACACAAGAATGAATTAAGATGATACAAAATAACAGATATAAGAACATCAGTATACAAATTTTGTCTAAGTCTCTTATGGGTATAAAGAAAATTGAAAATAAGCAGGTTATGCATACAAAAGTAGAGACGACATATTAATAATTTTCTTCTTCTTAATTTTAAATGTATTTACAATTATGGTGAAACCACAGAAGACACTGAGACATGAGAGAGAGACATGACGATGCTTTTATTATTATTAATATAAAAGAGCATGAATTTTGGTTTCTTGTCATGTGTGTGTTAAAATTCATTTATTGTGTTCAAAGACTTCAGGGAAGATAAAACTGTGGTTTCCCCAATTCCTAGTTAAATATGAAGATTTATGTAAATTAATTGTGGTGCAGATTTTTTCATGTCATTGCACTTCAAGCATTTTAATAACAATTTAATAATAATTTTCCTCTTTTTTTAGATATCAACAGCCACTGGCATTCAATCAAATTTCGTGAATCTACAAGTGGTTGTGCCCGAAGCATTTATTTTAGGTTCGGGTGAATTACATGTTGACATGGGTTCAGTAATTAACTTAGTTTGTATCATAGAAAAGGTTCGTAATCAAATATTATTTTAAATTGTTTCTAAAGTTAAATACAAAATTAAATTTTCAGAGTCCCACACCACCTCAATATGTGTTTTGGCAGAGAAATGATCATATGATAAATTATGATGATACTCGACAAGATATTACCATTGAAACCACACCGGGTCCACGAACACACTCAAGATTGATTATAAGAGAGCCACAAATTACAGATAGTGGGAATTATACGTGCTCAGCAAGTAACACAGAGCCAGCTAGTATCTATGTTTTTGTTTCAAAAGGTATGAGAATGAATTTAAATCAAATAATATGAAAATATTCAATGAAAAATATTTTAAACAAACGATAAAATTCAAATTATAATAACCGACTTTAAATATTTACTTTGCATTACATTGTTTTACTTTTAAATGCAATCAGCTTGTGGCTGCTCTGTAAAATAAAATATTCCATTTTAAATAATTTATTTCATTTGAATGATGAAAAATTAATTAAAAAAAGAAGAGAATTGGAAAAGTTTTAACAAACCTTTTAAAGGTTCAAAGTTTAAATTTCCATTCAATGATGATGATGATGATAATGTTTTCACAACTTAAATTATATTTACTTACTGCGGAAAAAATTTGTGTGAAAAGAGTTTTTGACTTTTTTGACAGTTTAACAAAAAAGTTTTATGCTAACCATTGTATGGTTTTGAAAAGTACATTTGAATGATGTTCTGTTTATTTGAGGGTATATGGTCAAATTTGTAAGTCCAAACTCACCATGTAGCATCAAGGATCGTTTTAAAGACATGCTATCTGTGTCAACAACAAAACAGCCAACTTTCCAAAATGACTGACATTTTTCAAAATGACTGAATTTCCCAACATCACAAAAACCTGTGGGTCACGCAAAGAAGCCATGAGTCACTAAAAACCGTGTATCGCAAAAAATCGAGATCTTAAATGGCAAGTTTTTTCAATATGGCCGACATTTTACAAAGGCAAAATTTGCCAAAATGGTCTACTTTTCCGAAATGGTGAATTTCATCTATTGAAATTTGTTCGTTGTATCGTTCAAGATCACGTTTTACATTTTCTAAACGTACGTAAATGTACGTACGTTCTCGACGTACAATCCTATCACCGCTAGGCATCCTATAGCTATGCGTGAAAGTGGCATATTGACGACAAACCAACTCTGTGATTTTTTTTGCGATTTTTGAAATATTTATCATTTTTCTGAAAAATTTTGTTTAAGACATGTTGAAATTTTTTAGAACCCCATCCCTCTAGACCTCCCTGGAATTCAAAAATTAACAATGAAAAAAATATTAAAAAACTCTCTCGAAATTTTGGAGTTTTTCCGCTTTCCAGAGTATTTATCGAATTTACTTGGACAATTTTCGATTTATTTGGTTTCCTGTTTTTTTTTATTTTTCAAAATTTCTGGACCAATTTCTGGTTTTCTCGACAATCTCCCAATTTTTTACTGCAAGGACAGCCTTTTTAATAATATAAAAAAAAATTTTGGAAAAAATTTCACAGTGGTGGTGTCAAACCCTGTGTAATCCGCATTTTTTTTGAATTTTTTTAAAGCCCATCATAAAAAAATTGCAAATTCTAACCACTGGGCGGTTTTTAAAAGTGCATTTCGAATTGCCGTTTAGAAACCTTTTGAAAAATTTCGCTATTTTGAATTTTTAAAAATTCTTCATTTTGGAAAATCAGCCAGTTTGACAAAACTGCCATTTCAAAACAAACCGTCATTTTTTAAAAAACCGCCATTTTGAAATCAACCGCCATTTTAAAAACAAGCCGATTTTTTAAAAAAATCGCCATCCAAAAAATCAAAAAAACTTTGAAAAAATCAAACATTTTGGGCTATTGACCGTTTTCAGGCTCTAGGCCCTAAGCCCAATCCCTGAGCTCGATCTCTAAGACTAATTTCAGAGAATGAGTTAAAGTTCATTTTACTAAAATCCATCCAACAAAACAAATTATCAATTTTTTTAAATTTTTAACCGTTTTTAACGGTTTTCTAAGCTTAGGAGGCTCTGGAGCCAAAGCCATGAGCCCAATCTCAAAACTAATGAGTTCTTCTATCACACACAAATAAAAATTGCAATCCACCAAAAATTTTAAGAGAAAAACAAGATATCAACTAGATAAAACAGAAATAACACAAAAAAAAACGATAAAAGCAACAAAATAAAAAAGTTTTCATATTAATTGCCATTTTCCCTAGAGGTCCTGTTGCTACACTTGTTTAATCTAGAAAATTGTTTGTTTGTAACAAAACAATCACCACAAAAGTTTTCTACATTAAGGACGTTTGTTGCGTCAAAAACACTTTGAATACGTTTGACATTCATTCTATTTATTTTCCTATTTTCTCTTCCACAATTTCCCTTCAAAGTTCCCTGAAATGTAACAAACAATGTTGTTGGTAGATAAAATTATTTTCTCATTTTCACTTTGATTGTGCTACATTTTATTTTAGTTTGATCTGCAACTATGGTGATGTACGGAAAAAAAATTTCAATTAGAAAAGTTACTTTTTTTATATTTCCTTTGTGTCACTTTGTTCGTGTGTGAATTTGTGTGTGTGTGTGTGATAAAAAAGCAAATTATTAACAACTTGTTGAAACCTCAAGCCATCCATATTAATTGCAATATTGAAGTTCAATCAACCTCAATTACAAAGAAAAAAATTTCATTTATTTTAAAAATAACCAGACGACTCCACTTTACATCAATCCATCAAGCTCTCATTGAAATGCGAATCAAATTGGTTTTCCTTTAATTCATTTAATTATTTAATTACAGGTGACAATACCGCAGCAATATCAAAACGAAAAACAAATTCGGCAATCACATCAACTTCAACTGTAGCATTTAATACGTGTCACAGTTGTGTCATATTTAAATTCATATGCTTAATCCCAAGTGTCATGTTAACATTATTAGCTATTGCGAGGTAATTATAACTTACCAGTTGGAATCCATTTTAACTGATATCGTAATGAGAGTAACTATGGATTTCAATGTCTAATGTCCACTTAATTCCGTTTATTTATTCATAAAATATTTTTTTTTTGTCTATTTTCAGTAGCTAACTGTTAATTTTTCGCATCTAAACACATATTTAGTAGGTAATTATGGGATAAAAGCGACAAAAATATCTAAATATACGATGGAAATGAGTGTAGGCTGGAATGATGTGTGATAAATTTTGGATGTTAATGCTCTTGTTAAGAGTATTTAGAGATGCTTATAATCCAATAATAAAATACCAAAAAAAAAGCAAAATAAATAAGAGGATAAAAACATGGTCATTGTACGAATTGTATCAAAAAAAGGTAACTTGAATTATTTTTATTAAACTTACACGACCTACTCAAATATTAATGTTAATAATTATTATAATTATTTTCCTTTTTTTTTCTCTCCTTGTTTATTACAAACAATAACCATTAATTGAAATTCATTCATTGAATTCATGGCTGATGATCTTCAATTGAAATTGTCACAGGAATTTATTTTTAAAACTTAATTTAATAGTAATAAATTTTGTACGTGCCTTAAAATTAAAATTTAATGTAAAAAGTAAGAAAATGAAACAAAAATTGTGATAAATGTTTAATGTTAAATTGATATTATTAATGAAATTAATAATTTGTAGATAATAAAGATAAAATCAAATAAAAATAAAAGAATACTAATAATTATATTTAAATTAAAAATAATAGAATTTTAATTGATAAATCAAATAAATAAAAAAGTATATTAAATTACTAAAATAAATTAATATGAAAAAAAGAAATAAATGAAAATTAAACTTGAAATTTTATTTGGTTCTTTTTTGCGAAATTTTTTAACAGAGGCTTCATTGAAAGTTGTTCAAATGGATTTTTGGCCTTAGTCATTCTTGAATATAATGTTTATTAAATTTTGTCAGTGAATTCTGTGCAAAATATTGAGTTTAGAGCAAAACTTTCTTCTAGGATTTGTTCTTAGTCTATAATTGAACACTTTTTGTTCCGCTGAAAATTTTGAGTTTCAAATAAAAACTTTATAGGAGAGCCGGTCGAAAGTGTCGTACAATAACACAGAAATACGCACAGTAATTTTTTATGAAGAGGAAAAACTTGCAATAAAAATCATCATCATGATTAGCACCAATGATGATTTTGAAGCACGAACGAAAGTTAGCACCAGAGCTATTTATAAGCACTAATGAAAATTTTTAAGCACCAACGAAAGTTAGCACCTGAGCTATTTTTTAGCACCAATGAAAATTTTGAAGCACCAATGAAAATTTTTAAACACCAACTAAAGTTAGCACCAGAACTATTTTTAAGCACTAATGAAAATTTTTAAGCACCAACGAAAGTTAGCACCAATGAAAATTTTGAAGCACCAACGATAGTTAGTACCAATGAAAATTTTTAACCAAGGAAAGTTAGCACCAGAGTTATTTTTTAGCACCAATCAAAATTTTGAAGCACCAACGAAAATTTTTAAGCACCAACGAAAGTTAGCACCAATGAAAATTTTGAAGCACCAACGATAGTTAGCACCAATGAAAATTTTTAACCAAGGAAAGTTAGCACCAGAGTTATTTTTTAGCACCAATCAAAATTTTGAAGCACCAATGAAAATTTTGAAGCACCAACGAAAGTTAGCACCACAGTTATTTTTTAGCACCAATGAAAATTTTTTAGTACCAATGAAAATTTTTAAGCACCAAAGAAAGTTAGCACCAGAGTCATTTTTAAGCACCAATGAAAATTTTTAAGCACCAATGAAAATTTTTAAGCACCAATGAACATTTTTAAGCACCAACGAAAGTTAGCACCAGAGTCATTTTTAAGCATTAATGAACATTTTTAAGCACCAACGAAAGTTAGCACCAGTCATTTTTTAGCACCAAATTTAATAACCATCAAATTTTTCATGAAATCTTGAAGAAAAATAACGACCTTTACATAAATTTCATTTAAATTCCATCTGTCAACATTCGAATCACATAAGCGCATCAAAGTAACCATATAATCCATAATTTCCGTTGCTTGTTCCAAAAAAAAAGTAAATAAATAAATAGAAATTTTAATAAATTCATATTCTGATAACAAAAAAAAAATATTATTGAAAAAAAAACAGAAATAAGGAAACATGCTTTCCACATAAAAGACAAATTTCAACCAAAACGGAAAAAAGACAAAATTTACAAATTTATCATTCATACAAATCTTTTGAAAGTAGATAAGCCTAAACTTAACTTGTCCTTGTCCAAGTTCAGATTTTGCTCACAATTTCTCGTAACATTTTTTCAACTTTTACAATTTCTGCATAAACCAATGTTTGAATTGAATGACATTTAAATAAATAAATAATAAAAATGATGATGATAAAAATAAAAATGAACATCTAGAAATATTTTTTAAGTAACTTGCGAATATATGATTGATTGTTTTGCTCGTCTCAGTTTTGGGTTTTATGGCGGAAAATGGCCAAAATGCATAATGTGATAAGAAATTTAGCATTTCCATGGAAGTTTAGTGAAAAAAAGATGAAAATTTTATGTAAATAAAATAAAAATAAATTAACTTTTATGATTTATTCATAAGAAATGGTTTTTGTTTACAGTTACATTTCGTCTTATCGTAAGTATTCAAATTTTTACTTGGAAAAAAATGGAAACGAAGATATTAAATGGATTTTTATTACTTTTAGCGGCGTTAACTCTCGTAAAAATGATAAGAAAAAGAAAAAAGTTTTACTAGAGAAATATTAATGAATTATTTATTATTATTAAATCGCCTTTTTTCTCGTCTTTTGTGTCTGCCATGGACATCTTTTCTTTTATATTGATGGAATTCTCATTATTTTTTTACTCCTACATAAATTTATATTTTTTGTTTAATGTTTATTAAAAGATTTTTTATCCATCACATCATTGCTGTGCCTCAACATTATTTTCATTGCGGTATTTTGTCTGTGTTTGAAGATCCATGAAAAAATTTTAATTTTACTCATACTTTGTTGAAATTCTTCACTTCATTTAAACGACTTCAGTGTTTGATGACAATTTTTTTTAATTTCCTGGATATTTTCCTTGTTAATATAAAAAAAATGAGATTTGAAGTGAAATATAAATGATGATGAAAAAAAACTCATTTTGTCCATGTCAGACAGTTCACATGCATTTAATACTGCTCATTTTGAAATCGAAAATGAAATCAAATAAAACTCAAAATCAGTAAATAATTTTTTCTAAATTAGTCTAATTTTCTAGGATTCAATTTCTCTTTTTATACCCTTCAGTTGTAAAAGTTAATAATATCTAAATCTGATCCCATACAAATAAAATAAAATAAAATAATATGAGTTGGTTTGATTTGTTTTGGGCATTTATTTCAATTTATCCTTTTTTTTTTGTTATCAATTCAGAGTTAAAGTCTATATCGATAGTCTTTTTATGAGACATAAATTGTTCCATGTAACAGATTAGACCTTATTCGATAGGAAAAATAGTAAATTGTTTTATTTTTTGATCATTTTCAGTGAATTCCTGTTGGTTTGAAAGAAATGTGAGTATTGTGGGCATTCTTACTGTCGGTCCGTCTAACAAAACTGGCATACAAAACCCAAGAAAGCACAAAATTATAAAAGCACAGAAAAATTTCAAAAGTACAGAAAAACTTTAAAAGCACAGAAAAACCGAAAAAGCACAGAAAAACCCCAAAAGCACAGAAAAACCCAAAAAGCACAGAAATACCACAAGAGCACAGAAAACCCCAGGAAGCACAAAAAACTCTAAAAAACAGAAGTACTTCAAAAGTACACAGAACATCCTAAAAGCACAGAAAACCCCAAAACCACAGAAAAACCCCGAGAGCACAGAAAAACTTTAATAGCACAGAAAAACCCCAAAAGCACAGAAATACCCCGAGAGCACAGAAAAACTTCAAAAGCACAGAAAAACTTTAAAACCACAGAAAAACCCCAAAAGCACAGAAAAACTTCAAAAGCACAGAAATACTTCAAATGCACAGAAAAACCCCGAGAGCACAGAAAAACTTTAATAGCACAGAAAAACCCCAAAAGCACAGAAAAACCCCGAGAGCACAGAAAAACTTCAAATGCACAGAAAAACCCCGAGAGCACAGAAAAACTTTAATAGCACAGAAAAACCCCAAAAGCACAGAAAAACCCCGAGAGCACAGAAAAACTTCAAAAGCACAGAAAAACCTTAAAAGCACAGAAATACCCCGAGACCACAGAAAAACTTCAAAAGCACAGAAAAACTTTAAAAGCACAGAAAACCTCCAAAAGCACAGAAAAACCTCAAAACCACGATAAAATTCTAAAATCATAGAAAAACCCCATAAGCGCAGAAAAACCTCAACAGCACAGAAAAACTTCAAAAGCATAGAAAAACCCCAAAAAGCACAGAAAAACCCCAAAAGCGCAGAAAAACCCCAAAAAGCACAGAAAAACCCTAAATAAGTACATTAAACTCACAAAAGCACAGAAAAACCCAGAAAGCACAGAAAATACGAATTTTTAAACTTTTCAAAGTAATTTTCACAGTTTTTTCAAAATCATCAATTTATTTACTATCTAAGGAAATGCGCTCATGTATATCGTTCACGATAACGCTCTACATTTTGAGTGTGTGTGTATGTATGTGCATATGTCATATGAACGCATTTAAGAAGGAAATATATGATTTCCATTGTTTTGTTTCATATTTACCTGAGGGAATGAAATTTTAAGGTTTACCCTGAAATAAATGGCAAGGAATTTTAATTTTCAACCTTTTTTCTTTTATGTATTGATTGAAACTTATATAAAAAAACATTTTTGATATTAATTTAATACTTTGTCTAGTATTTTTGGACATCCTATCACAGACTTTACACACCTTTTAGTACCTAAAAGAAAGTTGTAAATATTTTGATAGCTTAAGGTAAATACAGAAACAAACAAGATAATCCTATCAAGTTAAATCGATATCCTTCTTAGGATTCTGTTCACCAAAAAATATCGACTTTCTTGTTTTTCCTTTTAATTTAATTCTTCGAACCTTAATTTTGATGTGAATGATTACAAAACAGAATTTTATGTCATTTGTAGAGCGCTTTCTCTTAAAGCAGTGTTTCAAGAAGTGTTACAAAGAAATTTTTGATTTTTAATCATTGAAATGAAATCTCATTGGAATTCAACTTTAAAATGATACGGGAAATCTTTAAGATAAACAAACAGCCAAAAATAATAAACAAAATGTCATCAAATAATCATTAGTTTTAATAATGTAAGTCCCATGTCATTGCCTTTTCCGAACCTCCCCGAAATTTTATTTTCATTTTTCTTATTGATTTTGAGTCTTTTTTGTTTGTTTCGTATCACGTTGCGATAATTTGATTTATATTTTAACACAAAAAGAAAAAAAATAACAACAGAAAAATTAATGTGAGCAAGGTTCGGAAAAAATCGTCTCAGTTTCTTCATTGATGTCATTTACTTGTATTTTTCCGTTCCTCTTACATCGCATCATATTCATTATTATTTTTTTTTGTTTACTTTTTTTTTATTGTTTCTCTTAAGTATCTTTGTCATAACAATATTTCACAATATTTATTAATAAATTATGAATAGAATGGGCAAATATTTTGCTTTCATTTTCAATACATATCGTTAAAATGATTTTTAATGATAGTGAATTGAAAGAAAATAAGGAAAATATGAGAAAATGACAATACTTGTTGGTTTTTTTTTGCTTGTTTATTGTTGTTTTTATTTTTCTTTCAGTTTAAGATGTCTTTGGAGAATTTTTGTTTATAAATTGGGTACACAAAATATGTTACATGTCTGGTTTGGGCAGTAATTTGGTTCACTATTTAATTGTTGTTTCATTTTTGTGTGGCTCACTGATGTTGTTATGAAAGAAGGAAATGTGCTGAATGAATTTTAATATTCCTAATATGAGATTTCCAAATCCGAAAAACTTTTAAAAACCGCAGAAAATCCAGAAATTTTCGGAAATCGCAGAAATCCAAAAACGCGGAAAACGGTCAAATTTCACTTTTTCGAATAACCTTCAAAAACTGTGGAAAATCGAGGAATTTGTAGAAATCACTGGAAATCGCTGAATTTTCAAGGTCCTCAAAATTTTTCAAAATGAACGAGTTTTTCAAAACGGAAAAACTTCCTTTGGTGATTGGTTTTATAACTCTCTACAATTTGAAATAATTTTTTTCCGTATTTTCCATTTTTTAGTGCAAACTGGGTTCCAGAGTCTGAAAACGGCTTAAAATCTCAGATTTTCTTAAAATGGAGAATTTTTCCAATATGGCTGATTTTTTTAATTTTTTTTCAAAATGACGTTTTTTTTAAATTTCAATCAAGTCCCATTGAAATTCACTTTTCTAAGCCGCCTAGTGGATAGCATTTTTCATTTTTTAATGTTCCTCGTACTCAAAATACAAAATTTTCAAAGAAACCCACATAAAATCTCATCATAATTTTCTCAAAGTACATTTAATGGAGCATTTTCACAGTTTATTTAAATAATAAAAATAAACAGTTAAAAAATTTTCCACTGTATCTTCTTTTCATGTAATAATTGAAATAATTCTAAAGGAAACAGTTAAAATAATTCATTTTTAACCATTTTTCTGCGTCATAAATTCACAATAAAAGAAAATTTACAGAGAAAACGTTGTATCACTACCCCAAAATAAAAAATAAAATATTATACAAAGTGAAAGAAAAAGCACACACAATAAAAATAGAAAAACAAGGTCTTTTCCGTATAAATAAAAATTGAATAAATTTTCCCAGTAAAGCCACTTTATAGCTGTTAAAAAAATGTGTATGAATGTGAAAAGTTACAATTTACCATGCGAACTTCTTTTATGTGACAAGGAAACTGAAAGAGAAGGAGAAAGTGCAAGTATTTATTGACAATTATTCATTTTTATTAATGTCAATAAATATGATGCATTGACTTGGTACCACGTTAACAGTTGAGTCACTTATTACTTAGTTGAGTTATTTTCTTCTTCTTCTTCTTTAAAATATTAAGGAAAAAAAAGAAATATTAAGGTTACGTAATAAAATACCGCATAAAATAGGACAAATTTTTATTATTAATGTCTTTTTCGGTACAATTTTTTTAAAGTTAAATGTTTTTACTTGGATACAAATGTTCGAAGAAGTTTAATTTGTAACAAACCGTTTTCATTTAAAATATGAGGTCATTTGAAGACATTTCCAATTTATCATTTCGAATTGTATTACAATTTCACTTTAACTTTACTTATTTTTGTGCATTTGCTTCTTTAATATCATTTTTTGAATTGCAATTGACGTCGAATTGAAAAAAAATTTGAGTATTGTGGGCACTTTTGCCATCTGTGTGTCTGTGTTAAAAAAAATGGCTGACTTTTCCATAATGGCTGAATTTGGTCAAATTACTTCTTTTTACAGAATCACTAAAAATCGAGGAAAACCGTTAAATTTCAAAAATAGCAGAAAGTTGCGAAATTTTCCAGAACCCCAGAAAACCGTGAAAAATTTGTAAGTCGTGAGAGTTTTCCAAGCAGCACAATTTTCCAAAATTGGTCGAATTTTGAAAAATATCGAAATTCACCAAATTTTTATAATTTTTACTGTTTTTCCTCGATTTTTCGTGGTTCTAGAAATGAAAGAAATTTGAGAAAATTTAGCCATTTTGGAAAATTCCATCATTTAAGAATATCCGCCATTTATGACACAGACAGATGGCAAAAGCGCTCAAAAAATTGCATTTTTTCTTAAATGATAAAATTTTCCAAAATGGCTGAAATTTCTCAAATTGCTACTTTTTTCGATCGAGGAAAAATTTCAAAAATAGCAGAAATTCGAGGAATTTTCCAGAACCCTTGAAATTCGCGTAAAACTCTGAATCGCAGAAATTTTCCTAGTAATACAATTTTCCAAATTTTCTTCAAATTTTCGTAAAAAGTCGAAATTCACCAAATTGTCGTAATTTTCAAAATGGCCGAATTCAATTTGTGAAAATGCGCTCATATATTCCGTTCAAGATTACATTCTAATTTTTTTTGCCTCGTCTCACTTTCTGTAAGGATTCTGCTTGAAGTATCTCATTCACATTTCTTTGTATATTTTGTAGGGTAAGAAAAAATGATATAAAACATACAAAAATGGCAATAAAAACGATAAAAACAAAAGGAATGAAATGAAATAAAATAAAATAAAATAAAAAGAAATGTGAGCTTTCAAAAAATGATAAATGAAGTTAAATATTGGATCATCATTTTGCTTGAAAAGTAAACCACCAACGTTAAATTGACCGTTAATGGTCTCAATTTCTTTTTCTTTCATGATATATCACCTGGTTACAGATGGCAGTCATGAAAAAAAAAATCGTAGTAAAAGCTGATAAGAAAATGGCAAAAATGCCTTTTAACGTGAAATACAGATAAGGCTTTCAATGAAAATTTTTATTTGATATAAAAATGAGCATGAATTTTTTTTTTCGCGTGCTAAAAAGAACCTCCATGACACTACAATAAAAAAATAAAAAAATTCTCGGTGAAATATGAGAAACATTTTTTGAAAAATTGAATCACAAATATTCATTCATTATTCAAACTCAACTCAATTCAAAGCCGAACAACTCTCGTATCTTCATACGTTGCCCTGTTGCGCGTGAATGCCTAAAATATAGGCACTCAATGCCTAAAAAAAAGGCATCCGATGCATAAAAAAAAGGCATCCATATAACACCTATAGAATGTGTAGCGCAATGCCTAAAAATTAGGCATCCAAAACATACTTTGTAGAAAAATTTTCTTGAAATGGATGCCTAATTTTTAGGCATCGCGCTACACATTCTATAGGTTTTATATGGATGCCTATTTTTTATGCATCGGATGCCTTTTTTTTAGGCATTGAGTGCCTAAATTTTAGGCATTCACGCGCAACAGGGTGAAGTGTATGCGTGTGTGTATGTGTTTATTAAAACATTTTGATAAATTAGAAATCATTTGAAAGTCTCAGCTGGTGTCATGTGGTGCAGATCACAGACATCTATATATAGGTAAATTTAAATGTACACCGCTGCGTTCAAGTACTTGAATGATGAGCAAAAATATGAACTGTCAATTATTCAAATGTTTTGAAATGAAAAAAAAA
Source organism: Culicoides sonorensis (assembly GCA_900002565.1). Lineage (NCBI taxonomy): Eukaryota > Metazoa > Arthropoda > Insecta > Diptera > Ceratopogonidae > Culicoides > Culicoides sonorensis. The sequence goes on along the minus strand of LN483404.1, from coordinate 263,990 downwards.
TGAAAGTATATTTCAAAGAAATATGAATAAAAATGATTTCATTTCCATGAAAATTGATGACTGTCACTTTAAAATTGATTCATCAAAGAAATTCGATTCTTAAATTTCAGTGAACATTCCAATATGTTAATTCAACTTCAAATTGAAATTTTATCATGTAATAAAGATCAGACCCCATATAAAACAATAAAATACAGGAAATAACGATACACAATTATCCTTTTGCAAAAACACTCGAAAATGAATAAACACCAAATTAAATAAACGACACTTGAGTAAAATTCCTATCATACTTCAAGGTTGAAATGGTAATTTAATTAAGAGCCTTATTGATATACGGAAAAATTTCGTAGCACTTAATTAAGTCAACAATTCATAACATTATTATTTGATATTTATTCGATAAATAAAATTATTTAAATACAATTAAAATGAAAGTGTGAAACAATCAAAAAGGGAAAAACGATAAAATAATGATATTTAATAAAAAATGTAGAATGTGATTGTGAATGATAAACACGAGCGCATATTCATTGAAAAAATACTTAAAATTTGGAAAATTCTTGCTTTTCTTGGCTTTTTCTTTGTTGTTCTTGCTATCTAGGCCTTCATGTGATTTCTGGGGTTTTCTTTGCTAACTGGGATCTATGTTTTTTTTAAATTTTTATTTCAATTATTCAAGGTGCGGACAAACAGACAAGCAAATTCCTCTTCAAAGAGCATTTTTGATTGATATTTCTTAAAAAAATAATTACTTTTATGAATAAGTGTGATAATTTGATGAATAAATAAATAAATTGTTGTTTAGTCTTTAATTTAATCATTTTCCTGTTATTTAATTCTCATTTCTCAAATTAACATAAAAGAAAAGGTCAAAGTAATTACAAGCAAAAAGGACATGCTAGAAAAGTCATTTTAAATTATGTCAACATTAATCATCTTTCCATTAAAATACCTCCTCTCATAATATAACTGGACAAATAGTTAAAAATTATCATGTTTTATCATTTTAATTTGTTTTTTTTTTATTACTTTGATGAATATTTTGGGCTCATTTTAATCTAATTGCTTTAAATTTAATTTTACCATTATCAAAATAAAAAATAAATAAATAAAATTTGTATCCTTATCACTTTTAAGTAATAAAAAAGATCATAAAATGCTGGGACATGTTTAAAAGGATTAAAACATTTATAATTTAATTAACCCTTTGGGCGAATTGTCCCATATATGGGACAATTTTGAATCACTTGAAAAATGGACTTCAATCGATCCTAAAATTTTTTTCATGATGCAAAAAAGTTAAGAAGGGATGTAAGTTACAGGAACAACAAACGATTTAAAATTCAGGAGCGATATAACTGCGAGCCTGAATTTTGAAAAAATGAAAAAAATGTAAAATGTGGAGGTTGACTTCTTTCAATGTGAATTAAATAATAAAGAAGTCAATTGAAAATTTTTTTTATTTCCGTTCTTTTATCTTCTAGTTACTACTAAATTAGCTGCACAAAAGAAAAAGTTGTAACTCTTCCCATAGCTCCGATACAGACCCTCAAATATTGTCCCGTATATGGGACAAAAGCGCTCAAAGTTACAAATTCAAAATTGTCCCATATATGGGACAATTTTTTTTGGCTTATAGCGCTTTTGTCCCATATACGGGACATAGCTAAAAAAGCCTAATTATACATAGCTGAAAATTTTTTTTTGTCTCAATTACTTATAATTAGGATACTCAATAAAAATACCCATTCAAATATTTTTTTCTTTGCTTGGTTTAGATTTTGAACTCAAAGGGTTAAAGGGCAGAAAGTTCAAAAAAAAAATTTATTAATTGCCAACACGAGTAATCCAGTTAAGGTTATGAAATTTTTCGATTTTTATCATTTAAAGATTTAATTTAATTGTTTAATTTAACTCCAAGGTCATCGAGGCAGCTTTGATTTAGCATAGACACTTGTGATTCGTACTCACTTTAGAATGAAGCTACTTAAAAAAAAATTGGTGGTTTTTCATTTAGGGTCGTTTAACCGTTTACCGAAAGTAACCCCCTACCGTTCCATAACTTTTTCATAAATTAACGATTGAAATTAGTGCTTCAAAAACATTGGGCTTAATTTTTAATGTACAGAAGTTTAAAAATCTAGTGGGCAGTACTTTTGCTGACACCAAACCTATCGCGACGGCTGAAAACTTCGCTGAATTGACTAAAGTCCAAATGACCAACAGAAGTTTTTTTTCTGCCGAATATATAACGCGTCGGGGTAGGTGTGGTGCTATTAGCTGAAGCAGGATCTAAAATTAAAAGAAAAAAAAGTTTGATATACCAAATTTAAATTTTATTTACCTCTAAAGTAATGTCCCCTTTTCTAGCTGTTCAATTTGAGTTAAAGTCTAGGTAAAGGTTGCTTTAGAAGACAGGATTAAAGCTAAGACCCTCTAATGATGATAACAGGGTATGCACAATGAGCCCGACTGAGTGCAGGCTTATTACCCACAATTCGAAAACGTCACTTCAAATCTTTCAACATGCCTTGATTAAAATTGAAATCCCATGAATTTTTAATAATTTTTTGTCTAGTCCAATCTCAAACATCCTAAACGTTTTTTTCATTAAATAAATTATTCATTTCAACGATTAAAAATAAAAAAAAGAGTTTCCATTTTTTATCATCATTTTACAAAAAAGTAATTACTTTACATTTAAACATCTGCTTATCTTCAATGTTCAATCATCGTGTATCACACTGAACACGAACAGTATTTTAACATGAACCTACGCTTTAATTAAGTCTAAGTCAATGATTGTCATTTCATCAGACAACCATATTACCAAAAAAATAACCGTAAAGTAAAGTGTTGAGATAAGAATCGTTGTTTTCAGCTCAGATGAAGTCTTTTTGTATTCAATTTTCATATCAATCCATGTAACTTTAAGCTAATGTTTAATTCAACAACAACAAAAAAATTACCTTTTCCATTTAAGTTTTAAATTGCAAAAATTGTTAAGACAAAGACTGAGAATGAGAACAAAGGTAATATGAAATTTTAATGACTATCACGTATTTGTATTTTCTTTAAATGGATTTCATTATAAAATAAACCCATAATATTAATTCAGTTTTAAGACAGAAGATTATTGGATGAGTTTGAATTTAAAAAAGAAATGAAAAGACAAAAGGAAATTTTCGTGTTTTGTCATTGAAAATACAAAAAAAAATATAATTAACTACAAAATTATCATTACTACGATTTTAGATTTAGATAATTGGTTAGACAAAGGAAATGATTTTATATTCTCAAAGGATTTAAGGTAAAAAATACAAGGAAATCTTCCATTATTTAACTATGCAAATTAACAAAACGTATTGAGAAATTCCTGTTCACTTAATTAAAGCACACTTTTCAATCACGTAAATTCTCAGGAAAAAAGTTCAATTAAATTAATTGATTTTTGATTTCAATTTACATTGAAATTTCATCATCGTTTCAATATTTTACGATAAAAAGATGTTAAAACAGATGTTGTTTAAATAAATATTTTACTTTTACACGTTTCATTGAACCACAAATATTAAATTAAAAAAAATTATTAAAAGTTACAAATAATATCAAATTTCCTTGAATTTGTTCAAATAAATTTTAAGAGAAAAAACTTGTTTATTTTTATTTTGAAAGTAAAATAAAATAACAATTTATGGTTCAATACTCCATTAAAAATGAATTTTCATATATCAAGTTCATATTTTATTGTTGTGGAGTAAATTAATGTACAAATTAAACATTGAATAAGTATCAAAATACAATAAAAATGAAAAGGAAAATGCGTGGCTTATATTTGTATGTGTAAGGTTAATATTTGAACATAATTATATTTAAAAGAAACGAAATAAGGCCAATTAAAATAGAAAACAGCTCGTAAATTGTCTAATTAATGGTTTTAGCGAACGCAATATGGTGGTGTTTTTTTTGCTGTTAAGCGTGTAACTTTTGTGTAACATTTGATTTTTCTTTGTATGTGTTCAACGTACGTTCAAAGGGGAGAATTTATATGGGTATTTGTTAAAGAATGTTTATTATGTGTGTGTGTGTTTGAATTTATTTCAGAAATATTAACAAGAAATTATTTGTTGGGTTAGTTAATGGTGTTTATTAATTTAATTATGTTTAACTCAAAATTAAAATGTGGTTAACAGCTGTTAAAATACGTTAAGTAAATTATGTTTCACTAAATTCAAGTGACATGAGTTGAAATTTCTTGGAAGGTTAAAGCCAAGAGAACGTGCTAATTTAATAAAATGTTCCCACTTCACATTTTATAGGTAAATTTTAGCTTTTTATGGACCTAGTGCACATTTAAAGAATTCATGATAAATTTATAATTAACTTTATTTTTTTTCAGAAGATAGATGGTAAAAAAGCTAAAGGTTAGAGGTAAAAATGCAGAATTTAGTTTGAAAGTAATGTTTAGCGCATTTCCTACAAGAGCTACAAAGCTTTAAAATAAAAAATTAAAAAAAATTGAATTATTTTGAATTCCAATGTTATTCAATTTGTTAATGACAAGCTAAATAATGTGTCAATAAATGACGTCACACACTATGAAAAATTCATGAGATCCATTTGTGCAATCGCTAGTTATACCTTTTAAGTTGTTTGCAGTAAAAATATAAATGAGTTGTGCAAGGAGTACTCTATATAACTAAATATGTCAACTGGTTAAAAATTACAACAAGGAACTTATATTACTTAGGTCTCACAGTATTCGAAAAACAGCCCTGGAAAGCAGCGTCAACTCGTAAGTATCTTTTTTTTTTCTGTGAAAAAACGTTATTTTAAAATCAGTTTGAAGACTGAGAAAGGAACATGCCTAAAGTTCGTAACATGAAAAATTCAAATAACATTGGAATTGTTCCTCGTGCTTTGCGTGTTCGATTCTGTCTTGTGGAACAAAATATTTCACAAGGCTTCCAGTATCAATCTCTACCGCCATAGCCAGTTAGGATTACTCAAAATGAAGCACCTATTAGAAATTTTAATCGAGCTTCTGCAAGTCAAATCAGAGCACCATTGAGTCAAATTCAAAATCCAATAAATCAAACTCAAATGAATCAAACTCTAGTAAATCAGACTCCATTGAATCAAGCTACAGAAATCAGACTCCAGTTAATCAGACTCTATTTAATCAAACTCCAGAAAATCCAACTCTAGTTAATAAAACTTCAATTAAAAATACCTACTTTCACCAAACCGATGAATATTTTAGATTATTCTATGCGAAATGTCAGAGATACAATGATGGCGGCCAATTTACTGGATCCGGCATTTCAAATTGAGAAATTTTTGATAGATGAAGCGGTTAATTTTTCTTTTGACATGTTAATAATGGAGAATGATAATAAGCTAGATTTTGGGAAGAAAAAAAACAGTTTTGATTAATATGGCGAAGAGCATTACTTTAACATTTCCACGTCAGGAGAACCTTATTAACTTTTATTTTTACTTTTTTTTAAAGGAAACATTTTTACATAGTTCTATACATCGGCAGATCAAGAGCAATTAAAAGCAATAAGTTAAAATTTACTTGTGAAATCAATTTATAAAACACTTAATTGTAAATATGGACTGGCAGACGATCAACTCTTTAATGGTTTGTAACTCCTAAAAATGATCAAAATCTTCTACACTGCTAATATTTCTTAGTGCATTGACCTGAAACTGATTTCCCACTTGTTTTGGGTTAAGACTGTATTTTTATAGGAATTTTCTGATAAATCTAAATGCGAGAATTTACTTTTCTATGTGAGATCAATCAAATTAACTAAAAATATACTTGAAAATAGAAAATTAAACATAAAACAAGCTTCTTGGGACGACAAGGGCTAAAAAGAGTATCAGCTGATATTTTTTGGTACGGAAAGGGTTAAATTTCAAAAAATACCGATTAATCCCCAAAATCATCATTCATTCAATAAACAAAAAATCACCCATTAAACATCAATTTATTCAAAAAAAATTTACACTTAAATGCCATAACATTTGTTGAATAATTTCTTACCCCGTATTTTTTCTTTCATCGCATAATGACATGACAATGTTGGGAATTGAATGTCATAAAATTTATGTGTTTTTTCAAAAGTTTATTTTTTCAAACTCATTTATTGTGAAAATGAATTCAAATGATGATAAAAAGACTCTTCTAAAAGAATAAAATAATAAAAAAAAATCATAAACGTTTAACCCCTTTTTCATATTTTTTTTCTTTTCTTTTCAAATCAATTTTGATTTGATTTTCACACTCGAGAGCAATATTGAAAGCTTTTGTATGAAGAGATATCACATTCAATAAGACATTTTCTTCTTCTTGTTCTTTTTTTTATGGGAAATAATTTGATTCTTCTTTTCTTATACATATTTTTTTATTATTATATCGTTTGATGTGACTTTCATTTGTATAATAAAAATGCGATGAGTATAAATCTGTAAAAATTTTTTTTTTTCCTTCTTTTTAAACATAATTTTATTTTATATTTAATACATTTTAAGCCTTCATTTTTAAACAAGAATACCGTTACGTGATGATTTTCAATATTGTATGAAATGTATAAATCTTCCTTCACATATCACTTGTAAATAAATATTTTCTTTTTTAAAAACTTATGTTTGATTTTTTTTATGTCTTTTATATTGTTATTATAATCATAAATGATGTGAAATTTCCATTCTAATGCTATCAAGTGAAAATGTTATTAGAAATGCTTTTGAAAAAGTGCAATCACAACTCACACACACACACACATACACATGTGAATTCATGTCATAATTTAAAGAAAAAAATTTATGGAATGAGAATAACGAGAAACATTTTTTGATTTCTTGTGACAGCTCTTATCATTGCACGTTTCACATAAAACTTATATATTATAATGAGGAATGAAATGCATGATTGATTTGATTTGAAGAAAAAAGCGGAATATTATAAAAGTAAATTTCAATCTCAATGATGAATGTAAAAAAAAAAATTAACAAGATTCAGGATTTTATTAGTAAGGATTTCGTGCAAATCAATCTGTATGGGTTTGTATGGGACTTATATGTGTATATACTCAATTTCAATTAATTTTCAATGAAATTGATTCAATTTGAGTTTGAGAAATTCCAATTTTTGAACAAAATTCTTTAATATTCAAATCAGCATTTTCGTCCTGCTTGTAAAAAAGTTCAAAGATATTTTTATTTCGTTTTAAAGTCAAAAAATTACATTAATCATTCTACATGTTCACTTTAAGAAAAAAAAATGAGAAATTTTAACCATTGGGTGGTTAAGAAAAGTGCATTTCGATGGGAGTCGTTTTTATTGGATGAAGCAGTTTACTAAAATTTACTTTAACTTAGTAGCCCAGAGTTTGGCCTCCGACATTAAACTTCAGAGGCTCCAGAGCCTGAAAATAGTCCGATTTTTCAAAATGGCGGATTGAAAAAAAAATCACCCAACAAAAAAAAGCGTTTTTGAAAATTTTTAACCGTTTTTTCACGGTTTTTCAGGCTTTGAAGGGAAAATGAGTTTTAATTCATCCAACAAAAAAATAAGCAATTTTTAACCGCTTTTTAAGCTTAAAAACGCTTTGGAAGCTCTAGAGCCCAATCTCAAAACTAATAAGTCTAAATTTAGCCATATGACTTCTTCTATCCAACAAAAAAATCCAATCTTTTGATCCGATGGACCTTTCCGGAGTTATTGAGCTAAATGTGAGTTAGAGTGACGACGGACAAACCGTCTGTAATAGCGCATTTTTTCTTCCAAATTGCCCTTAAAATAAAATAAAATTTACATTTAAGTCAAGAAATGACTTTATTTTATCTCAATTTCCTCCTCTTTTCCTTTTTCTGACAGATTTTCCATTTAATTTTTTTTCTCTTTACTCTAAATCCATGTGCTTACATCAGAATCAAATTCAAATTTGTGAGGAGAACAAAAAACGACATTGATAAATGAAAATCTGTTGAATAATTCCTGGAAAAAAAATGGTTACTTGTTTACTTTCATGTCACATGCAATCCTAATGATATCAAAAACTAAATTCATCGAATGTAAAATCCAAGCTTACTTTTATTGTTTACTCAAAGTGCATCTACCTTACATTTTTTGAGTTGAAAATACAAAATTTCTGGTTAAATTTGTTGTTTCAACTCAATTCATTTCACAAAACAAGGACAAAGCACTCACATCGAATTTTTTTTTTCAATGGAAAAGCAAAATTGTGATTTATTATTTTTGAATGCAATTTTAACAGGACACAAGTTTTCCTGTATTACACAATTTTTTGTTTCAGGTTTTTTTTGAATTGTCTCCTATTCCCAGAATTGCATGACACATGTTTTGTTTATGTAAAAATTTTTTGTTCATGATATTTGAAACGAACTAAAAATGATGCAAGTTGATGCACGATTGTGTGAAATTAGCTCGAGGCAAATCATCAGAATTGGTAGAAAATAAAACAAAAGGAAGTCATATCAGTTGCTGTTGCTACAATTTCTGAAAAATATGGGTTACTATTTAAATCGTGTGTAAATATTCTTGTTTTTAGTTTTAAGTGAGTACGAATTATAAAAAGAAGGAGATGAAAATCATGAATTTAATTTGATGCTAAAACGATCTCAATGAAACCTGAGTCAAATAAAAACCATTTAAAATGAGACTCTACCTGTAAAAATACATTTTTCATGCATTTCATTTGTCTATAAGTAATGAGAAGAGTAATTTTGCATAGTATTTGTCAATGAAAGCTGAAATGAGTCCTATTTTTAAAAATATTTACATGAATATAAAATGTTACATTAAAATTCATACATTTCCATTCATTTATTTATCCACACTTAAATTGCCGTAAGCAATCAATGTGTATTTATATATTTTCATGACAAAAACAAAATATTACACAACAACAACAAAAAAAAATAACATGATGTTGTTTTTCGCATTTTCCTCTTTTGGATTGAAAATAACAAACATGCATTTGAAGCGAAAAAATTTAATAATAAAAACAACAAGAAAATAAACGTCATAAATGATATCATACAAATATATGAAATGTCATTATGGATAAAACAACAAAATAATTTTTGGAACGAAAATGGGTGAATATGATTATGAATGAAAATGATTTTTTTTTATTTTTAATAATTGTTCCTGTTAAATTTTAATTTTAATGAACTTTTTTTTGACAAACAGTCAAAATGTGTTTGAATCATGAGACAAAAATGGATGGAAAATGAATTTGTATGTTGAAAAATTATAGAAAAAATAGTATTTCGTGAATTTTTTTCTCGTCTGACTGAAGCTTGGTAGAGATCAAGATATCAATAGGGCTTTTTATGGCACATTTTAAGCTCATTTCTCTGTGTAAACAATTGGCTGACTTTCTCAAAATCGTGAACTTTCAAAATTGTCTGAATTTTCAAAAAAAAAACAGGTTTGAAGTTATCAACGATCTCATTTTTGACATTGTCAGCTTTAGGGAGGGCGTTTTCTGACTTTTCCCGGCACCCTCTTCAACGACTTTCACCTTGAATTTTTTGTACTTTTGCGGTTTTTATTTTTTTTTTCTCCCTTTAAATGCCAAAATCAGCTAAATTTTGAACGTATTTAGGTTTTCATGAAATAATTGTTATGGCAAAGTCGTTAATGAGAATACAGATCGATAGAGAATTAAAAAAATACAGATACTAGTATCGGAGTTTTTCGATTGGACCCTCCAGAGGTCGCTGAAAGCTGATTTAGCAATTTACACGGAGAAAAAAATTTAAAAACAGCATAAGAACAAAAATTCAAGTTAAAAGTCGTTGATGACACTTTGAACGTGTCGGGAAGAGTCCAGAGAATCAGATAACGCCTCCCTAGAGCTGACAAGGTCGTTGAAAACTTCAGTCCAGTAAAAAAAACTGCATAATTTTCAAATTTCGTGTTTCCAAAACGACCCACTCTTAAAAATAGCAGACTCACAGCAACGATAGTATTTAAGTTAATTTGCTAAACATTTATTTAAAAATACAAATTTAAATCCGCAATCACCCCGCGGTCGCAGCGAACAGTGCATCAAACATATTTTTAATTTTTTCGTTGTTAAAATTCAAAAATATTGCGAAAATTAAACGCAATTTTTAATGCATTTCATTTCATTTCATTTCATTTCCATGAATTTATCTTTTCCATTATAAGATTATATTTTTTTTGAATTTATGATTTCATTTTCGCTTTACTTTTTTCTTGATTCCTTGAACTAACGTGTGGTATGACATTAATTTGTTTATGTTTTTTATGAATTATTCATCTTAATAAAAAATACTATTTTCACACACATTTAAAAATACTTGGAATAAAAATGAAATCGTCTTACAAAAGCTTTACCTGAACATTAACTTACAAATTTAATATTAAAGAAACTAACACAAGCACACACAGAGCAAAAAACAAGAAAAACAACTGCAGTGAAATGTGATACACATACAAGTAAAAAATTTATATAAAATTTTCGGAAAAATATAAATAACAATGAAAAAAAACATGAACAAAAAAACTTTTTAAGCTTCTTTTTCTTTTGAAACACTATACATTGTGTAAAGTCTAATCCACAATTATGTACTGAAGATACAAACAAACACCATCCTTGGTTGACACTGCAGCAAAAAATACGTAAAAAGATGAAACGATGAAAATTAGTATGATTTTTAAATAAAAGGTTTTTTTTAAGCTCAAATTATAGTTTGTTGTAAATGGATTTTGTAGGGAAAAAAACTAGAATTGGGTCAATTTCAACAATTTTTTTGTATCTTGTGTCTCTCTATTAAAAAGTTGTGATGTTTTTGGTGACAATTTAAAAGTTGTTTATAAAAAATGAGGATTTTAAGGTATTAGCAATGGATATTTTTTTTGTGTATCACATTGAAAGTGAACCAAAACAACTTTTTTAAGTACAATTTAAGATGAAAAAAACACAATTTCTACACAATATACCAAAAAAATGTATTTCACACAAAACTTTGGTTCAAGGTCAACATAAATCAATTGCGAAAATAATCGTCACATTTCTTCACCATCATTTTTATTATGAACGAAATTCATCACGCAGTACGAGTAAAGGAAACAATTTAATGCTAATTTACTGAAATTTACCCTCAACATCGCAACACACACAACATTGAACTGCTTGCTATATTGCGAAATAAATGGATCTATCAACAGGATTTTTTCTTATATAACTTAACTATATTTAATTTTAAAATTTTAACGTACATCACACATCTTATACACAAATACATACAGAGAAACTTTCAATATTTATTATGAAGGTTCATAGACATTTACCATTAAAATAATAAGTTAAATGAAATTGTTTATTTCGCTTGAAGGCACATATCGGTTTGTGTGTATTGAAACAATTACAACTTTTAAAGGAATGCTCTAACAACTGTTTATTAAGATTCACTCATGCAGAATCTCAGAAAATTATGATACACGTATAAATGTGAGGCATTTAATAGGATTTGATGAAAACCGGATAAAGTTCAATTCATTGTTTATAGCTGTAGTTTAAATTTTGTGTGTGTAAAAGTGAATGGATTTCAATACAGATGAACTCTAATTGTAAGGTTCATTCGTATTTTGTAAGGTTTCAGGATATAATTCATATGAGGCCCTTGTAAGGTTTTAATGTAATGTTCACTGATGTGTACAAAAATGTAACGGAAATTTATTTGAATTTTTTCAGTTCGCGCATGCGCATTGCAATTGAATTTAAGGGTGGTTTTCCTTGAATTTACCTTGAACGTTCATCTTATGTTTTGATTAAACAAGGATTTTGTAACATAAAATTTATTAGATTTCAATTCAAACTATTTAAAGTTCGCTTAATCATTCAATTTAGTATGGTTCTTTTGGAATAGGATTCAAAATATTGTTATAATCAAGTTAAATTGTGAATTCAAAAAAAAACCGTTTACAATTCAAATATGGTCAAATTCCGAAACGGTTGGAAAATGACCCAATATGAAAGGATCACAAGGCATAAAATGTAAGAGGGTGAAATTCCTGTTGCATTGAATACAGTTGAATTCTGGTTTAACTTTTTATAAATGTATTTAAATGTGTTGTTTGGACTTACAAAATGATACTTTACGTGTATAGTGTACAACGCAATTCGTACAGTTACACATACAAAATACATAACAAGTTCAATTTTTTTTAAATGCACCTTTTACATGAATTGCATAGATGAAAAAATCAACTTTGGTAAAAAAGAGGTGATTAAATGATAATTAGCGTAAGTTAAAACTATGAGTAATGACTTGACAGACTTAGGAAATGTTAAAATTAAACCAAAGTACATTTTAAGCTGAAAACGACCCGTAAACCATCCGCGACATTATAAGCGTGTACAACTAGAGTGCCCTATATTTTTACAAATTAGCAGGAAATGTGAGTAAAAATTTCATTCATCAAAGACGCCCTGTGAGCGTCAATCATAGATCTCCGTCTGCGGACCAAATCACTTTGTACTGCGGAGCGTTTTCAACTTACACTATACTGATACCTCACTGGTTTAAATACTAGCTCTACTAAACCTTCATACACGGACACAGACGAGGTGTATCAGGTCCGTACAGTAGAATCACAGCTAAGGTTTTACAAAGGCACCACCCCGGTCTCAAAGAGTATTATTATGAGAAATCCTTAGAGTAAAAACACATTTTAATACAGAATTTAAATTTTAAAAGAATTAAATCAGCTTTTACTATTTCATAAATCTACAAACTCATACAAGTCTATCATTTCTATTTTTAAGTAGTTTCCATTAAAACAATCTACAGAAATAAGAGTTCATATAAATTAAGTTGAGTGTAAACTCATTTAATATGTTAATTCATTATAAACTTTTATTCTTACTATATCATATTCATATTTGCGAATAGGATTACTTCATAAAAATACAAATTTTGATGAATAAACTAAAACTTAAAAGTGCAAAACGTAATCGTGAACGAAAATTATGAGCACATTTTACGAGACTGTATTTTTTAACTTAAATTTTAATTTTAAACTTGTGTCAAATTTACAAAAATCCATATCGCTTATTCACAGGCAATGTGTCTTTTATGTACCGAAAGAGCAATATAGATATCATAAAATTGCCCCATTTACACACGGACAACTAAAGTGTCCAATTGGATCCAAATTAACAGGAATTACGTTTAAAAAGTAACTTATGAACTATTATTTAACTTTCAAAGAAAGTCAAAAGTAAAAGATTAGTTAAATATTTGAGTTTAAATTAAATGAATATGCATTAAAGTATATAAAAGTGCTTTTGTAATGCATTTATGTAATTTGCTGAAATTGAGTTGATAGAAATAAGCAATTACATTTTCAAGATTTTAAATGAATGCAATATAAGAAACAAGCAAAGGATTCTTATTGCAGAGAAGAGAAAATTCTGTTTAGGGCTATTGAAACTTCTTGAGACAGAGAGGTAAGAATTCACACATACCATCTTTTTATTGACTTCAAATCAGCCTACGACAAGATCAAGCTTAGTTTGTTCTTCGTGATATTGAGAGAATTGGGCTTTGAAGCAAAGCTCATACGACGAGTGGCCTTAAAATTGAATAGATCAAAATCTCAAATCAAAAGGGGTAACCAAGTATCTAACGTATTTGTGACCAACGAAGGACTAATAAAAGATAACTGTGTAAACTTCATTTTGGTGTCGTTCTAGAGGGTGTCTAAAGACGTGCTGGCCTTCAGGAATCCCGTACCTTAATATAGATAGACTATAAAAATTGGAAGAAAGTGACATATATTTGATTGGTACTAATAAAGATACACCTTACATGGATGCAACAACAGACCCTGTAACCTGATGTCAAGGTTACAAGTTAACTTCATTAGAAGCCTTTCATATGAACAAGATAACTTTTTCCCTACCGCCAACTCAGGTGACAGTAGAGCGGGCTTTACAGTACTGAAGTGGCTGGTGAGTGATCTTTGTACATCGTTAAATGGTAATTTATACAATTCTGATATTTACTTATACAAAATACTTTTCAAGGGAACTCGTCGACCGAGTTGGTTAAGTGTGTGGTATAATTGGTAAGAATCTGTTGTCAAGGGTTCGATCTTAGCATGAAAATTTATTTGTGTTTTTGGAGTTCCAAATGTGTTTATAGTTTCGTTCTAAATCCTTGTGGGATATTTTTGGGCACTGAGTGAAACCAGAAGGCGGTATAAATTTTTGGTCCCAAGTGGTTAGGCCATAGATAGAAGGCGTTTACTATGGAAGCTTCGACCGATGTAGTATGAATACAACCATTGTACAAAATACATTTGATTACAAAAAAACTGTGTTATCTCACCCAATTTCCAATTCTAAAGATAAGCAAAAAATGTTCAAACTATCATTCAGTTAAAAAAGTGTTGAAAAATCAATCGAAATACTTCTGCCTTTATTTTAAATTACTTTAAAATTTAAAAGAATTGGCCCATTATTGTAATTTATGATCATTATTCCACGATTTATCTTACTTCGATTTATATTTTATTGTAGTCTCATTTTAAACATTTTTTTGTCTTGATTATATATAAAAAAGGGTGTAGGAAAGAAGGAAAACGGATTAGTAAGTAAAGGAAAGGTAAACTTATTTATTGATTACTTCCGTCTTCTTTCAATTTAGTTTCATTGAACTTTTTCTTACATAAAATCTTCTTAAATAAAATCCTTTAAAAATAGGTTAACAGAAAATTTTATTATGAGAAAAAAATTGGATATTGCCATGAAGTTTTACTTTTATCAAACGATTGATATTTCATGTAAATCTGAACTTTACTATTTCAAAATCATTGTTACTTATTCTCTTATTTAAATGATTCCTCCAAATTTTAGTCAAATATAAAATAACAAAATATATACAATTTTGTAGTACAGATAATTTTTGCTTCTATCCCACACTTCAGCAAGACAATAGAACGAGTTTCCTTTCAAATCTTGTATTCAATTCATTTTGTATAGAATAAGATTGCAAATATCAGAACATATTCGTTTATAAATATGACCAGGTAACACAATTAAACTCGTTATTTCGATAAACTCACATTCCAAATTGTGTGTATGAAAATGAAAAGGACCGACAAGTAAAAGGATAATAAACAGTCTTGTAAAAGATAAAAACAGCTTAAATTTTATGTAAACAATTTTAAATGTTCAACTGATAATAATAATTTTCGGTGGGAATTCTCCTTTACAAAATGTACAGAACAAAAGTTTCCATTCATTCAATTTGTTGGCATTATACAGTGAAAATGACTGAAATAACACAAAATCTCTGTATTTAATTTGCGATTTAAATTGATCGTGACATAAAATAAACAAACAAACAAAAAAAAAATTTGTTCGTCAGTTGGCAGTTAAAATTGAAACAATGTTACATGGTAATGTTTAAAGATAATATGGAAAATATGTATTTGCAAACACAGTTTATTTTGATAATTTAAATGGGTCAACGTTATCGTTCTCACGGATTATTTTGTTAAAATTTTCTGTTTATTGTGAAAACAATACTGAATTAATAATTGTAAATGGTGATAAATATTTGGATGTTATATGAAGATAATTGGAATGAATTATTATTATTTTTTTTTTGAATTGTTGAATGTTGATTGTCATTTAAAACAGTGTTTTGTTTACAATATTGATTGATCCAACCAAAATTAAATTGAGTTAAAATAAAAAAAAACTTATTAATCAATATTTTTTTCAGCATCTTGAAGGCTCTACTGACTTTGTGGTGACCACTAATCTCCCACTGGTTTCGGGTTGAGAGTGTAACCAATGGCGTAGCACTTTGAAAAGGTGGTGCAGAACCAAAAAGATTTGCACCCGTTATGTTGGCAAGCCCGCTTCATTGGTCCAGTGGTTAAAGCATTCGCTTTGCAACTGGATGGCTTCGGTTCGAAACTCAGAGCGGACAATCATCAGTACTATATACCGTAGTTTTCTCCTGATCATTAGCAAATCCTAAAATTTTCGTCAAACCTGTTGCAAGTGCTCGGGTTTTAAGGATGCCAGCACGTTTCATTGCACCTTCCAAAGTCACATTAATAACAGAGTTGACCTTGTCGAAGCCGTATTTTGGTCGTAAAAGATTCAGATGCTTAATATTTGTGACACTTAGTCATGCAAGTTATCAATCAACTCGTCGCCTCCGTACTTCTGTAAGTCAGTATCTATTTCATTTAAACCAGAGGCGATGTTAATATTGAGCTAGTTGATTGCTTTACAGTTGTGTGGCTATTAAGATGTAGAAAAATCTTTTTATAGATCATCTGCCTTGATCATCCTTCTCATTGAAAAGTAGTCTGCAGTCCAATGTTCTATGCTCACATCTCTACTTTCGAGTTGAAACCATTACACTGAGAAATAAAGGGCTGGTAAAATTTTTAGCATTCATTTCAATTCATGCAAATGTTACTCTGAACAAGAGGAGACTACTGCACATCTGCTATGTGTATTTCCTAAGTATGCCAGATTGCTTGGTATCACGCTGGGTGAGTACTTTCCCAGTATTGATTCCATCATAAAAGTGAAGGTGTCTGTCCTGCTTAGCTTTCTGAGAATGTGTGGTCACTTGCCTGACCTGAACCGGGTCTAATGGATTTCTTTTTTATTTGGTTCATTCTCTAGATTTGGTTCCTTCTTCGTCACATATGATGATAAATGGGTATGCACAATGACCCCGTCTGTAAGTCTGAGTGCTGGTTCTCATTTGAGTTCACCCTAGAAATCTGATCTGATCTGAAATCTATACCTCAGATGCCTTAAAAAAACGAACTTAAATTCATTGATGTTTAAAAGACAACAGAAAACGTGTCCAAATAATTTTAAAGGAAATATTCAACAAAATTTCCCAACAAAATATCAATTTGTCATTTTTTACAAAATTTTGACATTCAATTTTTACTTGTCATATCCAATATTTTTTGTGTTATTTAATTCTGATTTCCAAAAACCAAAAGTGTCTCTTCCTTTGTCTGACTATAACTAAAATTTAAATACAATGCAAAAAAGGAGATTGATTGATTTGCAAATAACAACTTTAACCGACATTTCAATCAAAAAAACCCGAAAAATATGTTCAAATAATAATTTTCAATCACTATTTGAATACATTGTGTTTTTTTTTCGTTTGAATATTAATAAAATTCAATTTAATATTCAAATCACAGGAATACCTTTCACGCTTGAAAAGAAAATGTTACAAAAAAAATTAAAAAGAAAAGAAATGAAATGAATAAAGGACTGATTTTGTTTCTTAGCATTAGACAAATAATTTGAACAGAACACGACCATTCAAAATCAATATTTATTTATGATTGCCACTTTTTTTTTGTTTATTTACATGTAACAAGCACGCAATCATATTCAAATATTTTATTATGACGAGTGATTTCATGCTGTGTGTGTGTGTGTTTGGGTTAAATTGAAAATCAGTAAAATATTTTTTTTTTCATCGGAAACGGAAAATTAGGAAAATATCAATCGGAAACTGCAGGGAAAATATAAATAAAATAAAATAAGGGTTTTTTCACCAAAGCAAAATAATAATAAATCAATCAAATTTTTCTTTACATTTCATTTTAAAGTGTCTTCAATGTTAAAATGTGACCTAATTTCCTTTCAAATTAAATCCATGACTTTAATTCTTTGTTTTGTTTTACATTTAACAGATGAGCCAAAATGATGCCTAATTTTCTAGGAAGCGAAAACTTTTTTTTTTTGTTTTTGAATTGAAACAATGTTGTTATTTGGCTCAATTCAGTTTCATTGAATACCATGCGAGAAATAAATAATGGAGACTATTATAAAAAAGTAGCATCGGGAAATGGAAAAAAACAATGATCACACTTGGGATAGTAAAAGTTTTAATGAACTTGTAAAACAACAACCAAACTAAAATTTTTCAAGAATGAAGAAATGCTTATTGAAGTCACACTAAAAAAAATAAAATTTGCAAAAATAAAAAGAAATCCTTTAAAATGAAAATGATAATAATAAAAGGGAAAGAAAAGTTAAAAAAAAAAATAATTTTCATCCGCGCTCTCGTTTGATGATGTTTTTGAAGAAAATTGTGGCTAACACGAATTTAATCAAGCACATTTTCCATTTTCTTATAAGAGACAGTATGTTTCTGACATTTAACTATGTCTTGCAATTGGAATATTTACAATGAAATTAATTTCATACTCAAATAAAAATGGATAGAGGAAAGTTTGAAGCGGGATAACATAATTATTTTATCTTGTGCATCAAACAGATGGATGCTACCATAATTTGTCTAAAAATGATGATAATAATTTAAATATTTGAGAAAATAAAAGAATGATAATGGAGATTATGAGAAAAATTGGCTTCTGTTAATAGAATTTTCTTGGCTTTTAAATTCTCCTTTGGTAGGAATTTCAAAAATAACTGAATTTTCCAAAACGGCGGAAAATCACGTAGAAAATCGTGAAAATTTCCAAATTCACGGAATATCAGTTCGAAGTTCACAAAATCAGGAAAAATTTTGCGATATCTGAAAATTCTGCAATCATCGCCGCTATTCTAAATTTCACAAGAGTCAAACTTTTTAAAAATCGACCTCTCCCTCCAAGCACCAAGTAGAGCACCCCGTAAGCTGGGTGAATCGCAAAACACTGCTTAGCGATTTTTGGACGATGTCAATTAAGAGCCTGCTTACAGATAGCAAAATTACAACAGGTCAAATTCGTTCTGAAAATTAAGAAAAAAAAAGTTCGTTAATTTTAATTTTATTTGAGTAATGGCGGCATTTTTAATATCAGTGAATTGGAGATTTTCGAAAAATTTCGGAACTCGGTAAAAAACTGTTATATTTTCGAAAAATTCCGAAAATCGGTTAAAAACTGTAAAATTTTCAAAAAAGTGCGAAAATCTGTTTAAAACTGTAAGATTTTCAAAAAATTGTAGAAATCGGTAAAAAACTGTTAAATTTTCGAAAAATTGCGAAAATCGGTTAAAAACTGTAAAATTTTCAAAAAAGTGCAGAAATCGGTTAAAAACTGTTAAATTTTCAAAAAATCGAAAAAGTTTCTGAAACCAGAGGCCTCGAACGAGCTTATCTGAGAAAAACCGCATCGTTGGTCTATGATTCGTCTAGATAGCCAACTATGCCTCTTCAATTTAATTTTATGAAGATATTTTTTGTTTTGTAAACATAATCATTTTTGCACTAAATTAGCTTTTACTATTTCAGTTTTATCACTTCAATAGAAATTTCAAAAACCAGTAATTTTAACATTCATTTCCAATGGAAAGCCGTTCATTTTATTATCAAAACAAAAGAATCTGGGAGAGGTTTTGAAATTACACCAAAAAAATATAGAATGGAAAGTGTAAAAGCCTAGTAAGAGCACTTCAAAGCCTAGCACATATGATTTGTAACGCATGCGTTCTATTCGTCAAAATATTCTCTTTCAAAAAAGGAACTGAACACACTTTTCTCTCACTCTCTCTCTTTAACTTAACATTTAAAAAGAGAAGAGAATATTTTGTATATTTTGCTCACCGTTAATCAAATCTCAATTTATTTTTTTTTTGTATTTTTGTAACATGATATTAAATGTACGAAACCTATCTCAACTTACAAATAAAAATAATAATAGGAACATAAAAATGTGCCGCACTTGTTCTGAATACAAAAAAAATATTCTTTTTCGCATAAATAGTTTACAAATTTCCCTTATACTTTACTTGTACTTGTATGTCCTGGAAAGTGCGTTAAATATAATAAAATAACATAAAAAAATGTAAAGGACCGGTAATTTTTAAATTTTATTTTCGTCTATTTAAATAAACGATTACTTAATACTACAAATCCGTTTCTCAATTTTTTTGTTAAAATTTTTCAAAAAAAAAAGTAAAAAAATCATATGAAGAAAATACGCATGAAATGATATACGTGAAAATATGGGATTCAAATAAAAATGAAGGACGTCATTGTGTGTTCATGTAAGGGTATGAAGTGATTTGAATAAAAATCTAATAAAATCTCAATCAGAATAATTATAGTAAGGGAGAGAAGGGTAAGTTTGATGTGTAAAGTAAAAAAAAAAAAATTTAAAATGAGTTTATTTTGGTTTTTGAATGAAATTTAAAAAAAAAGTTGTATAAAATCTTAAATGTAATTGCCAATGGCATACAAGAGCACGTCAAGTCTGAGGTGGACTCCAAGAAACTAAAATTAATTCGAATTATTTCAGAAATATCACGGACTCAAAACAACTTGCACGGAAAATGGACTCAAATACTTCTCAACAATTACTTTTTAAAAAAATGAAAAATTCTAACCCCTGCGAGTTTTAGAAAAGTGCATTTTGATGGGACTCGTTCATTGAATAAAATAAAGTTTTTTAAAGAATTTTTCAAAATGACGAGTTTGTTTAAAAATATCGCCATTCTGAAATTTTTTGAAAAAATTTGATATATTCGGATAAAACGGACATTTTGGGCTTTTGACCGTTTTAAGGTTCTGGAACCCTATCCCTATAAATTCATAAATTCAGATAAATTCATTTTAATAAGCTCCTCTGTCCAACGAAATAAATCATAAATTTTTTAAAAATTTTAACCGTTTTTTAACGGTTTTTCAAACCCAGGAGGCTCTGGAGCCCAATCCATGAGCCAAATCTCAAAACTAATAAGATATAAATAATCCTCATGAGTTCCTCTGCCTTACCTTGCTCTGTTGGACCATTCCGGATTTATGGATAGCGAATAGTGACACAGTCTCAGAATGACGGCGAACAAACTGTCTGTAATAGTGCATTTTTTCTCACGAAATGCTCTAAAATATTCTTCAAAATCATGAAATTCAAAAACTTACAAACAATTGTTTTCATAAGAATAATTTTCATCTTCACCTTAAATAAAAAAAGTCCAGAAGTAGTTTTACACTCAACTGAGGTGTCACTTTTATGAATCTGTTGAATTTTTGTTTCGTTTTTAGAAAGACTTGAAAAAATGTTTGAAAAAAAAGGGTGAAAAAAATTGTGAAAACACATTAATAGAAGAGTGTTTTTTTTTGTCAGCCAAAGCGTATTTCAGGGGGCGAGGAAGTTTGTTAATTTTATCTCTCATTTACTCACTCTCTTATATTTTTACACAGATTCTCTGTCGTTCCTCGCTCTCTCTCTCTCTGCATTATCAGAATCTCTTAAAAAAAAGACGGAGACCATTGGCGGTTTGGACAATCTGACAAATGCTAGAAAGGCCCCAGTTAATCATATTGTGAAAGTAAAGTTCAGGCTAAATTTTGAGGAAAATCATACAGAATGCCAGGGCCGTTAATAATTTTCAATCCGCCCCTAATGGACTTAGTAATCGTCCCAAAAGAGCATTTTTATCTGAAATTTGAGATTTTTCTCTTCGTCATCTCTATCTCTCTCTCTCACTTTCTCTCTTTAAGTGTATTTCTTTCACTTTTACCTCACTGACCTCAGTTATCTTAGAAAATCTGATAAAATTTCCTGGAAAATAAAGCATCAAACCTTCAATGTCCAAAAAATATGCAGTTCAATTTGTTTATTAAGCTCCAATAATCATAGAAGCAAATTTTTCATAAAACAAAGTCTATTTTCATAACTTAATACAATTTTTTTCAATGTACATATTTTTTTTTCTGTTAATTTATATTGATGTACAGAGCTTTCCAAAGACTATATTTTCATTTTAAAATTGTGATCATAAAACACTAAAAGCTAATAATGTACAAAAATTGAAAAGCCATTAATAATGTTCTTAGCATATTTCTATGCATTTAGCAGTAAAATATGCTTTTGAATTGTGTCTGTTTTTAAATTGATAGAAATTGAAATGAAAATGCACTAAAGTTGACATTTTCGTTGTATTTCGTTTAAATTTTTTGAAAGAAAAGAAAAAATGCAAGACTATCTTATTTAATTTTTTTTTAGACATGGCTTCTAATGTATTTTATGTTCTTCTTTAAATATATCCCTTGTGGCTGAAACATTTTGCCTTAAACAATTTGAGAAAATAAAAAAAAACGTATAATAATTTTACAACAATAGAAATTCTATTAAAAAAATTTCATCTAATAACTTGAAACTGAACCATACGTTCTTGGAAAAATATATAATTTTTATAATTTTTTTTTTTATATTTTTAAAAGAAAAAATTATGATTTGCCACTGTTATACATAATAAGACAAGAGAAGCAGTTGCCAAGAATCACAGTGGCGAGGCAAAATTACATTTAACATTCAAAGAAGGGAAGAACACTCGCAAAAAAAAACAAAATTCATAAAAAAATGAAAAGAAGTTTTTTTTTTGTAGGAATAAAAAATAAAAAATAAATTTGAAGGCGAACATGGGAAAATGTAATTTTAATTTCATTTTATTCGAGTACTTGTATGATTTTTTTTGCTCATGTCTTTTGCATGCCGGCATTTTTTTTTTGCTTTGCTGTTTGTAAGTAGGATAATATATAATAATAAAGCCTTTGTGCAGAAGAACTTTCATAAAATACAAAAGTATATTTTTTAAAAATTTATTTTCATCTTTCACGGTTTGAACATAATTTTTATTTGAAAATCATTTTAAAAAAAGTATCAAATGGAACTTAAATGTTATGCGGAGGATCTTACGAAATATGGGCATGTTAAGGATGTGGCAGAAAAATCCTCTTAATTCTTGATTACCTTTTGAACTTATTCGTTAATTCTATGAATGTTACAGAGAAGAAAAAAAATTGTATAATGTAAAAGTAAAAAAATATTTTGGTGAAAAAATTATAGCATTAAAGCAATGGAATTATGAACCCAATTCGTATTACAGTTAAAAAAAAACGAGGATAAAAATAATAAATGTGAGATACGAGGTGTGAAAAAAATTAAATTTATTTCTCCGTTACCGTTAAACACAAAATATTTTTCCATTCTATTTAAAACCATATTCTCTGTCAATAAGTGTCAATCGCGCATTGTCATTTAAAAAATATAAAATTCAATATTCAATGTGACCTGCTTCAAACTGAATCAACAATTCTTTGAATGTGCATTAAATTTTGTATTTTTCTTGTTTTCTTTGGCATTTAAATTTAATTCATATTTTTTTCCATAAAAAAAAAAATTAATACATTTCTTAGAATAACTCTCCAATGTTTTTGGCCTTGTAATTGCGTTGCTACAGTGAAAAGCAACAGTATGAATGTAATATAACTGAACTAATTTTATTTTGTCTCGTTAATCTTGTTTATTGGACAAGTTCATAATACACATTGTAAAGCAGCACCGATAAAAATAATTTATTTTCTGTTTTTCTTTTTTCGAGTACTTTAATTGAAAGTTGGGTGAAAAATGTGCTCTTTGAGGCGGGATTGGGTTTGATTCAGAATTGGGGAATTTCTTAACGTTCATACGCTGTAAGTTGAAAACGCATCGCAGTACAAAGTGATTTGGTCTGTAGACGGAGATCTTTGATGGACGCTTACAAGGTGTTTGATGAATGACATTTTAACGCATTTCTTGTTAATTTGTAGAAAAAATCTACTATTATGAGCACCCTTGTAGTCCACGCTTATGATGCTGGGTGGTATGCGGGCGGTTTAAACTTACAGTGTAGAAAAGTCGGCCATTTTGGAAAATATTTCAATCATATTGTTGACACAGATGAGCAGCATAAGTACCCACAACGCTCACATTTTCTCAAATTGCCGAGAAATGCGCTGAATTGCAAATTGTGACCTTCCAAGTGCTCTACGGGTCATCCTGAGGGTCGCATGCGGCCCATTTTCAAACGTACAGTGAAATTTTCGATCCAAACGCCAAAGTTTTTATTTTAATTTAATTTTCCTTCAAATCTCATATCAAAATTTCAATGAAAATACGCTTAATTTCCTTTCTCATCCTTCGATCCGTCAAATTCTTCCATTTTAATTTCTATTTCATTACTGTATTTCTGCTTGTGTGAACAAAATTTATCCACAGTGTCATATTCCATCAACTTAAATTGTTTTTTTATTATATTCCTTGTATTTCATTTCATTTACTTTAATTTCATTATTACATTAAATTAAAATTAATTAGACACCCAAATTGATTTAGTCCTCTAAGCGAGAGTGAGAGCAAAAAAATAATTGTTATGATAACAAAACGGAGGTCAATGATCGATTTTACTGGCAAACCAATAAAAAAAAAACGTTTAAAGGTGATGAAAACAATAAAAAAAATTAATAGGAACCAATAATAAATTCAATGAATTGTTTCAGACATCACACAAACAAATTACTTATAAATTGGTCTGTCAAAAAACAAAAATTAAGAGATAAAATTAAACAAATATGCGGATAATAATAACAAAAAAATGTATATTTGTTTGTTTAACGAAGTTGAAATAATCCAAAAGCGTCCAAAATTATTTTTCCATAAATACAAACAATGAATGGACTCAGCTTGGATATTGCTAAACTTTTCACATTAAACTAATTCTTGCATATAATTTTTGTTTCGTCTGCTTTGTTTGTTTTTTTCTTTTCTTTTTTTTTTTATACATTATGGATCCGGTGAAAAAAATGAAATGAAATGTATGAAAATCATTATTTTTTATTAATTAAAAACAATTTTTTTATTAATTTCTTTTTCCGATCAAATCATTGTAATGATATGTGCTGAGGGTGCTCTGTCAAAATCATGTTGATCTCATTGAAAATTTCCATGAATTTAATACCAATTAATTTAAAAAAATCAAAAATCAATATGATCATATTAAATTCTCGTTTGGTCAGTTATGACAAAATGTAATTATTCACAGAGATTACACTTTAGGGCACTTCAAAATCAAAAATTATTAATTATCAGTGTCAGTTAATTGTGTTAATTATTTGATTTTTAATCTGTACAATTTTTTTAATTCAAAAATTTACTGAAAAAATTATTAATTTTTCGTGAAAAGTTTTTAAATCATAGCAATAGTCCATAAATTGATTTTTACCTTCAAAAGACGGTTTTTTCGAAAAAAAAATGTCACTTAGCTCCCACATTCATGCATTTTTTCTGCAAAATTTTTCTGGCTTCTTTGAAAATTTTTCTGGCTTGTTGAAAATTTTTCTAGCTTCATTGACAATTTTTCTAGCTTTGTCGAAAATTTTACTAGCTTCCTTGGCATTTTTCGAGCCTTCTTGACATTTTTCTAGTTTCCTTGAAAATTTTTCTAGCTTGCTTATAAATTTTTCTTGCTTTCTTGACATTTTTCGATCGTTCTCGAAAATTTTTCTGGATTCCTTGAAATTTTTTCTAGCTTACTTGAAATATTTCTAGCTTTTTCGAAAATTTTTCTAGTTCTCTCGTAAACTTTTCTAGGTTTGTGGAAATTTTTCTAGGTTTGTCGAAAATTTTTCTAGGTTTGTCGAAAACTTTTCTAGATTTGTCGAAAATTTTACTAGCTTCCTTGACATTTTTCGAGCCTTTTTGACATTTTTCTAGCTTTGTTGAAAATTTTTCTAGCTTTCTAGACATTTTTCGATCGTTCTCGAAAATGTTTCTAGGTTTGTCGAAAATTTTTCTAGTTCCTCGAAAATTTTTCCAGCTTTGTCGAAAATTTTACTAGCTTCCTTCACATTTTTCGAGCCTTCTTGACATTTTTCTAGCTTTCTTGAAATTTTTCTAGCATTCTAGAAATTTTTTTTAGCTTCTAGCTTTCTCGAAATTTATTTTCTAATTTCTACACTAATATTAACTAAATGGAAATATTGGTCATCTTAACAAAAAAAGCATGAATAAAAAGTAGGAAAAAATCTTCACAGAAGTGTGTAATTGAATACTTTCTTTGTAATTGTATCTTTTTTTTGCACCCCATTTTTTCTTTCTAGTTTTATCTCAGCACAAAATTCTTCTCCGGATGTTTTTCTATTATTATTTTTCAATTTAATTGAATCAATTTCTTTTGAGAGTTTGTTCAAGTCCAGTCTGAGTAGCGAAATCCATCATAATAAAGAAAAAACAAAAAAAAAAATAAAAATTCTTTTGTTCTCAATTATTTCTGTGTTATCTTAGATCATCATTCCATGAAAATGAATAAAAATAACAAAAAATATAAGGCAACAAAAAAAAATTAAATGTTTATCTTGTTGTTGTTTGTAATCATCAAAAGATGAAGTGAACAGTGTAAACAAATTGAGCGTGTCAATTATTAAGCTCTTTTATATTGTTCTTGTTATTATTTTTATTGTACTTGTTTTAATATAATTTTATCTTTTTCATGTAATTTTTTGCTTTATTTTGACTGTAATTTTATTATTTTTGTATTATAATTGTGTTTGAATACTGTGTTGGCTTCTGATCCATGAATTAAATTCGTTTGTTCAGTTTTCATGGAAAAAATTGCCTTGTAATTCAGAACATTTAAAATGTGTTCGATTTCAATAAAATTTTATGGAAATTTTTGTGTATTCGAAAGAAAATGCAATATAACCATTTTTTTCATAAAAACCATTCAAATTTTTTTATAATTCCCTTAATTGAGAAAATTCCAATGAATCGATCACGAAAATGTAAAAATGAAATCATAAAAAATTCAAAAATTTAAATATTGATTACAATTTTCATCATAAACCGTTTTAAAATACATTTAAAATACCAATATTTGATTTTAATCATCATATTATTAATTTGTTTGCAACTAATTTAAACGTATTTTGATGATATTTGGCAAAAGTAACGTCAATTGATCAATTGATCAATTTAAATATTAAATGTTTAATCATATGATTAATTTTGGGTTTAAATTAATTGCTGATTATTATTATCTGTGTGATTTTTACAAAATTTTAAAAAAATGTCAAATTTGAATTTTTTTTTCCAAAAATATTTTTAAAATGCGATTTTATTGCCATATGACATTCAGAATCATCGTTAATTGTAATTCTAATCCATTATTTCATTTAAAACTTTTAACTTGAAAACATTTTAAGGTCTTATTGTTCGCTTCAAATTCATTTAAATGCACACTTAGGTAATTGCATACCATTTACAAAATTCCTTGAAACCCAAAATTCCTCAATCATTCACTCATTGTTCTTCCACCAAATTCCAAGCGTTAGATCCATGCGTAAAATTATAAAATTAAAATATTTATTGTTTTATTATAATTTGGAATTCCTGTTTTCTATCGCATTTTACTTTGAAAGAAGAAAAAAAGGTAAGGAAATACACAACTAAAAGGAAAATTGAAATATTTTCTCGTCTCAAAATTTTCCCTCTTTAAAATTTCAATTTGAAAAGTAAAACAGTCAAATATTATCTTGTCTTGTAACCCAATTTTATTTTTTTTTTAATTTTGGCTTATCTTAATACTCATTAGAATCTTAAATGAAAACTTTTTCATTGTGCACGTGTAAACGTACACGTTAATACAAGACAACATTGTATGGAAAGTGAAAGAGGAATGACAATGGGTGAGGTAAGGATTAAAAGTTTTGTTCATTTATTGAAAATTGTTTGAGAAGTTTTACGATAATAAATTTATTTTGTTGATTATTTTATTTTATATTCGTTGAATTGGGTTTTGTTTTGTGTTTTGTCTATGATTCAATTGATGGCTTGTTGTAACTGAAGTTATCAACGACCTCATTAATGACCTTGACAGCCTCAGGGGATTTTTTCTCGAAACGCTTCAGGTGCCATCAAGGACTGTAGAGCTGATTTTTTTTACCCAAAGGCTCTTGAGAGAGCCTTTTATGTTATTTTGGTCGTATTTGAGGCTTTCTTGAAAAAATTCCAAAGGCAAAGTCGCTGAAGAGCAAACGAATTGATAAAAAATTCAATTCTGCAGAGTTTGGTGGTATTGGCTTTTCAATTCGGTCCTCCAGTGAGGCTCTGTGAGACTAAAATGTGATTTAAACGAAAAAAATGAAAATAGCAAACATAATTCAGCGTTGTTGAACCCTGGAACATGTTGGGGGCCGAGAATGTCCGAAAACCCTTGTCTAAGGCTGCCAAGGTCGTTGATAACTTCAGTCTAATTTAAAATTACCGTATTTCCTTTCATTTAAATCTCTTACTCAGATTTTGTTAGACTTCCTTTGACTTATCTCTAATTGAAGCTCAATCAATTACGTAAGTTAACCACAGACATTATAAAACTTTAGAACTGGCTTATTTAATTCAAAGCTTATCATATCAAATTATTCTAGAAATTTCTTCTCATTTTGCCTTGTCATCATCGACCATCAACTTTCAAAATATTGCTCATAAAAAAATAATTGAACTGCAACTGTAATTACTTGGACTCCCTCCAATTAAATTTCCTTTTTTTATTCTTTCATTGTAATTTTTTTTTATTACTGATAAAAATAATAAATATTTTTTTCATATTTTTTTCTCCTTTGAATGAAACAAAGCTCATTTTAATTAAAACATTGTTGACTGCAAAAATTTTACAAAGGCTCAATTAAAGATCAATATGCACAACATCAACTGAGTCCAATAAAAGGACAATTAGAAAAAAAATGTTCACTATCATATTTCATTGAATTGAGATAATTGAGGAAAAAATTTCAAAGTTAATTTCATTGAATGAAAAAAATTGCAAAAAATTGCAGAAAAAAAAACATGAAACATATCTTTTCATTTTAATTTTTCTTTTTTTCCCATTATTATTATTATTGTGGTATTTTAGTTGCACAAATAATGTGCTGCAGACAATTTTTTTTTGTTATTTTCATATTTCACACATATATCATCGTTTTTTCCTTCCACATTTTATTGTTTTATGATAATGTGATGTGAAACATTATTTTTTGTGCATTTTGTATTATTTTTTTCCTTTAAAATGTAATTAAAAAGATTGCTCAGTTATGTGTCTAAATTGTGGTGCAATAATAAAATAAGAGCAAAAAAAAAAACTAAAAGATAATTAAAAAAATACTAAAAACGAATTAAATGGCACATTATTCACATTTGATATCTATGAAGTGTTTGGGTGCCAAATTAGATAAATGACTAGAAAAAAAATGTTTTATTTGTGTTTTTTTTTTGTGTGTATATGAAAAAAAAATTAGTATGATGAATGAGATTCTGCTTACTTTTATGCAAAAAAATGTGACATTAATTAGATTCTACATGGCATGTACAGAAAAAATTATAAAACAAGAAAAAAATTCCTTATTTAATGAATTTTTAATTATATTCCATCTAAAAAAGATGTGGCTTGTCTGCCTGGTTTATAAATTAAAATCTTATTTTTAGCGCATTCCTTAAAAATGCTGATATTGAGCGCGGTCATGCTGTCCGTTCGTTGGTTCGACTATTTCAATGTCGCCTATGGTTGAAATATGTTGCACATAATGAGTGCTCAGAGTGTACAAGTAAAAGTTTACAGATTCAAAAGTCGATTTATCGAGGATGGTTCAGATAAAAAACGTTTCACGGCAATAACAAATTTTGAGGTCACAGAAATGTTTCTTATTTCATAAGGAAGCTATTAAAGTATAATGGATCTGTATATGAAGTTTGTCTACTTCTTAATGCAGTCCTGACGTTTAAAGACCCAATTCTGAGCACATCTCTCAAATTCAAGTGTTCATTCTTGAAAGCAAAGCTTGTGTGGTGAAATATTTCATTACTCATTATCTGTCTCACCAATTTCACAGTCTGAAATTCCATGACTGTATTTATAGGGAGAACATTCTTAACGTGGTCACTGTAAAGTGATACAGTAGGAATCAATGGTGACTGATTATGAGTAATTTTCAAAGCTCTGTTTTGCAGAATCTGAAATGGTCTAACGTTACATAGGTAATCATATCTTCGAACAACGAACTCAATTCTTGTACTCTGTCAAACATTATCAAGCTATTTATTGTCATATTGACATCCAACTGGGACAAAATTAACACCACAAATTATTGACACCAACAAAATGACCAAGTGTAATGTCATTTCAATATGGGCTTATTTGCTTTGCATCACCATGAACATCAACCATCACATCTGTAATTATATTGTCCGTTAAATTTATGTTTTTGCTTGGACATGCCTTGTTATTCATCTGAAATCAAATGGTAATATTTCCTGCATGAAACCACATTATTTTCACAAGTCTCAAAACTAATTACAGCTGAGGTATCTTTTTGAGTGTAATATGCATTGCATGGTAACAATTTTTGTGGTTCACAGTTATAAATCAAAAATCTCTTGAGAAAAACACCTTGTTTTATGGCTTTTATTGGATTTTTGTTGTTCAATATTATTATTAGGATTATTTTCGGTTCAATTTTACGCATAAAATCATAATTTATTATAGTTATTAAACTTGAAACATTTTTTTCCATGTAATTCAATATAACAAACTTTTCAATGAATAAAGTTCTAATTGAGACAGTATTGATTTGAACTGAATCAAAATTTTGTTCAATTAATACATGAATGGTCAAAATATCACATATCTATTTCAGTTCACAGTTTGTCTTATCATATTGAATTTTTAGATAAATCAAATACATACCAAATTTGATATTCCCTCGATGGTTGAATGTCATGTATGCAAACAAACACAAATATTTTCTATCTCTCAATCTCGTAATAGGAAATTCGATATCATACCAAACCAAAAAAAAAATTGTATCTAACTAAATTTTTAGGATATGAAAATCAAAATAATACGTAAATATATTTATATAGATGACTGGATTGAATAATAATGATATTTGGTCATCATTACATTACTTTTTTTTTATCTTTTCTCTTTTTTTTTGAATAATAAAGAGTTAGTGAGATGTTGAAAAAATAACACATTCATATTATTAGTTTTATAGGCTATTTGAAGTCCCTTGCGGATATTAAATATTCGGTAATGTACAAAAATATGACGTCATGATTGAAAAAAGGTTGCTCATATCACTTTTGATTATCTCAAGCTGTTAATGGTATGTATTTTTCTTTTTGTATCTAAAACGAGGAATATTATTTAATGAAAATTTGTTTCAATTTTGATTGAGTGCCATTGAACTGATGAACACGACTTGATCTGAAGCCCAGAATCGCAGTGAAGGTCTAGAAACATGAGCAAAGGTTGCAGTGCCAAAATTCTGAAAGACCATGATAATTTTTTGTCTAAATGTAATAAGGAACGAAAAATTTGACCTAGATTAGATTAGATTAGATATGAACTAGCTCCACCGCGGACCCAAGGTCCTATTGTGTTCATACTATTTCAGCCGAAGCTTCCATAGTAA
This sequence comes from Culicoides sonorensis, assembly GCA_900002565.1. NCBI lineage: Eukaryota > Metazoa > Arthropoda > Insecta > Diptera > Ceratopogonidae > Culicoides > Culicoides sonorensis. Next base: position 232,673 of record LN483404.1, on the reverse strand, counting down.
GCGCCTTTTATCTATGGTCTAACCACGTGGGACCTACAATTTATACTGTCATCCGAACCAGTCGCCCTCAGGTTTCACTTAGCACCCCTAAAAATCCCAGAAGGACTTTTAATATATTCTAAGTAAACCCTGAGCACATTTGCAATTCGAAAGACACAAATTAATTTTCATTGGACCTAAATTTTACGGAGATTATTGGATTTTAATAAATATTACGTAGTTCTTACTTCTCTGGCGCTACATCCATTTTTTTGACTGGGTCTGTTGAAGAATGCCTTTCCAAGATTCTCTATCTTGTGATTGCTGTTTCCAGTTATGCACCAATAATGTCCGCAGGTCATGTTGGATTACATCGATTCACCTCCCTTTTTGCCGAGCAACGCTTAGGTAGCCTTCAGGATCCTCGGTCGGTGTCCGTTCGTGCTAAATGACCCGTAATCTGTTGACTTTTACAGGTGTAACTATGTTTGGTTTAGCATATAACCACTCTAGCTCGAAGTTACACCTTCTTCTCCATCTGTCATCTTCACGTATGGCACTAAAGATAGTACGTAGCACCTTTCGTTCAAATGACAGTAGTCGCTGTTCATCGCTCTTGGTCAGTTCAGCAAAGTTGAAGCTTGAAATATTCTCTACAACTTTACTTCAGATCACTATTGTCTAAAACTTATGAAAACATGAATTTTTTACTCAAAAACATAAACACGTTTTAAGAAATTTGGTTTAGAAAATTCTCGTCCCCAAAAAATATCTTTTAGAGTGTTTTCTTATTCAATTTTTAGTCGATAGTTTAAACTTTTTATTCATTTTTTTTCAAAACACTAACAATGCAATTGAAAAGTGTGATCTTGTTTCATTGAATCTCGCTGACAATAATTTTAAACAATATCACAAAAATCACCACAAATATTGTCTCTGTCTCTTCAACCATTGTACTGTCTGAAATTATTTTCCGCTTTCATTTATTTATTTATTTATCATTATTATTCAAATATCTGAAGTACAAACGCGCTTTTTTTAAATTTCCAACCACAAATAACAGTTGCATATGAAATTTATTGACATCACTTGAAATTTCATCCTGTATTTTATTTTATTTTAAATGTTTAATATTTTTTTTATTTTTTTTTCCTCGTATAAAAACCAAACACATACAAAAATATTTTCAAACATTTTATTCCAATTTTAACAATGCTGGACCAGAACAAGTCCAATCATATATATGCTTAAACGACCAATAAACCCAACTAGTATGTTAAATATTTATAATAATTCTTTATAGTTTAACACACACACAGGCAACACATTGATTCAACAAAAATATTTGAACCTCATTGAAATTTAAAATCATTATGTACAGCAATAAAATGAAAATGCAAAAAAAAAAACCATTTGAATATATTGAAACCAGTGTGTGTGAGAGTATGTGTTAAAAGCAAGTAGATTTTTTCATCAACACTCATATAAGATAAATTTTGCAATGGGACAGATGGGAGAACAACAATGTTCTAGATAGCTAGAAACAATTGAACCACAATAAGGTGATTTTCAGTTTTACAAAACTATGTATGTGTGTATCTGTTTAAAATAAGTCTTTGTTAAACGATATACGTCCTTATGTGTACTTGGGGGGAAAAACTATTTATTTGTATTGAATTGAAATAAATATAACACATGTGGTGCTCTGCTGTATCAAATAAATACACAAAAACTATTTAATAAAATAAATTTAAATAGGTTTTTTAGTTTAAAAAATAAATATCTTGGTGGTGTGTAGGTTGGACATTTTTTTTATTCTATTTGAATAAATGAAAACCTCTCTTCAACTTTATATGGAATGTTTTAGAAATATATTTGAATGGGTTGTTTCCTGAAACTCAACAGTTTTGTTCTAATAAAGTAGAAGTGATATAAAACCTTAAAATCTGATATCAGTAAATTAAATTAATGTTGATTCAATTGATGAATTTGATCGATGAATAAATCTTGCTTATTTATACAATCAACGTTTTGGCAAATTTAGATAAATAATATCAAATTTTTAGTTACTAAAGTTATAAACGATCTGATATGATTTTTGGGTTAAACATAAAATTGGAGTCGAGAGCTATGAATTACAATAAAAAAAAAAATTAAAATTAATAAATTTAAAAAAAACGTTTTCTATTTGCTGATTAGATGCTCTCGGACTCTAGAATTAAGTTTTAAAGTACAAACGTGGTCAAAAAACCTTTAAGCTTTATAAGTTTACTGATGTTAGTAATAATTATCCAAAGTTTTCAAATTTTTCTATAGGATCAAAATGCAAGTTCCGAAACCGTCTAGTGGTCAAAGAAGATTAAACTTTAAACAAGTATAAAAGCTATTGAAAAACAAACAAACAAAGATTGTCAGATTATTGATAACGAATAGTCCAAAGCTGTATCCTAGCGACTCTTTTAAGAAACAATCCAAAAGATCATCACGGTTTGGGTCGACCACAATTGACAAATTTTAATGGAAAATCAATAAAAATTTATGTGAAAATGTAATGTCAATGAATTGTATGTTTCTTTCATTTTAAATTTATGTTAAAGTGAGAAATATAAAAGTAAATCAAATTTTTTTAAAGGTAAGTAAAAAGGTTTTTTTTAAACTAAAAAGTTTAGGATAATCATGAATGTTAACTCAGGATTGAAACTTAAAAAAATAGTGCAATTTTCAAAATAAGTGAAGAAATACAAAAATGACTTCATTAAAACAAATCAATTAAAATAAAGACGATTGAAGAAAATGTGTCAAAATTTCATTTATAGGTGGTGTGGCGAAGTGGCTCTTAAAGTTGACACATGTCCTTTTTTCCGCCACTCAAATAAAGCTTGATAGAAGCTCTAAATCTTAAATTGAAGTTAAAGTAACTGGAAATAAAAATCGGAGAGTACAGAGCTCTATAATCCTTGACAAAAAATTACCGGTTAAGTTAGTAAGGCTAGGCATTGCCCATCACGACCAGTCTTGTTGTGCCTTTTTGTTTACTATTCTACCAGCATAAAATTACTTTACATCGTACGATAAGCCACCATAAATGAAGCTATTTCTATTATCAAATGCAGTCACTTCTTCAAGGAAGAGTTTAAAATTTCATATTCGAGGTGAAATAATTTTTGCAGTTCCTTGGATCGTGCTCGATACCTACTAAAATGTGATACATTCACTTCTAAGGTGTGACTTTTCCAATTTAAGAAACTGAGTGTCGTCGATGAGTTCGTCTAAAACATCAGATCAACTTAGGTTCTTTCAAAAGAGGCGATTGATTTATTTGATTACGTTCTAATTGAGTTTAGTATTTTTGTTTATAGTTAGAAAGCAGTGATTAAATTATATTGATTTTGATAGTTTAATTGAACCGAAACTCATCCGATTAAGTTTAAAATCTTTTGAATTTTATTAAAATCTTCCTGTGTTAGATTTATTACTTATTTTAAGTGACTTATTGTTAAAATTTCATTCAATTATTTCATAATCACAACTTTTATTCGATTTTCACATTCATATTACATTTTTTATTAAATTTTTCAGACAGGATATTGATTTTGATAAAACTAGTTTTCATTTTTCATAGTTTAAGGTCTTCAAATGCATTTTTCTAAAAATAAACCGATATCGTGTAATTTTATATGAAAAATCATTTATTATTATTATTATTATGATTTCTCTTCGTTTCTACACTTTATCAAAACTATAAAATATTATTTGATTTTAAACAGCGTTAACAACCATCCTTATTTTCACATATAAAGGTCTATACAAGCACAAAACACACACATAGAAAACAGAAAGCATTGAACACTCTATAAAATCATATTATCAAATCCATGTCATGCCAGTGTTCAATATTATTATTTTTATAACAAGTACTTGTGTTATTGCGATTTTTAGAAAATATATCGAGCAAAAGTGTAATTTTATATTATTATTGATCGGAAAATGATAAAAATACATATTTTATAAATTTTCCAAGTGCACTCACTCCGGAAGATGGTTCAAAGTACTTTTACAGATGTCTTTTAAGTAAATATGAAGGAGAAATAAAAGTTTTTTTAGTTTTCAAAAATAAATTTGATGTAAGAAGTAGCAATTCTCAAGTTTTTGCAATATATTTTTTAATCTTTTTCTTGCCACTTGTGGTTAAAATGTTATACAATTTTTTTCCTATATCAAACAACGGCTTATTTCTGACATATCATTCTCTTCAAGCATTTCAAGTATGATCATCTTTTTACATTTTTGTTCATTATATTTCATGTTTTTTTTTTTCTTTTTATAACAATGTTTGCATTGCAGCAACTTTTTCACTGTAGCAGTTTTTGTCTGGAAAAACCAAAAAAATATTAGGCGTTTTCATCATTCAGTTTAAATAGCTGAAATAGATTAAATTAAATTTGACAGTTGTTTTGTATCTACAGACATATGTATAAATTTTTTAATTTCATTCAATCCGATAAATTCAATTTAAACTTTTTTTTTCCGGTTTAAAATTAAATCGCTGAAATAGAATGTCAGATTAAATTTTGACATTGTAAACAAATCCTAAAGAATACAAGTGTTTTCAATTTTTGCAGCTCTTATTCTATGAAAAATTAGTGAAAAATGTAAATAAATATTTAATATTAATGCGAAAACCAACCAATACTTCAGAACCGGTGGAAAAATAGTGAAATAACTTGTTATTTAAAATGAAATATTAAAATTCTATTTAATTCAATCTGTTTTGTTAAGCAGGGTGTTCATTGATTGCCCATTTAAACGCTTTTAATTCTAACTATCTAAACTGAATAATTTTAATAATGAGAACCCTAATTGTTTGTATAAAAATTTCAAGTTGCAATTCAGACTACAAGACATCTATCTGATACTTTGAAGTAGTTGATGCCCATGTGGATACAACATAAGTTAAAATTTCAAGTAATAAAAAAATAACTAATCATAAAAATAAATTTCTTTGTATTCTTTTTCAGGGTAATTTTTGGTTTCAGAATATTTTTGGTACTAAGCAAATAAACTACAATCAATAAACTCGAAGATATGCTCATTATTGACTTTGATGTTAGTCAACCACAATATCGTTATTGACCACTAACGGATGAAAGTGAATCAGTCAAATAGTGTGATATTTTCATCATTAAACCACAAGCCAAATCAAATTTAATACCTGTCACACGCACATACATTTTGTCTCATAGTTTATTCAAAATTCATTTAATATCATTATATGAACAATCTACCACATCATTTGGTTTGGTTTCTATTTAATCAAATTTAATTTGGTTTTACGATGATCACAGGATAGAATGTGTTTAAATTTAATGATATTCAACATGTTGGAAAATTATGCAGAATTTGAATGAATTTGATAACATTTCAATAATATACTCCAATTAATGGGAATTGTTTAGAATGATGCCCATGATAAATTTGTGCTTGAAATGTTTTCACGGAGTGGATTTAAATAAACAATTTAGTTTCTTCCCTTTATAAATAATGTCTGCAGTAAGAGACCAGCCAAGGGGTTTTATATGGGACCCTCAAAAAGCACGAGAGCGATTTCGGTGCCTAGATTATGCCGATGATAAATGTGAACTGTCTCATAGGCAAGCTGACATGCAAGAGAAACTATTTGACTTGGCCACGCAATCGGCTAAGGTTGGAATGAAGATCAACGTCAACAAGAATAAAGAAATGAGAATTAATTCAGAATCTCAAGCTGCTTTAATGCTCGATGGAAATCCAAAAGAACAAGTCAACGAATTCACGTTCCTATGCAGTGTGGTGTGCTAACCAGGATAAGAAAAGCTAGGGGTGCCTTTACGATACTTAACCGTATATAGTGCTGTTCAGTCTTAAAAAACTTAACATCTTTAGATCGTGTGTAATCTCTGTCCTTCTGTATGGTTGTGAGAGCTGGCTCGTTACAGTGAACATTAAGAGAAGGCTGTCAACCGCTCTCTAAGACGAATTCTGCGTATCTTCTGGCCGAATAGAATTTCGAATGAGGAACTGCTGAGAGAAGCCGAGATGCAAAACATAAATATGGAGATACGTAGAAAAAAATTTGTTAGTATTGGGCATACCTTACAAAAAGACCCTTCAGAAGTTTACCACCAGGCACTATTTGTGCCAGGTATACAATCCACAAGGTAGTCGTAGAAGTCGTCGACCAAGAAACACCTGGCGACGCTCCACACTCTCTGATGCCAACTCAGTCAAAGACACAAATGAGGTACAATTTAACAACCTGAGGGAACTGAAACAAATTGCAATTCTAGCCTTTGCTCAACATGAGGGCAGTCTGGACACCCTGAGGAAGAACATGGCGTAAAGTAAGTATAAATAATGTCAGGAATTAACAAAATATCATATCCTAAGTTGGAGAAATGTTACATTAACAAAAAAATTAAAATTCCGTCTTAATTAATTTTTAACACATTTTGAAGCTTACTGATTATTACAATTATAAATGATTTTAAACCTCAATTTTCCTAGAAATCAGTTCATTCTCCAAGAAACACAAACAACCATAAATAATTTAATCATTTTAAGACTCATTGAGAACTGTGATTAATTTTAAAACTCACATCATTTAAAATCCTTTTAAAACATCATAATGAAGTGACTTGTGTTTGTTCTCATATAAATTATTTTTTATATAAATTTAAAATGAAAATAAAAAATAAAACTAAAACGTATAAAATGGAAATTAATCTGAAGAGCAGACTATGAACTAGTATTAAAGTAAAACAACACCAACAACAATATAAAAGAGGTAATAGAAAAAAACATGAAAAAGGAATGAAATTTACATACACATAGAGAGAGTTTTATTTACTTACATTTTTCCTTTGTATATTATAAACAAATTTTCGCAAATACACAAAAGAAAAGTAGAAGTAGTTCATACACTTCACATACGACCACAGTTTACATATTTAAAGTTTAAATGCATTATGCAAATAAGCTAGGCTTCCTTTGTTGCTAGTTGTTCGTTATATTGTTGTTGTTGTTGTTAGTTAAACGAAAATTAAAACGATAAACAGTTAAAGCATTGTGTTATATTTGCTCTTTCCCTGTATATTCTTGTGATTTGAAGTAAGAAAACAAGAATAGGAAAATCAGCCTCCAACTTTGTTCAAATCAAAAATATAATAACAAAAAAAAAATATGTTGTATAGAAGATAAAATTTTATTTTTCATTTTATTATAAGGATGAATGAAAAACGAAGCAATAATATTGTTACTGCTGTTCGGATTATGTTTTTGTCTTGTATTTAATTTTTTTTTTATTCTTTATCCGGCATTATGGCTTTTAAAGTGATGAAGAACAAAAAAAAGTAAACTATGAGGAATAACGTCGTATAATTGCTACTGTACTGCGGAAGGAGACTTTAGAAAATAATAGAATTATTTTACAACAATAACAATGTAGGTGTGTGTGTGTGTGTGTTTGTGTAATCATAAATAAATAAATTGTGTTTACATAAATGTGGAAGAAGAAAATTGTATGTTGAATACTTTTTCATAGTTTTACAACACAACACAAAAAAGCAAACAATAAAGAATGATGCAAGGAAGGTAGTTATTAAAAGATTAGGAATCAGTTGTTATGCCTAAATTTAGGTAATTTATTATGTAAAGTGCTTGAAATGGTTTGCGTTATCAAATAAATTTTCTATGAAGATTTACAATGAAAAAGCTGTCAGTTGTAAGAAATTATCCTGTTGCGTAAAACTAGTAAAAAGTAATTTTTGAAAAAAGGATTATCCTTCATAGAAAATTTTAAATGAATAAAGAGCCATCAAAAACCGTTTTAAATTTAAATTTTATCCTTGCATGATAAGTATTAGAAACATTTTCAATTAATACTTTTCAATTAACATGTCAAAATCTCAAATTTAACATGAAAATGACCTATTTTATTAAATTTCTAGGAACATATCCTGAAAATTTTAGTTATAAACCTTTTAACATAATTTTTTATAGGAAAAATTTTTAATTGAAGTATTTCACAATGGAATTTTCAATCGAAAATTCATTAAGCTGTAAAAACAAAAGTTTGAAAATGAAGGAAAAATCAGGTCATTTTATAGATGAGAGAATAAAAAATGTAAAGTAATTTCAATTGAAACGATTTAAATATTATTTTGCTTACTGATTATTATTTTATTTTATTTCTGTATTGCTGTGTGTGTGTTTAATGTTTAAAATTACATAAAACTTTTTTGTTGTAAGTTCATTTTTGTGATGATGGGTGATGGGAAAATACTTTGATTTTAGACTTTTTCAATGTTTTTATGGGGGATGACATTTTCCTTTATTTACAGATCTAACAAATTCTACAGAGCTTAAGTTGGATAAGGTCGCAAGTGTGGCTTTCAAGACTCATATTTAGCTCACAAGGTCCTTCAATATATGGCCTAAATATATCAGTTGCTCCATCTGTTTTGCACAAAAATCAAAGTTAAAAGTGGCTTAAAAATATTTGAGCCAAGGAAAACAGCTAATCGTACTAATATTCAAGATCAATGTGTTAAAATACAGATACGGATCTGCAAGGTTTTTGATGGACGACGAAACGATCATTGCAATTCCAGTCAAAATACTCATGACAAATATTCAGTGCCTAATATAGCGCCTAGCGACAGCAGTTTTAAAAAAAAAAATAAAATATCACCATTGTCACCAAAAATACATGCAATTTGAAACCAAATTTATGTAACTACAAAGACAAACAGCCTCCAAGAACAACTACTGAAATATCATGCCTAGACTGTGATTCAAAGTATATTAGACAAAGTAGACGAGCTATCACCGACTGCTCAAGGAACATAAGGAACAAAAGCGCTACTGACAATGGTCAGATCGAAAGAAGCAGCGTTGCTTAAAATACGATAGTTTATACAATAGAATTAACAATCATTATCTTAATACTAGTTTCTATACGAAGAATGTGATGTGTATGGTGTATAGTTTAACTACCAACTATGCTGCCCATGCTTTGCTGCTGTGATTTTTGTTCAAGAGACGGTTTTGGGGAGGCCGAAATAGTTCCAGAGTCAAGTTAAAACTTGTTTTATGTCTGAATCTTTTTAATATGATAGATGAAGGCTACGAATTCGACAACATTGCAAAATGAAATATGTAATGAGTCCAAATGCATGGGAATCATTATTCATCTCCAACTCAAATTCACATTTAATGAGAGCCGCCCCGATCACGTCTCATTTTTTATTTTGACAAGCATTAAGATAAGGTAACATCAGTCTGACAAAGATCGCCTGATGATGAACAACTAAAAGTTCTGTCTTGCAAATGTAATTTTAAGCAAAATACGGAATTTGATTTGGATAAGTCGATCGCTATTTCAGTCCTTTCCTTTTATTGTAGAAGCTTCATTTCAATTGCATCGCATTAAATATAATTTCAATTGCATTTTCCTGTTGTTCAATTATTTGATTTGAATATGAATTTAAATTTCAAATATCAATATTGAGTAAGGAATTAAGAGAGCAAAATCAAGGAGTCAGCATAGAAAAAGTTTTGCTTAACTTTTTTGAATCACTTATTTTATTTTCTATGTAAATTTAAAAGTGAGCAATTCTATTGATTCGCGAACAACTAAAGAATTTTGAATGGAGTAAAACTATAAAAGTTCAATTCTTTTTTATCTTTTTATTCGAGGAAAGAAAAAGAAAATACAAAGCATTAATGATAAGTATTCCAAGTAAAAGGAAGAACTTTATTTCATTAAAAATGCAAATAACACAATAGAAAAAGAGACAATATTGAAAGTGATTGTAAAAAATTCCTTTTGTAAAAAAAGATTTGTTTTATGCAATATCATAGAACATTTGCCTTACTTCCTTGAAAAAAAGCTTTGAAAGCCCATTGAAATTTCAAACAATGGTCTTACACAAGAAATATTATTAATACTGATTTCGGTTTGAAAATTCAATCTAAACTATTAAAAATGTTCAAAAGGAAAAGCAAATATTTTCAATTCAAATTCAAGTTCTCTAATCAGGTGGTTTTTGAATGTTTTTAAAGGTACACAACAAAAAATGTATCACATGCTTTTCCTTCATTTTAATAACAAAATGTGACATTAAATACGTATAAATGACAACAAACATTCTTTTTTCTTCTCTTCCAGATATCAGATCATTTTCCATTGTATACATTTTTGTGTCATTTTGTCCTTATGTTGCCTTTATAATCGGATATTTGACTTATTGTTACACATATACACAAAGTTTTGCAAGTCGATATTAAGCTAAAATGTAAAAAGGGTCAAAGTAGGTCATATATTTGTTGTTTAGTTGTACAACATGCTGCTGCTGCTACTGCTGTTAAGATGTTTTTCAATTTGTATTTTCATTCATAATAATCACAATAATATGGAAAAATTTGAAAGGATGATGATGAACCGTGAATTGAAAGTACATTTTGAGTATGACCAACTTTACTGAAGGAAAGGAAAGGAAAGGAAAGGAAAGGAAAGGAAAGGAAAGGAAAGGAAAGGAAAGGAAAGGAAAGGAAAGGAAAGGAAAGGAAAGGAAAGAGGACCAGCGCGCACTCCACTGACGTTCAAATGACCCAGAAACCGACAGCTGTACACTGGCGCTTTTTTTCCGAAAAAAATCAAAATAAGATGTATTAATAAAAAAAGAAACGAATGGGACAACAAGAGATGTGTCATGTGAAGGTTAGTAACTCTATAAAAAAAGAAGCGAACAATAGAATTGAGATTTGTTTGTCAGATTTGTTAAGAGTCATAACGGAGAAGCTTTTAAAAACGTGAAATAAATATGAATTCCTTCTTTTCTAAACATTTTAAGGGGATATTTTTTTTCCTTTCTTTTATATGAATATTAAAATTAATGTCTCATATTTTTATTGTCATTCCCTTGTCATATGTCATTGTTATTTGTATCACATTAAAATATGAAAACAAAACAAATATTAAATTAGGATGAAAAAAAGTTCTTAAAAGGTCGAGGAACTTTGAACAAAAAAACCATTAATTTCATGCTTACTTAGGTCGAAATGAGCAAACAATTAAAAGAAAATTCCTTGAAAGTAGTTTAATTTTTCTAATTTAATGTCATACATTTTTTTTGGTAATTTTGGTAATTTAAGATTTCAGAAAATAATTATACTCTAAGCTTCATTATGTCGCGCTCATTCCTAAAATTAAGTCAATAAATTATCATGTGACACATCACAAATCACTTCAATGTTGCATCACATTGCAACAATTCTTCACACACTCACAAAAATATACATATACACATATGTGTATGTCTCTGTGTGTATGTGTGTGTATGAAAATGTGTGAGGAAAGAGGAAAAACCTAAACCGACATAAAATCATCAATTTCATGTTATTGTTGCTCTGAGGTAAAATCATGTCAATTTATCTGTTAGATGCAAAACAAACTCATTTGATTTACTCTCCTACATGCATGTGTACATGTACACACACACATATACCAAATAAATATCCATATCAAATCCACAGCAGATATCTTTTCACATCAAAACACATTTCTCATCGTTTCTCCGAAAATTTAAAATGCCTTCTAGCTAAATAATGTATTAAATCACTTATAATGAGGAGGAATGTTGATAATGACAAAGTGATTGCAACAAACTCACACACACACACCCACACACACACATACAATGGCAGTTTATCAATCAAAGTTGCATTCATTGAGTGTATTTACGTTTAAAACGAGACATAATGGGTTATAATCTGAGTATTTAAATATCACTTTAAATGCATTTTATTATTATACATTATTACCTTTGTTTCGATTATTTATTGCACTTGCACACATAAAAACGAGACACAACAAATACGTTTCATGATGATAAAAAAGGGTTTTTGAAAGATATTTAAATATAAAATTGAGAGATTTATTCAAACATTTAATTTATTATGTTGTATCAATAATCTGTTTTCAAGTATCCTTTTTGTGATAATTGATGTGATGTGTCATATCACTAAAATAATTAATTGGATTTATTTTGTATTATTTAAATGGATGATAACAAAAATACGGTTTTTTCGGAGAATTTTAAAATGGATATTGAAATAAATCATTTAATTGTTTGATGAGTTGAATTGAATTTCATTCGAATGGCATTAAATTTTTGAAATTAACTTCAAATTTTTAAGTTTTTAACATTTTAAGCAAATTTTTCATCGATTTGTGAGGCTTTTGGGTGCTGATATCTGTCCGTCCGTTGTGTGAACTTAAAATGGCCAAATTTTTCAAAAAACCCTGAAAAACCATTAAAATTAAATAAAACCGCAGAATACTGTGGATGTTTTAAAAAATACAGAAAAAAACTGAGAAGTTTTCCAAAACAACCGACATTTATAAAAGCGTGGAATTTTCTAAATCGCAGATAATCACAGAGTTTTATTTCCTGGTTCTTAGCATAAGAAATATTAACGGTCAGTCAGATATTTGGCTCAAATTGTAGACACATGTTTTAAAAAAGTTGGTATTCCAATTTCAAACCTTGTCGGTAATGCTTTAAACGGGCATCAAATATGCATGGAGCTTACAATGGTTTCCAAGTTTGGCTTGCAAAAGAAAATCCATTGCAGATAAATATTTGGTGTTACGCAGATGTGTTAAACCTAATCATGACTGATTGTACAGGAGCTGTTTTGGAGAGTTCTAGTTTATTTATGCTTATAAATAATTTAGCAAATTTCATCAAAGACTCGTATATGCGAATGAACGTATGGAACACTTTGTTCATTTAATGGTTAAGCCTGTAATAAACGCCTCATATAATTTATTTTGTATCAAAATAAGTCTATGGCAAAAAAAAATAATTTCTTATTTAAAATACATTTCAAGCTTAATTTAAAACACCCACTCAAGGAAAAAGCAAAATACATCCGTGCACCAACATAATTTCCATCAAATAAAACAATTTTTGATATACGACAAATTTAATACAATAAATATTCAAATATTTTTACATTAAAATCATATCAATGTGTGTTCGTGTATGTGCGAAGCTGAACCATTAAAGAAATATTTTCAAAATATTTCCGAATCACATTTCCTGCTCAGATTACAACTAAATTTTATTGCTTCAAAAATTTACTTTTCATACAAAATTCTTTTTTTATGATTTGATATATTAAAGGTCATTTTTCAACAAAATGGACTTATATTAGCTAAATTGGGCTTAATGTGAGTAGTTCCAGTTCAAATTTCAATTCAATTTATTTCGATCAAATTTGTCATTCATTTCAATTAAAACTCTTGAATTTTTTATGGGATTTTTTTTCATGTAAATCACTTTAAGGGAGAGAGAGAAAAAGGAGTTAAATTAGAATTCAAGTCCAAATCTGTCGTTTGTCCAGTCATATAAAATGACAATAAAAAAAGGGAAGAAGTAACTAGAATAGACACAAATTATGGTCAAAAGTAATAAATTTTTTTTTACTACATTTTATATTCATACTCTAATGTGGATTGTAGTACAAACAGATACAGAAAAAAACATGAATTTCAAGAGGAGCTAGAGTTTGAGGACAATTACAAATGACACGTTTGAATTTAATGTCTGACACAATTGAAGTTGACAGATATAAATGTATGTTACCCAATATAAACAAAGAAAAAAGTATCAAATATGACAGTAAAAATAAAAGTTTTAATTCAATTTCAAGGCGAATGTCCATTCCAGGCTGGTTTTTTCTTTGTTTGACTGTTTTGAAGAAAAAAATACTCATCAGCGCATCCGTCGATTTGAAAAAAATTTTCTTTTTTCTATTTTCTTAATCGCAAAAAACATGGACTTTCCAAACTGCGTGGCATCTGAAATTTTAAAGAACCGCGGATAATGACCGTGAAGAATTACGAATTTTCTCTTCCTTGTCCAGGTTGATTTGTACTTTCTTGAATACATTTATTTATGTGTTCCTTCAGTAATGGGTCGTACTTGCTGATGAGCAGAATGATTTCTAAAAAATTCCCGTGAACGAATGCTTCATCATTTAAAGTTCGTGTAGCCTCATAAGCTGAGCCTCGATAACTTAAGCCACACTTGCCAATTAGTTTAATCACATCAATAATTCGTTCCAGTGTATTACGATGTTTCTGTACTTGGATGCGTCATACTGTCGTTAAACTATTTAGCGATTCTTCAATATTACAATTTTTAATAAATTGTACGTAAGATTCGTTTAAATTTGTATGCATTTGACTTTTTTCGTGCTCTTGTATTCTTTGATGAATATGACGACGATCTTGATATCCTTGAACAAATGCTGAATTCAAATCTTTTTAAAATCCAAAACAAACAAAACAGTACAATTTATCTTTTTTAGCAAAATATGTATCGGAAATTTTTTAGAACCACGGATAATCGCAAAAATATTCGAAACCATGGAAAACTGCGGATTTCTTTTAACAGCAAAAAATCGAGAATATTCCCAAAATGGCGGAATTTTTTAAAATGGTCGAATCATTTTAATTGAAATGCGCTCTTGTATATCGCTCACAATTACGATTGCCGTTTTTTTTTTGTATTTTCATCATGGATACAAGAAGCTTTACTTGAAATATCCATAAGAGGGTATGTTTCAGGTTCACTAAAAGTAAAGCCAGACATTATTTTAAATGGTTTTAAATAAAGCTTCCTTGACCTGCAGAAAGGAATGTAGCCTAATTTGGGTTAAGAACAAATAAAATTAATTTTGTCATATTTTTTTTAACCTACCAAATAAACCAAATTTAATTGAAGTTCAATGGCGAGGATTTTCAATGATATTTTGTTGATATTCCTAGAAATAGTGAATAAAAAAAAATATTTTAATATAAAATTTTAGCTTATCTTTTCTTTATGTATCAACTATAAAAAAAATATATAAATAAATTAATTACCACTTCAAAGAAATCTTTTTACCAAATTGTTAAAGGCTTTCAATGGATCTTAATCAAACCCTAGTTAATTTTTTTTTATAACATAAAAAGGAATTTGAAACTTATTTTATATTTATTTTTTTTCCTTCCATTTTATATTTTTTTTTTTAATTTAGTATTCAAAACACGATTTATTTAATATACTAAGCCAAATATTTAAGCAGTTACATAGAAGAAGAAAAAAAACTGCTTGAATCGTTTCTTGAATGAATTCAAATGACCAATAAAATTTAACATCCTTTGGATACTGACCTTTTTATGATTTATATGTGTATGTATGTGTGTCTGTACGATGTACATGTGTGTGTGTAGCTGTAATGAAAAAAAAAATCTGAAATGTGAATTTTATTTTACTTAACGATCTGTTAAAGAAACCCTCAACACCCACGTTGAAGATTTCTTTTGCTTGAGTGTTGATTACAATTTAAAAAAGGACATTTTTTAAGTGAATTAAATGACAAAAAGATGAAAATTACGCAATTTTTTGTCATTGAATTGTATATTGAAAAGAGTTTTTGTTTGTTAAATGAAATAAGGGGAAGAAATCAACTCAATTATGATAATTTCATGACATTTACAAACAATTCATGTAAAAAACTAGCTAAATGTGTTTACAATAAGGATGTTACCAAGACCAAAAATCATGTACAGATGGTATAAAAGCACAAATTACACCAAAAACCACTTTACTTTAATTTGATTGAATGTCACACAAACATATTCAAGCTCATATATGTAAATGTTCAGTTCAACATGTGAATACTCTTCGTTAGCGTTGACGATGAATATGAATTTGTTTAAAAAAGAGTTGGATGTTGTCGTTCTACATTGCAGAGTATTACAAGAGTGTAGTTTGTTGTGTAAATGCAAAAAAAAAGTAAATATAAAGCCATGAGCAAAACATTTTTTTCTAACAAACATTTTTGGTTGCATTTGTAACACACTCACACACACATACACACAGACACAGTACAGAAAAAATTATTCATATATCAAGACCACGATATAAAAATAAATAATAATGTCTTACGTGATGATTTGTTCGTAGAAAGTTTTAGTTAGAAGAACGCTTTTTGCCTTAAAGAAGAGGAGAAGACTTGAAAGCAAGGCGTCTCGAGTGGTTTTACTTTACATGCACACACTCACACAAATTTAATTTCTCTGTACTTGAAATTTTTGTGCTGGGTTACATTCTTATTTGAATGATACTCGTTTGTCGTCATCTTTCAACAATATTTAAACTTCTTGTTAGTTTTCTGTAAAAGAAAAAAAAAGTAAGCAAGTGCTTTTTGAATGCTGTTTTCATGTTGTATATTACATTATTTTGTGTTGTAAAGAAGTTGTAATTTAAGTGGTTTTTAACGTTTTCCTCTCTTTTGTCGCTTTTACACAAAAACACTCTTACACATATTTGAATTTCACTTGAAGTTTTAGCTCAAGGAATTTTCTAGGGAAATTCTTTCTCAAGATTTCCTATGTAATTGTTTTTTTTTGAGTTTACTATAGCTTTGTAATACATGAAATTTTTCTCTGATATTTACATTACAATGTAAAATTTTCCTATCAAAGAACGTTGTTTTAAGAAATTAACGAACTATTTTTTCATTTCCTTGCCTTAGCCTGGTCAATTATATGCTTAATTCCCCATGAACTTTATCAAATTTCATTCAATATTCTTTGATTCATAGAATTTTACACCTAAAAATATGCAATATACATTTCTTTAACTTGAAATTCCCCGCAATGCCATGCCCATTTATTTTTCAAAGCGAGAAAAACTCGCATTTGAGCAAAAAAAAGCTTTATTTGATACAAAAATTCAGGAAACATAAGACTTTATCAAAAAAGTAAAATGTATTGCATACATTTAGGGGTAAAAAAATTCTTTTTGTGATCCCCCAAATACATGTCTAAGGTAAATTTGTAAAAAAGCTCGTGATTATGATTTTAGTGGATTAACTTTAATTTAAAAAAATTATTTTAAAATTAAATTAATGGATTCAATAAAAAATGTATAAGTACATGAAAACGCCTGGTATTTGATAAAAATCAAATTTTCCACAATAGCCTAAAAATCATTTAAAATATCTCGTTCACTCAACTTCACTATATCTCATTAGTATCACAGCTGTTCTCATTATTACTCTTCATTTATTTTTCTCTAAATGTAAAATATTAATTTCATTGCATATACATCCATTAAAATTGAGAGCTTTTCACTTTAATAAATAATGATATTATTTACCTTATTATTATTCAAAATTTTTTTTTAAATTGTATTAAATATAATATATTGCATTTTATGAAAAATTTTCTCATGCATTTTCTGAAAACTGTTTATATTTTTGCATAATATTACCATATGATGATGATTACGATGATGATGTTAATGATGATGATGATTATGTGCATTTACATAAAATATTCATTTTAAAATTTAAAACGTGGAGTAGTCACATTGAAATGCAAAGAAAAAAATAACAATTTAAAAACATCACTCGAATTCGTGTTGAATGATGTTGTGTTTTCAGAAAATTTGCACGATATATTTTTGTTGTTACATGCATTCGAAATGTTTATGAGTGTAAAATGATTCTTAGAGAGAGAAATTTCTTGTTGATTATGATGAATGTCGGTGTTATGCTGGCAAAGGTAAAATCATGACGATACAGCAGATGATGGTATTCAAAATGTGGTGAATTGAAGTGAATCTCGTTAACTTGAAGCGTATCAGAATTGAATTGTATTTTAACCAAGGATTTTAGTATCAATTAAGGTAAAATCAGATTCCATTTCATGAGACTTCAATTCGAAATTTTTACTCCTAAAGGTATGCAATCACATTGCGTTAACTTGAAATTTTCAATTTTCACTATATTTTTACGTTTCAAAGTCGGCCTTAGGTAGTATTTTAACAAAAATAAGATTTACCTGATATGAAATTTCAGAAATCACACATTTCAATTATAAATGTAAAATACATTGCATACATTTAGGTGTAAAAAAATGCTTTTATTTCATAGAATTTACCATTTATTATTTGAAATTACGTCTACACCATAAAATATAATAACAAAATTCTTTGAAAAATATAATTTAAATTCATAAAACATTTAAAATAAAAAAAAATCATCTCACACAATGAACATTAAATTAGTAATAAACGTCATTTACAAAGTAAACACACCTTGGTGCCCCACAAATATGCTCTCTTTTAAATTGAAATGTCAAAGAAAACACAAATTCTTTTTCCAACTAAAACATAATTTGCATCATTTATAATTTAACTAAGCACACATTCATAGTAAAAAAAAATAAATTGTAAAGTTATTGCTTTTCTGTTCTAAGAATCTTTCAATTCATTGTATTTAAGGCATCTTGCATTTTTTTTAAACTCTCATATTTACATACAAAAAATGTAAGAAAAAAAATAGACAATATAAATTGTGTGAGAAAATGTTTTTTCTGTGTGTGTATTTGTGTGTAAGTAAAATGCATCAAGAAAACGTGAACATTTGAAAATAAATTATTATGCCCAACGAGAAAATGAAGGTGAATGCATTTAATGGCGTTTTTCTGATGAAAAATTTATTTTCAAAAAATAAAATAAAATGAATTCTGTGGAAAAAAGTTTTTTTTTTATATTTTAAATTATTATCATATTTTTTTCATCAACTTTGCAAGCAAAAATAACGTAAATCATGGTGAAAAAGTAAAGTAAATAGGTTTTATTTTTCAAATGAATGACAGATGCATCGACCGATCATAATGAAAGATTTCACTGTAATTTTTCCTTTTTACATTGGAATTCTGTCAGTATTTACGATGAAAAATGTTATGCAAAACTTCATCAATTTTAATTATTATCGTCATCGGTTTACATTTTACATTGCAAGCACAAGTTAAATTGAAGTCAGTGATTTGAATGAAAAATAATTTAATATAAGTAAATTTATGATAAAATTTAACAAAACTTGTATAGATACGTATATGGAAACGTCTGGTATTTTGTGATTTTATTAATGCAATTAAGAATGAAAATTATATAAATAAAATTAATTTGTCATGTAATTGAAATAAATCACGAAATTTGATCCAAATCAGGTTCTGTTTGAATTTCAATATGAACCTTTTTCAAAATTTCTGATAAATGTGTTGAAATGAAACAAAATAAATAAATAAATGAAAATGAAAAAAAACTGACAATAAATGACAATCACGCACTTTTTAATAACAATCATGATCTAATCGACAGCTGGTCGATATTTTAAGGGACCTAAAAATCGTTTTTATCATCAATTTTTTTTTCTATTTTATTAATAAAATGTGTAACCAATAGTCACGTGCAGAGTAAAATTAAATCCAATTATAGTGAAATATTGGTTGATAAATGGAATGAAATGAAATAAAATATGATAAATATTGATTAATTAGTAGTTTTCAGGGAAAATTAAAAATAAAATTGTGATGGAATTTCACAGAAAGACAAAATTTTTGGAATTGATTGAATATCACAACAGCAGCAGATATCGACATTTTTTTATAAAAAGAACTGTAATTTTTATCGCAATTGCATTCTGTGTGAAAAAATAGCAGAAATCACGGAATTTGTGAAAATTTCGAAAATCGCGAAAATCTTCGTTGAAAACTGCTGGATTTGAAATATAACTGAAAATTAAAGGATTTACTAAAACTAACGGGTTTTTGGAAGTTCTGCGATTTTCGACAGTTTCAAGATTTCGGGATTTTTTAAAATTTCATTGGTTTGTGTAACCCCAAGAACTTTCTGTTCTTGAGCTTTTTAGATGAATTTTAATTCATATTAAGATTAAATTTATTTTCAGCGCAAATTTTCGCAAATTTCTTTTTTTTTTAAATTTTAATTTTTTTTTTAAATTTCACGATGCAAATGCATTAAAAATTTTTTTTTATTAAAAAATTGATATCTAAATAAGAGTGTTCATGTACGTTAATAATTTTGAGACTGAACTTTCGAAAAATTATTAAAAAATTCAAAAAATCGTTGAAAAATCATCAAAACCATCAAAAATTGACTAGACTGAAGTTATCTACGACCTTAGCAGCCTCGAGGAGGGGCTTTCTGGACCCCCTGAACTCTCCCTGACACCTTTCCAGTATCATCAACGACTTTAAGCCTGATTTTTTTGCTGATTTTGAATTTTTGTCTCCGTGTAATTGAGAAAATGAGCTCTCAGCGACAGACTGTGGTGGGTTTTTAGGCTTTCCTGAAAAATTTTGCCATGACAAAGTCGTTGATGAAAATACAGATCGTTAGAGAGTTTAATTTTGCAGGACTTGGTATCTAAGTTTTTAGATTGGACCCTCCAGAGGATCCTGAGAAGACTTTTTGAGTTATTTTGATCGGTTTTTCGACTCTCCTGAATTTTTATTTCTTTAAACTGATTAAAATTATACAAAAACCCTTCTTAGAACCCTTTGAAGGGTCCAATCGACAAACTCGAATAGCAAGTCCTGCAAAATTAAATTCTCTACCGAACTATATGTTCATCAACGACTTTTTCATTGTAAAATTTTTGAAGAAAGGCCAAAAACCGACCAAAGTCTGATGCTGAGAGCTGATTTTATCAATTACACAGCAATAAAAAAATAAGACTAAAAGTCGTCAATGACACTTAAAACGTGTCTGAGAGGGTCCAGAGGTTCGACAATCTCCTTTCAAGACTGCCAAGGCCTTTGATAACTTCAGTCTAGTCGATTTTAAATGGTTTTGACGATTTTTCAACCAATTTTCGATTTTTTTAAAAAATTTTCAAATTTTCAGTTTCAAAAATCGTTTAAAATTGTTAGGCAAAATAGAAATGATAACGCAAATCGAAAAAACAAAAAAAATTGTTATTTAACGTCCCAATGTAAAAAAACCCGGCATTTCAATTTAATATTACATTCAAACAATACTCACATCATAAAATTCATTTTAAAAAAAAAGAGAGAGAGCGAAAAAAATCCCACATTCCAATATCCAAAAAATTTTCTCTGTTATTATTGTGATTTGATTATTAGCACCCACAAACAAACAGCTACAAAAAAAACTACAAATACCATAACATTACTTGCCATGTGTGCAAAAAATAATTCAATTCAATACATAAAACACAAAGCCGCATACATTTCAAAGTCTAAATGAAACATAAAACAGATGATTTGTAACGCATGCGTTTTCCTTTTGCTTTGAGGAGATACGAAGCAAAGAGAAAATTTTCCTTTTGCTCTTTTTCATATTAAAAAGTACAAGTTTTTTGTATTTTAACGAAATTTCCCTCATATAAAATGAATGAAACACTGAATGAAATGAAATAAACGACGACAAAGTAACAAACATTTAGGATTTTGAGCATTGAGATTAATTCGGGTTGCGACATTGTCGTGCGAGGATCAGTGTCATGTTCTTTAAATTCGAAATTATTCTATTACTGAATAAAAAAAAATTAGAGGAAAAAATATTTCCAGTCAAATGAATAAAAATAAATAAATAATTGAAATTAAATGAAATTAATGAATTTAAATGAAATGAAAAGTGAATTGAAATTAAAATAATTTCAACAAAAGGTGAAAAAATTCACAGAATTTAGCTCAATTTCATATTAAAAACAATTTCAATACACAAAAAACGTGCGTGACATTCATTTTAAAGGCAAAATATACGAAGAAAAATATTCAAATTCAAGTAAAAAAATACAAAAAAATTAAAGAAAGTAAAAAAATAACAATTAAAATCACTTTAGCTCACTTTAAATGCAAAATTGTAGTTATTTTAATATAATTCTAATTACTATAAAAAAATTTACAAGAAATTCACATTAAAATTACAATTAAAATTAAGAAATAAGAAAAAAAATCGTAGTATGAAAATTAATCATAAAGTATAATAATATAGTTATAATTACATGTTAAAATAAAAAAAAAGAAAAATTTTCCATACAAAAAAAAATAAAAATACTGTGTAATTAAATTCTGTTATAATTAAAATCGTGGTTTTGTGAAATGTTTTGTGTGATGTGAAATTCATGCAAAAAAACCTTAAAAAAATTCAAATTATGGTTGTAAAATTGTTTTATGGATAATATTAACTGTAAATTGTATGCAAGATAAGGTAATTTTACTACTATGACTATTAAAAAAAATTAAATTAACTTGAATATTTTAATTAATGGAATGCGAGCGATTTCATTTCAATTTCAAGTAAAATTCAATGGAATCATGCCTCTTATTTTAATTTTTTTTTTTGGACATGCATGTCATTTTTGTACTTAAGCCAATATTTTATTCCCTTTGACATGAAATGAGTATGAATTTGAATGTCTTAATTTAAAGAAGGGAATAATTTGAAACTCAAAGGAAAAGGAGGAAAAATTTAAATAAATGAATAAATAAACAACTTCCTGTTATTTGCAAGGAACAGAAAAACTCATAATTTATCGTCGTACAAGGAAAGTGCAGATTTTTTGCATATCTAATTTTATTTTATTTTATTTTTTTTGTTGTTGTATAAGAATAAAGAATAATAAAAGTAAAGAAAAACATACAAAAATGAAGCGGAAATTTGGGTAAAAGGGGGAGAATATTAAAATGAAAAATGTGTGTGTGTGCAGAAATTCAATGAAGCATGGTCTTTTGATTCCTTGCAAAATTTTACTTGAAACCGCTTCCTTTTTTTTCATTTAAATTTCTTGGAATTTCTCATATGAATTTTCTTTTTTCGGATCCGGATTAGGAAATTCTTGGAATTGAATTAAATTTGAGATTTTTTCTTTTATTTTTTAATTCAATGCTCTCATAAACACACAAACAAAATGACGATGATAATAATAATATTAAGTGAAGTGAATGAAAATTCTCTGACACAGACAAAATAATTTATTTTTATTTTATTTATTTATCTTTATACGAGTCTTTGCTCAAACGCAACAAATAATGTGGAAATAAAAAGCAAAAGGACTCATGCATGTTTGATTTTTATTTCCGTGTTTTGTATTTTTTTTTGCTTTTCCTTTTTTTTTCATGTGTATCATCATGTGAATGGTTTACTTTTCTCTCTTTCATTGTGTAAATATAATTTTGTATCTCAAACCATACAATTTTGATGTGACATAAAAGAGGAAATCTAATATTCAGCAAAATATGGTTAAGAAAAGAAACATTGTTTTGCTTACTTTTCTGATACATGTGCGATTTTTTTTTCTTCTTCTTCTTTATTTTATGAGTGTGTATGTAAAAGTGTATGTGCAAAAAATGTACAAAAAAAAATTATGTATGAATTTCAGAGAGAAATGACAACCAGAGGCATAGTAAAACATACATATAATGATAATAATAATAAAATAAAAGTGTTTTAGCTTGAATTTGGTTTGAATATGAACGGGAAAGGTCCTTTTTTTTATTTATTTTTCCAAGAAAAGAAAAAAGTTGTATGTCAAAAAATAGTTTTTAAAGGCAGAAAATTGTATAAAAATGAAAATTTTTCCCCTATGTTGCTCTTTTTTTATTGTAACTTGAATATTTTATACATCAATTCAACTTAGGTATGAATTGAAATCCAAATGAGTTGAAATAAATAAAAAGAAAACCCATTCCTCTAAGTTGATAAGGAAAAGTAGGAATAGGTGACTAATTTCGAGAACCGAGTTCACTACTTGACGATTGTGGCATTTGTCGGATAAAATTATCCAGCAACCTCTAATATCGATATTTTCATTTCATTAACATATTTTTTGAGAGGTTTGCTTAACCCCGATTACGCTACAGTCCTTGCAGAAGGCCATGCAAAATTGACTTAAATTCGTTTAAAATCATACTTTGAACAAATGAACAGTATCGGAAACTGTCCAAACTGGTTCTTAAGAATGTTTTTTATAAAATTAACAAAAAAATTTACAGAAAGAAAATAATGTTATATTTCAATATTGAAGTTTTTTATAAGAAGTCGAAAAGTATGCCGCCTTATCTGGGTTAGAAATCATCCAGCGAACCCTTATATCGATATTTTCGATCAGCAAACATTTTAAAGAGGGTTGCTAACGAAACCATCCAGAAAACCCTTATATCGATATTTTCGATCAGCGAACATTTGTGAGTTGTTTGCTTAAGAACCCATCCAGCAAATTCTTATATCGATAATGCGCATTGTTTTAGATATTTTTTTTTAGCAACCTAGTACAATCAAAATTCTTAGTAAATTTATTTTGGAAATCAAACAATATATTGTTCAATTTTATTTTCAAATGAAATGAAGGAAATGAATTGTTAACTTTCCCAGAAAATCCAGAAAAACTGATTTCATTCTTTATCCGTTTAAAAAGTATTTTTTTTATTTCTATGAAAAAATTATAAAAAAAATAAACAACAGCTTTTCCAGAACAAATCTCGCATTATGTACGCTGCTTTACTTTGGCTGTATATTTTCCGCGGAAACTCCAGTATAAAAAAAAATAAATTCAAAAGAAAAACTTTTACGTGCAATAACAAAACACTAAAGAAACAAAAACATCCACCCAAAAAAATTGTATTTTTTCACATATTTATGGTTTCGTATTATGATGCTTGATAAACTTTCAAATGTATTTTTAGTCCCGATAACAGTCTGAGAACAAGCGTGATGATCATCACTGTTTTTTTTGTTAAAAATTGAGAAAAAAAAATAAATAAAAAAAATGACGAAGCCTAAAAAACATTAAAAATATTTTTTTTGGCTGTCAAAATAAACACACACATAAAAAATTAAATATTCAGTTTTCGATAGACGTTGAGTTGTTATTTTTTTCTGTGTGTGTGTGAGATACAAAAAAAAAAGAAAGAAAAACAACTAAATTATTTTCACCAGTTCTTTTTATTATAAGCTCAATTCCAAAAAATAACAGCAAACGAAACAAGTCATACTGCATGAAAATGTAATTTTTAGTGTTATCATTACCAAAACACTACACAAACACATACTCTTAAAGTAAAATGACGAGGAACGACATGTAACTAACATCATAAAACAAAATAACATTATTATAGAAGGCAAACACACAAGTTCAAAATTACTTGAAATTCAAAATATAAGCACATCATGGTAAATGTTAAAAAGAAAAACAAGACAACATACAGAGAGAAAATTGTTTATTTTTAATATTAACGACCTTTTATATGTTATAACTGTTGTCTTTTGTTACCCCCAATTTTTTTTTATGATATACTCACATACATTAAAATGTAAAATATTTTTTTTGACAAAAAGAAGGGAATCTAAAAAGAGTTCACATCACAGAGTCAAAATTATAATGATAATGTTTTTGTTTTGCATGAGAGATGATGACGATGAATTTAAAGAACATGTCATAATAAAATTCATTCACATATACAAAGAGGGAAAAGAAAATGGATTTGGAAATTATTTTATTTAATTAAAATTTTTGTTCGTCTTACTTTGTGCTTATTAAGTTAAGATTATTTCAATTTTACATGAAAAAACACATTTTGAGATTGAATTGAAGTCTGAAGTTTTAATTTTTATCCATAAAAACAGAATAAAAAGTTGTTAATCTCTTAAAATCGTATAAAACAGCTTTTTCTCTCCCTTTTTTAAGTTTAAAGGAAGCTTATTACTCATTTCGTTTTAGTGATTATGTATTTTTTATGTCAAAATGTCAAGTTTAAGTGGATTTACTTGTTAATTATTTATGTATGCGTAAAGTAAGTTATGCCCTGCTTCTTCTTCTGCTGTGTGATGAAAAAATGGTGTAAATTTTGTGAGATTGAACAAAATAAAACACATAATTAGAAATAATTAAATTGGATATAATTTAAATAAATATTTTTTTCTGTTTGATATTGAAATGTATTTATTTAAGCATATGTTTAGATGAGTTGGAAGCGAAGCTGTGATAAGGTTTGAAGGTTCTAGTGAAAAAAAAATCAGCATAAGGCACTACAAAGAATTGAACTTGCTGATACGATCTCCGGTATTAATATTAATCCGCCCTGGGTGGGTTGATTAATACCTTTGCTGTATTTTCTAGTCCGAAGAAGTCTCCACGCGAGATTTTTTGGATCCTGGAAAGATTTAATAATAGTCTCTCAACTTGCAGTGGAGGGTTTACGGTCAATTCGAGCCCCGTATCAAAGGTACAGGATTTTGTCTTGGTATCGATAGGCTTTTCATTGAGATTTTGATTGATTAATTGTAGGCTTCAGTATGGAACCTGGAAAGCTGAACTTTATGGCTTCTCTATTCTTTCAGAGAACAACTGATCCCGTTTTTATGGTTCGTCCTGAAATGCAAGAAAATGGACGGATTAAAGTGCCTCACCTAAATTTCATCTTCATTTCTTTTAATGCTGGTGTTTCTGGTGGAGCGGAAAAGTGTATCTCAAGCATACCACATTCAGTGTTCCTTGAGTTTTTTCATCTTCAATATGCCAAGGATCTGGAGATCTTACAATGTAATCTGCATCATTCTTCTGATCCAACGGCAGAACTGTCAAGGGTTCTGGAGAAAATGCAGATCTTCATCTCTCTAATACAGGAATCTTTCCTGAACTATTCAAAACATCTCACATGGGAGACCAAGGGCTGGGATTGTTCTATCAAAAGACTTGATTGTCACCCATTTGTCTCATTTCATCTTTGATGACCTTGCTCACTGTAAGAGAAACGAACACACGGTATACGAAGTTACAAAGTAACGTCAAGTAACGAAATGCACTCAAAATCAATTCCATTCAAAATCGAATCAACAGTAATGAAAACAGATGAGACTTTTTTATACCATTCCAAAAACAAATTTTTTGCTTCACTATCATAATATGAACTTGATATGCCTACAAAACTCATACACACAAACTCAAACACTCATAGATTTGCATCCTTGAACACCTTGACTGTGTGTGTGTGTGTGTGTGTTATGTCATTAGCACATATTCAACAAATGTCTCATAAAAATGCATTTTCCTGAACTAAATGCTTTGATAAAAATAAAAATAAATTGAAGAGAAAAATCTCTTAGTTTTTCTTTCTCTTGTTTCAATTTTTTACGTACGAATTTGAAACGTGTAAAATTCATATGAAAATAATAATAGAAAAAGTAAAAATTACATATCATATGACTTTTAGATTACAAAAAAAAAATAAAATGTGCATTTACATAAATTTTAATATGAAGAAAATTGAATGGAAATTTTCTGTAAAATAGTTTTTAAATAAATTTTAATAGAACGAACATGTGAAAATAATTAGAATTTGCTTGTTTTCAGATTGAATGAGATTTTTATGTGAACACAAAATAATAATAATAGACATTTAATGAGTATCTATAAAATTTCATTTGTTATATCGAGATAATGTCAAGGAAAAAAAACTATACAAAATTATATTTTTTTGCTCTGTAAATGGAGTCACTTTGTCTGCTGATATGTTTTTATTTTCATTCTCTATTTGGCTCTTCAGACTAAATTCTTCACATGTATGGTGATAATATTAATGTATTCTCTCTGTTATATGATAAAAATTTCATATAAACGCTAACATATCATAATAAAAATGAAAATACATTCACTAACTAAATGATAAAGTGTAATAATGCATGTCATCTTTTTTTTGCCTTCTTCATCATCTCAATTCATACACATTTTTTTTCATTATATTCATATAAAAACATTGATACAAAAGCTCAAGCATTATGTTAAGTATGTGAAAGAGATCTGAATGAGAATTTATAAGATGAAAGGATTCGTTATATTTGTAAAATAATATTTTTTTGAAATACAAACAAAAAAATGTGAATTTAAATGAGATGTGATGATGAATATAACAGAAAAAAATGTGGCTCTAATGAGGTGTGTTAAAAAAAGAGTGAAAAAAATGTTCTTTTCAATAGAATGTGATTTTTTTATGTATATTTTAAAATGAATGGAGGAGAGACAAAGCAACCAAGAAAATGAGAAAAAAAATCCTAGGTTAGACTTGTTTGAGTTGAGACTCTTATATTTGGTTCTTATATTCATTCCGCGTACGGGTCGCTTATTTTTGACGATTTTCAAAAAAAATTGAGTAGTGTGGGCACAGATATACACAGATGTCAAGAAAATTCCAAAATTGAGGACTTTTCCAAAACTTTGAAATATCGTGGAATTTTCAGAAACCTCGGAAAGTCACGGAAATGTTTAAATACCGCCTAATTCGAAAATTCGCAATCACACCTTTCTCATTCTTTAGGCGCAAAGTAAAGTACGACCCTCGAAAATACTCAAACTCTTAGTGCCGCCAATAGATCCCACATGGTCTGCTATATAGTAGATGTGGTTGTAGACAAATGCAAAAAAAAGATGTGAAAATTCTATTTAAAGAAGGCATCATTAATCGATTCCCAAAGGTTCTTTTAAACGCCAGATGCTCTTCTTTCGTCTGACACTTCAAAAGGTCAGCTTGGCACTGCAATATACAATGCAAACAAAGTTAGAAAAACGCAGTCCCATAAATTGTGACTAAATCCGAATCCATCGTCTTCAGCGCTATCACAGGATGAAATCGTTCACAATCATCTTGCAGATGAAATAGCAAATATGGCAAATATAAAAATGGAAGAGAAAATATATTGGTTGAAAAGTTGTGTCTGGTCATCTGAAACTGATACTAAAATCAAACAAATAATGGAGGAAACCAGTAAAGAGAAACAAATATTGATGAAATGTGGAAAAAATGACTTGATATTTGAAATACATTTCCAAAAAATCGATTTTATTTCACTTGAATTTGATTTTCTGTATCCAGAAAAGAGCCAAATATTTAAAGATGAGGCAGACAAATTTTTTCAAGCCATCAATCACATTTGGGACACTGAAAGAACAAAAAAATGATTCGTTGATGAGTACCAACCTTCAATTCTGCCACTTAGTCCAACCATATATTTGCTCTAAAATAGTAGCAAGAAAGTGTTTGAATCTAAAATGCAAGATTTTTTTTTCTCATGCCGACGCTCAATGCGGCAGACCTGGAATATTTAGTAGCTGCTCAAACTCAGTCGTTTATCTTCATACGAAATAGTGATCCAGTTCACGACGATGTTTATTATGAAAATATGATGAGAATCGCATTGCTACTTGATTTTTGTTGCTATCAGAGTCTTTGCTCCGGCGCATCGCGGCGTTTGAAGAGTTTAAAGTGTATAGTACCGAGTATTAGTACCGTGTCCAAATTTTCACCTAAAATTTGCTTTTTCTTTGGTTTCGATCCATTCAAATTCATTTATGCTTAAAAATTTGTCAGATCAATGTGAAACGAAAACGCTCTCGAGATGAGACGATTTTCTAGTGATTGCAATGATTTCCACTGAAAAATAGCGTAAAATAAAAGCTACAAACACATCAAAAAAGGCAAAACACATTGTAGCTTTTTCTAATTCTAGAACTTGAAAATGCGCTCGTGTTCATCCCTCACGATGACGTTTCAATTTACATTTTATACCAGAACTCATAAATATGTGATCATGGAGCATAAAATCAAAGTAATTTTAATATGAAATTCCATTAAATTAAGAATTAAGAATTGTAACACTTACACCTTAAAGATAAACATTGATAAGATTTTCCAAGAAAAAATTTTCATAAAATATTCTCGCACAAAATTCATGTGAAATGATAACAAACTTTTGAGTATCGGAAACTATGAAATAAACATCAAACATTTTTGTTCATAACTATTTTTCGGAAAACAAGTTGCAAAAAAAATACTTAAATGACACTTTTAGAGGAAATAACATGACACTTTTTGCTATATACATAAATAACAGAACATGTCGTTCCTTTATTATCCCTCCTTTTGTTTTTGAATGTATTTTATATATGTGAATTCATAAATATCAACATAAGCAATAACATATAGGTAACACCTTTTTTCCATGCATAATAGATATGTATATTTCCATGAAAAAGAACAAGGATTGTGTGATCAATGTTGTGGAAAATGTATGTACAAGATATGTTATTATTATTATTTGTATGAGCATTGAAAGCAAAATGCTCCTTTTTAACAATGTTGGACGACAACTAAACAACTACAACATGAAAGGTAAATAAACGTAGACAAAAAAAAATAATAATAGAATATTAATAACAGCTAGTAGACTCTTAGATGGAAAACATGACAGTTATATTTCACCTTGAATATATTGCGAAACCACACTCAAATGTAACGGATATACGAGTGTGTCATGTGGTTTTCCTTTTTCCCTCTCTATCAATGTATATCATGTTTCGAGTAAAAGGAATCGGAGCAGCACTATCTATTATAAGCAAGGTAGAAATTGAAAATAACAACTTGATATAATGCAATGAAAACGGTGGAAAATGTGTATAATCATTATCATTTCAACATTTATCTAATGGAGTGAATTACGAAGAAAACTTTGTAATCATACATAATTTTGTATTTGCTCTACATTTTTTTTCTTTTTATCCTTCCTAATGTGGTTACATTTTTCTTTGTACTGTCTCTTATTATTACACCACTTTCTTTGCTGTTTCTTATTCAAATGATGATTCAAATTACTTGAAAAAAAACAGCATAAAAAAATATCTCGTGGTATGTCTTTTTTTTTGGTATCAAACGTGCCTGTTTAAAGGTAAATAACTTCAAGTACTACAAAATAATGTTCAATGTAATGTTAAAGTGTTTAAATAAGCGCATAAGTTTTATCATAAGTTAATTTGAGAAGAGAGAAGAAAATGAGAATTCCCAGCCCAGATGCGCTCTTCCGAAACGATCCTGAGGACTATCGAAGTGTTCGACTCACCAAACGAAGTGGATCGATAGCATCCAAGAAGAGCTAAGAACATTAGGAATGAAAAACTGAAAAGAGAACGCGCAAGATACAGAAACCTGGAAAGCAATTCTTCAACAAGCCCAGTTCAAGAAGAACCAGAAGCGTATCTAACTTTATTTTCATACAATGCCTAAACCTGATGGTAGCTCATTCGAATTACTATTTCCGTGGCAGTTTCCAGAAAAATGAACTCAAAATTATGTGTTTTGCCATTTTTGGTCTCTTAATATATAAAATATTGACTTGGTCACTTCAGCAAAATTGTAGCTTGAAATATTCTCTTTAACTTTGCTTCAGGTCACTTTTACCTAAAACTAACGAAAATATGATTTTTTTACTCAGAAACGTAAAACTTAATTTTTACTTTTATATTTTTCCTTTTGAAAATTCAAGTCGCATTTCCGATCGCATAAAAATGTAAAAAGTAAGTTAAAGCCCTCTCAAAACACTCCTTTTTACATTTAAATATTACTCGGATTATCACCTTATACAGATGATACACTTAATAGCAATGATAGAGAAAATAAAACGAGTAAATGGATGATGATTACCGTGAAAAAAACATTTTTTTGCTTCTCTCATTGCGTTTTTCTATTTTGAATTGTGGGTTTGACTGTTTTTTGTGGATCATTTTTTCCCAGTCATTTTTGCATACCACAAAATATAATTTAATACCCAAACACAATACAAAGCATCTAATAACCAGATGTAGATACTAAAATGGTGTGATAAAGGTGTTGTATGTTAAAAAGTATAAGGATATGACCTTTATTTGTCATTAAAGTTAAAGCTTTTCTTAGGATATTTATTTTCATGTCCACCAATAATTTAATTTAATTTAATTTATCCGGAACAGCTCAAATATGAAGTGATTGATTTTGCCTTGGATTTATTTAGGACAATCAAAATACATCTGTTTTTGTTCACATAAAATTATCGTGTGATTTGAAATCGTGTGAATAATTGACTTTGAAGCTTAATTTTCATAATATTAATTGTAAGGACACGTGGTTTGGTGATTTGGTGAAATGCTCATACCCAAATTTGACACATGCAAACTTGAGTTATGTTAAATCGAGGGTTTGAGTAATCAGTCAATGCTTGGATTTTGTCGTTGAAGCTAAAATATAAGAAGGGCCTTAAAACTGACTTTTAATCGTTGGGGAATGTTTTTATTTGAGGCTTTGGTCCCCTGTGACCTTTGTAGGAGCCAGCAAGGACATTCCAGGAACAAAAATATTTTTTTGTTTCAGCAAGGACCTTAAAAATGACTCTAATCGATGGGAGAGAGTCTAGCCCCCCCCCCTCTTTGACCTTCTGGAGCCCAGCAAGGCCCTTAAAAGTGTCTTTAAATTATTGCTGATGATAAGAAGAACATGAAAGTTTTTTCAAAAACTAATTCTCTGAATTCAAGAAGAGCAAACGAACCTTGAAAAGCCTTATAAAGACTATTTCAAGGTGATGGCTGGGATCAAAGAGAGGCTTTGGTAGTGCAACTTGTCAACACGACCCTCAACATTTTTTCAAACATTGTGTATTATGTAGATCAAATAATGAAAGTCTACGACAAATGAGCTAAAGCTACACTCTCAAGCCAAAACCAGTGAGGAGTCACAGGTGTTGGACTGAGTGAGTAGTTAAAAAAGTAACTGATGATTTGTCTGAGACTTTTATGCTTGCTAGTTTACCTTCTTTTAAATATGAATTAAAATTATAAGTCAAAAATAAATTTTGAAATAAACCACACTGAACTATATCATCGTATGATGAAAAGCAGAACAACAAGAACAGCAATCTTCTAATATAGGTCAATGGAACGATCTGGTAAAGCAATAACTGGGATGAAGATTTAGTTTTTACATTTTGAATTCTAAATTTGATTGTTCAGAGCTGTCATCCTCTCTGAACCTGTTCTGTCCAGTTGTGAACACAAGACATCCCCAATTGTTCGACGTCATGTTATGATAGCGTACTAGCCAGGAGTTTACGCAGATTCCCAAGATCACTTCAGCTCACTTTACAGGGTGGCCACAGACCTGGAAAACCTGGAAAAGTCA
Organism: Culicoides sonorensis; assembly: GCA_900002565.1. Classification (NCBI taxonomy): domain Eukaryota; kingdom Metazoa; phylum Arthropoda; class Insecta; order Diptera; family Ceratopogonidae; genus Culicoides; species Culicoides sonorensis. The sequence continues at coordinate 199,786 of LN483404.1, read as the reverse complement.
GGGAATTCCGATGGTCAGTGAAAAGTCAGGGAAAAGTCAGGGAATTCCAATAAAAATGGGTGTCTGGTCAGCGAAATTTATTAATCGAATTATTTTATTAAACTCAATTAATTTTTCTGCTTAAAAATTTTATAAACATCTTTAGTTTTTCAATAAATTAAACCGTCAAAAGTTTTGAATATCAAATTACACACTCTCTTACTCCGCAGCTCCGAGCATATATTTGTCTTTTAGCCGCACACTGGAAATTTCTTTGCTTGTTGTGCAGTCCCTAGTCGCAAAAAAAACAAATTTTTTTAAAATCATTGCAGTTCGGCTTTAATAGTTCCTCTACTTAAGTCTGATCAAAATAAAAAAAAAATTAATGTATGACCTCTGAGCGTGGATACTTCAAAAATCGCAAAATGACCCATTTAGAAAATGTTACTTTTCAAAGAAATGCTCATATTTCAGTGTAAACTATATAGTGCGATTATTGAGGTATTCGCGCTCAGCGGTCATGCATTATTTTTTATAATTTTTTTTATTTTATTTCGATTGGACTAGCTCTTAATACGTTTCTATAGTCAGGGAAAATTTTTTAAAACTCTGGAAAAGTCAGGGAAAAGTCAGGGAATTTTGAACCATAAATTTTGTGGTCACCCTGCTTTATATTTATGGGCTTTTTGTAATCCACATACATCATTCTGTATGTACTAGTGTTGTCTTATCCTATTTAATGTGCATATTGCCTTTTTCTCGAATCGTAATAGTATGGATGATTCAGACATATAACAATTTAATGTAGCGTACTTTTGGTAGGTGGTCACCCATCCAACAACGAGCCATTCATTCATAGCTGCTTAACCTAGTCCAATCAACGATTGTATGTTAAACCACTGCACCTACGGTAAGCTTCGTCGTCAAAGTAAGCAAAGATGTAAATGTCATAACCTTCTTGTTATCAAAACTCCTACCATGATCAGATTCTCTCTGTTACCAAAAAAAAACTTCAATTTCAAATCATTATGACTACCGATTTCACCTTAAAATAACATCACTAAGCACTCTCACCCCATTTTCATGTTAATACATTTCGATTATCACTCATTAAAATCCCAAAACATTCCACATTATAATCATTTAAATAATTATAACATTTAATCAAACGCACATCTCTCCTTCAGAACTATAAACCGAAATTCAATATCAAGATAAATTAGATGTCTATGATTATTAATTAATTATAATATTTGTCAAAAACTTCTTGCCAATACAGTATAATAATAGACTCATGAAATTCTCTAATCACAGTATTTAAATTAGAAATTTTTGTTGCTATTTAAACATAACAACAGCTGTTACTATTGCTTTGTATTTACTTGATAACTAATTAAATGTTATCCAATTAAATAATTAATGATTTGTAAATATTCGCATTGTTTAGTCTTGTTGAAAATCGAATAATGTTGTTATATCAATAAAATTATCGTGATGGCTGTTGTAATTTAATGTAAAATTATAAATTTTAAAAGAATTTCGTTTTTAATTTGAAATAATTAATTAAAATAATGGCAAATTGAGGAATTTTGCATATAAAATAGTTCAAGGCTAGTTAATTTGGAGTTTAACCCGAAAAACCATGATTAATTATTTATCTATACATTTTAGACTCGAAACCACACCCTGCTTATCATGTTTGACAGTTTACAATCCGGTGCTAATTTTGCCGAGTAATCCAAAAATAATTAATTTTAAAATTTGCATCTAATAAAATTTGGTGTGTTACGTTTCAAGTTTTTATTGACAAGGAATCGTGTTTGGCATTTTTCGAGTATATTAATTTTGTGATTATGTTTTCATGATGGACTTATGATAAGGATTAAATTGATGATTATCATGATGATGATGATGGTAATTGATATAAATATTGGTTATTTTTGTTTCACGTTTCATTGAACAGTTAAAGTAATTTTGTTAAACTTAATCTTATTCTCGTATTATATCACATCGCTATCAAAAAACGATTTAACCTGCATTAAATGTAATTAGTTGAGTTACATTTTACCCATATTTGTGTTGTTTGTTTCCTAATATTTGATTTTCATAATTAATTCGTGTAAACATCCGTAATTCATTTTTAAAAACAAAAATCAAATAAAAATACCAGGCGTATCCATTATTAATTTATTATGTTTTTTTTTTGGTTCTCCTTTTTTTTGTTATTAGGTTTGTAACGACTATTAATATTTTGGACAAATATTTGTTTTGCTAATAAAATAAAATTAAATTGATGTTGTACAATGTTCTGAGTAGGGTATGGTCTTATCTATCATTTATTAAGCTTAATTTTACTGCATTAGCAATTGATTTGAGGGAAAAAAATTTCAAATATTTTGGGAATTTTTTGAGTCCGTACTTTTCAAGCATTACTAGGCTAGCTTAAGTCATTATGGTGAAAAACCTGAAAAGAAAATATTTGGTTTTGTCTTTTTCGGCCTTACAGGACTTGGAACCACATTGAACGTGGCTATGGATGGTCTGTAGAGCTATATCATGGCAGTTTCTTAAGAGGTAGTCAGGTCGCAACAAATTCATCCTCCAATTGCCAAATTCGCCAATCGCCAAAAAATGACAAATGCGCCAAATATGCAAAACGCCAATTGCGCCAAATTTTCCAAGCGCCAAATTCGTAAAATTTGTCGAACGCCAAATACAAAATTCGCCCAATGCCATATTCGCTCGATGCCAAATTCGCCAGATGCCAAATTTGCCAAATACAAAATTCGCACGATGCCGAATTCGCCAGATACCAAATTTGCCAGATGCCAAATTTACCAAATGCCAAATTCGCCAGATGCCAAATGCGCCAAAATAAAAAACGATTTTTTCCTTGGCAAGCGTCCTGACTTACCCCCTACGAATTCTCGATTTGCCACCTCAACATTAGGCCAATTTACAAAATGCACTTTTGAATATCATTCACTTTGAAATTCCCCAATTTTTTTATTATTATTAGCTTTAATAATAATGTGCCTGCTTCGATTTAAATGAAAGCAAAAAAAAAATAAGAAAAATGAGAAAAAGGTCATGAACAAACAAAACAAGACAAATTTTGGAAGTGAACCAACAGACAATACAAAAAAAAAGGCAACAAAAATTATTAATTTAAATTTATCTGAATATAAATAATCAGGAGAATGATTTTTTGTTGTTGTTGTAAAATTTGATTATTATGCTAATTAAATGAAATTTTGATAAAAGGTCCTCAAATCAAAGGTATCAGATAAAAAAAAATTATATTAATTTTAAAATTCATTTAAATCTCATGAATTTTCTCCTTGATTTGAGCATTTCTTATTAAAAGAAAAAAAAATAAATAATTTTAAAATGTGCTTGAAAGTTTTTTTTTTTGAAGAGTAAACACAAGAGCATTTTTTTCTTATTTTCATTATAATGAAAGTTTTTCGCGATATTACAAAGAAAAATATTGAAGTGGTTCAATGAGCTCTATTGAAATTAAGGGAAAATTGAAAAACAGTCTCACCATGATGATGAATAGTCTAGAAACTTTCAAGTGTTTTATTTTTTTTTTAAATTTAATGTCAAGATACTCAGATACTAGATAAAATTTTATTTTTTTTTTTCATTGTTTTTGTGTGTGTGTGTGTGTGTAACATAAGTGGATCGTATTCGTCTTTTTACATGCAAAGATAAGAACTTGAAAACTTTTCTTCTTTTAAAAATGAACTCTTGTGTTAACTCTCATGGAAATTTTTCTTTAAACGAATGTTTTTTAAAAAAATATTTTTTATTCATGTTTTTAAAAGAAAAAAATAAAATCCACTTTAAAAATTTGTCTGTCTTTATTATGATATTTTTTTTTTAAATTGTCTTTAAAACAAAAGGAATTTTGCTTTACGTTATTAAATGTAAAAAGATATCCTTTTATAATTTTTCCCCTTTTAAATTTTGTCATAGAACAAAAAAAATTGTATAGCATTGTTCAAGTACCATCATCATTCAGCTTTAATATTGTTTGTTAAAGTATTTTTTTTTATTTCGTTTTCTTTGGTTATTTGAAAATATTCTTCATTTATGACAATGCTTGAAAATAGACTGTATACAATTTTAATTTGAAAAAAGGGTATTTTTATGAATGAATGAAATATAAAAAAATTTAATGTTATCAGAAAATTTTTTATCTCTTCTTTTTTTCACTTATAACCCTTACAAAAATGTGTTTCAATTGAAGTGACACGAGAATATAATTAAATAAAATGACTGTAAAAGCACTTGTTTAATCAATTATTTGAAATTTGAGAAAAACAGAACTTGTAAATCGTTTTTATTGTTTGGTTAACTATCAAACGGTGGTTTGGTTACCGATGATCCTACGAATTGACTCAGTTGGAAGAATCACCGGCCGCAGAATAACGAGAGGACCAGATCATACTACAATACTTCAACTCAGATCGTACGAACGCGAAGTATAATGGAAGAAGAATTTTCGGATTCCATGAAATTTCGACGACTGTCTTAAGACAAATCCAATCATCGATTTAGCTGTAGCTTAACGGGTTGACTGATCATGATGTAAAAGACTAATTGACGATTTCTCTAAAATTCATTGAACATCAATATTAAAAAAAAACAATAAGAATAACTTTCAACTTTCTCTTTATCAATAATTTTCCTCATTAATCATTCATTTATTCGATTCCAGTTAATGCACACCAACATGATCATGAATAATAAAAAATATAAAAGAAAGATTAAGTCTTAATTAGATACTATTTTATTATTGTTATTATTTTTTCTCCCATTCTCCTATTAATGGTGATCGTTATTTCTTCTTATTATTAATACCCTCAATTTTACTATGAGCAAAAAAAACATAAACTAGAAGCTTATTCACGTAAAAACATAAAAAAAAAAATATTTAACATGAAATGTTACAACAAGCAAGTAAATAATAAAAAATATACAACAACCATAATAATTCTTAATACTCGAACACGTAAACATAATTTTGAACTTTGACTGGGCTTTGGTATATTTTTATATGTATTTTTTTTTCTTGGTATTTGGACGAACAACTATAAATAAACATCATAATGTTTAATATGGATGATGTATGAAGAGAAAAGCTAGTAAAATAAATAGTACTAAGTAAGTGCATTAATCATGATAATACGCGTTTGTTGTAAAATATTCTTTTTTTTTCATAGTCATGTGATTACCTTTTATAAGTCTTGCTTTTTAACCGTGTGATGTGAAAATATTTATTATCTATTATGATTACTCGCGTTTCAGTTTTTATTTATTTATAGCGCTGTATATTAATTTATATGAAGACATAAACAAAATTATTTTTACCTTTGTTTTGTTATTTTCTTGTCTGTTCATGTGTGATTTATATGATGGGAATTTAACATGTTGTGGAAAATTATTTAAAACAAAATAAAAGTTTTTCATTGTTTTTTTTGAGTTTCGTGGAGTTTTTATGGAAAATGTTTAAAATTCATTTAAATGTTATTTTTAAAATAAAAAGAGGGTAATTAAGAGTTTCTGTGAGTTTGTTTAAAGTTAGTCGCTTATAAAATTAAACGAAAAACGATTAGATTTGAAATTTATTCAAAGATGCTTTGAAATGATGTTTGAGTCGTGTGTGGTTCATAATCATTTTGCTAACTGGCATTTTTTTGTCAAATTTTCAGTGTGCGGTATCTAATTTTTTTAGGCCTACATTCCCTTAATTAGTCTATTTAGATAAAATTAATCAATGATATTAAATTTTAATTGAAATAACATGCTCCAATATGAAAGAGTGAGAAAATAATCACCATGTTGTGTTAAAATTAACACAAACATGAATTTCTCTAGAATTTTCTCATCGAAAAGCGATCAAATAATAACATGACATGAAACAATTTATAGAATAAATTTAAATTAGTTTGTTGTCAAAAATTTCAATCTATTTTTGGGTATTATGATGTCAATTTCGAGTCAAAATGAAATTTATAGGCCTGAAATGAAGAAAAATAACACGATAATATTTGACCTATGAAAATAAAGCACAAGCAAAACTTGTCCCTAATTAAGTCTTGATTTAATTTCCTTCATAATCATAATAATGAATTCCTTTTGAGGCTTGAGCTGTAATTAACATAACTTAGCATTAGCACAAAAGTCATTTCAGTTCAAGTAGTTGCCACTTACATTCATTTCATATGTGTGTGGTGTGTTTGTGAAAAAATGACAAAATATCATAAATATAACTCAACACCTTAAACATATTTATTATTATTTTCTTGTTATAGGAATTTATATTTTTTTTCTCTCTTCTTTAACACGGTATTAAAGCCATTAGTAGTAACAACAATCATTCAACAAACGGTCAATAAACCTTTATTATTCAGGATTATTACTTGTTTCAGTTTGTCTTTACACATGGTGTACTTTCCACTTTTCTAATAATTTATACACTGTGTACATGTAATGCTGTGTGTGTGTGTGTTAAAAGTAAATTAATTCATATATCACTTACTTACGACCGAGAGTGTTGTAATCTGAGAAATAAATTTGTCATATAAAATGATACAATACAGTCTTTAAATGTAATACACACACACCTTGTATATGTATATGTGTGTGTGTGTGTGGCAAGAATCATAATAATAATAGCCTTAAGGGTAATAAATGTACAGGAACAGGATCATAATATGAAGAAAAAAAGTGTATGAAAGTAAAACGATGGGAAATTATGTTTTTTTTTTCGTTTTTAATTTATTGGTGTATGATGGTGTTCAAGACTCAATGAAACTGTTCGTTTTCCATGATTTATTTACAACAGTTTCATGTTATTTTGAATTTATTATTTGCACAATGAACTACATTTATAATTAGTGTTTGAAGAAATTTCTGTCAATAACAAATCAACAAATATTTGTTTTGCGTCATAAATCAGTTTTGTTTTATTTTTAATAATATTTTAACTGTGACTGGAAAAAAAATATTATGGCTGAAATGTTTGTTTTGAACCGGATATTGATTTGTCTTTGCGCTATAAATATTTTCACGTAAAATAAATATTTTTAGTAGGTTATTGATTTTTTTTCATATATATTTTTGATTTCAGTTCGAATGAAATTGTTTTGAGTTGAGTTTTTGGAGCATAATGTGTGGAAATGTGTATGGACACACTTTTTTTTTGTAAAAATGATTGCAATCGCTAGAAAATCGATTAATCTCGAGAGCTTTTTCGATTTACATCGATTCGAAGCCACAGTGGTCCAAAATGCGTTAAAAATTCAAGGAAATATTTTTAACGGAATATCGGACCACTGTGGCTTTGTATCGTAATGTAATTCGAAAAAGCTCTCGAGATAAATCGATTTTCTAGCGATTGCAATTATTTTTACAAAAAAAAAATAGTGTGCTACAAAGAGCTACGAACCTATGAACTCAAAATTTGGACCACTGTGCATCGTTGCCTTTAAAATTAATTGGATCGTTTTGAATTTATAAATTTCCTGAAATTCGAGTTTTTTTTTTGAAATTCGGGCACTATACAAAAAAAACAGCGTCAGATCATCCAAAAATGAAGCAGGTTAAAATAATTTCAAATAAAATCTATCCCAGTGATTCACTGTTCCTGACATTTTCATGTCAAAAATTTAATTTTACTACTTTTTCAATTTAATTTTCTGATTAACTTCATTTTCACTCTTCTAAACTCTAACTCACAAGAAATATCATCATTACTCGTTTAATACAAAACCCTTTTTACAAACAAACACACACACACACAAAATGTGACTAAAACACTCACTTTCACTTCCTTACTAATAACAACATAATAAACATTTTTTTTTTCAAACTCATTAGCATAACACATTTACACACACACACACCGACAAACATACAAAACATATCCATTATTACTTGAAATTTACCGTTTAAATAACATTAAAAAAACATTTTAGTGAACCTTTTTTTTCTTCACTCGTCTTGTTCTCGTCTCATGTACATTTGACTGTAAGGATCTTTCTTCGTTTTCACTTTACTCTGAAAATGGTTGATACAAATTCTTGTTTTTTTTGTTTCTTTGGGTTAGATACACAGACTTGTCAAGTAAAATTTTCTCCATGTATGTAATGAAAACCATGTATGAATGTATGTAAAATGTAACGATTTTGACTTTGGAATGTGTGCTGTTTTTATTCGGGGTGTATTTATGCGTTATTTTAACTTTCTATAATGATGTGTCTAAACAATATATTTTTTGGTATAAACAGAAAACCATAACTAATATGATCTAAATGTGTATTACGCTGCTTGCTCGTGTGTGAAAATGAATTTCTCACATTTTTTCCCTTGTAAATTTCCCTTTAAATAAAAAAAAGTGAACAATTTGTTTATATTTATATTTTTATTTTTTTGGTTGAAAATCATAGGAGAGAGTTTCAGTTCATAGCATCGTCTTATATTTTGTATTTTTTTTCCAAGAACATATGTCTTGATATCCTAAATTTTTCATTTTAGCTATATCTTAGCTCACATACGTTAAATGTCAAATCCAAATATATATTTTTAAAGACAAGAAATATAAATATTTTTTTTTTGTTTTTCCTTTTTATCCTTTTCCTTTTTTTTATTATTTATTTTTGTAATTTAAGACGTATTCGCTCACACACACACACAGGCACACACTCTCACTTAAAGTAGTCTGTCTTTAATATGAGTCTGTTTAAACATGACTCCGTTGTTTGTTGTTGTTTTTTTTTATGTGTGTCATAAAAAATATCGTATAATTGATGTTTTATGTAAAAAAAAAAACAAAATATGAGAGTGTAAAAAGTGTTTAAAAAATGTGTGTGCTATAAAAATGCTTTTAAAAGTCAAATCAAGTCATGAGAATTAACTTGGGTAATTGCTTGTAAGTGTTGACATGAGTCTGTGCTTTGAACTTGATATGCTAAGACAAATATTGTGTGTTCATTTTAAGTTTTTAAAATGTTTTAATTGAGTTTTATTTGACTGAAATGTGATAATTAGAAGGGATTTGACGTACTTCGATGAAAAATGACTCAATTTTGTATGTGTGAAGTGTTTGATGGAGCTAAGGATCAGATTCAGCATTATGGGTCGGGTTTATTGACAGAAGTTCATTCACTCTAAGTTGAAAAATCTCTTTAAATCACCCTGCAGTGCTCGGTCATTTACCTTGAACACGAGATGCTTTGCTTGCCGCTTGCAGGATGAGTGCAGGGTGCATTGTCTCGCCTTGCGGAGTTTTTCAAAGCCACAAAATTTAAAGATTTTGAAGAGAATCGTGGAAATTTCAGTAATCATGGAGATTTCAATGACCTTGAAGAATGATAAGTTTTTCAGAATCTATGAAATTTCAAATATCGTTAAAAATCGCTGTAAAAGCCGAAGAAAAACATAAAATTTGCAGGAACTGAAAAATCACGAAATTTTGATAATATTTTGCGCCAAACCAAAAATGCGCTAAAAAAATAGAAAAATGAGAAATTCTAACCACTGGGCAGTTTAAAAAATTGCATTTCGATGGGACTTGTATCATTGAATGTTTTTTTTCAAAAACTTTAAAAATCGGGGACTTTTTTAAATTATTTTGAAAATGGCGAAGTTTTCAAAATGGTGGAATTTTCAAAATGACGGACGCCATTTTGATTTTTTTGAAAAAAAAATTACAAATATATGAAAAAAATTGAAAAATCGGACATTTTGCGCTTTTCACCGTTTTCAGGCTCTGGAGCCTAATCCCTGAGCCTTGAGTAAAGTTTATTTTAGTAAACTTCTCCATACAACAAAACAAATTATCAATTTTTTTTCAATTTTTAACCATTATCAACAGTTTTTAGGCTTTTGAGGCTCTTTAGCTGAGGGTCTTTGACCTTGAATCTATGAAATCCTTGGATTTTCAATCAAATTTCTTAAAAAAAGCAATTTATTTTTCAACATTTCATCAAAATTTCACTTCCCCCTTTATTTTCAGCATTTAAAAATAAAGCAAATTTTACTTGGATTCAGATTTTTTAAATTTCAACTGAAATGTACAAAAAATACTAGGAAAATATTTTTTTTTATCTTGATTCCATTTGACTTGAGGCCTTCTTTTAATTTTTCATTTTTTTCCTGTAACATTTTTTTTCATTTTTTTTTAAATCTCTGTTTAAGACACACTCGTGCTTCCTTGAATTAAGGCAAGGTATTTTGCCTCTTCTCAAATCTCAACCTAATTTAATATTTGTTAAAAAAATTACACGTTTATTTTCATTTTTTCCCATACACATACACAAAATTTATAATAAAATATGTTGCGTCATTGTGATCATCACTCCATAAAATTTCAATTTAAATTTCATCATTTATTATCGTTAACGTATCAGTAAATTTGTAAATTTTTAAATGAAATTTAATTTTTTTATTAAAAAAAAAAATATTTTCTTATGAAAATTACATGTGTATTTAAAATATTTTCGTCTCACATCGTAGTGGGAGGAAACGTAAAATAAATATTTTTTTTCGCTTGCACGAGCTAATTTTACTTTTAATTTCATATGAAAGCCTTGAGGAAACTTCAAGGAAAAACTTTCAGTGTCTGTTTTGGAATACTTTGAATTGTTTAAGATGAGTTTGACCTTGAAATGTCCCTTTTTGATGTGATTTCACATGAAAAAGATAATTATCATTGATATGAAAAGAAGTGACGCCAAAATGAAATTTTTACTGTGAAAAAGTTTCATCAATTAATTTCACTTAGTGAAATTCACAATCATAACACTTTCTTAGTTCATTCATTGGAGTAAACAATTAAAATAAAATATAAAAGCCACATAAATTTCCATTTCCGTTTCTTTACTTTTCGTTTTGTTTTTAATTTTTTTTTTTTGTGTGTGTGTGCTCCTTTCTTTGGATTATTGTTAAATTGTGACTAAGACAAGCATGAAATGTGAGTGAGAGAAACTCGCAAAAATATTTTTGGCCTTTATCATCGCCACAATTAATAAAAGAGACATTTGTCTTTCCTTCTTTCATTTCATTTTATTTTATTTTTTTTTGTTTTCCTTGGTCATGGTATTTCATTTTTATCCACACATTTACTCATTTTATCGCGTTTAATTTGTGTCCTCTTGTCTTTTATTCCATTTAATTTTTATCATCGCATGCTTGCTGCTTATTTATGTAATAACACGAAAAATGTAAAAAAAAAAAATAAATTACTACAAGACATTTTTTTTCTTTTTGAGACAAACGAAAAATAAACAAAAGACCGACATCATAACACAAACACACACACACACAATGACATTCGAATTATCATCTAAATTGTTTTAACATCAGCAGCACAAGTGCAGAAAGAGAGATAATAAGCATGAAAATACTGGCGCACTCAAGCACATACACATAATCAAACAAGAAGAAAAAAAAACAATAATAAAAGAATAAAGAATATAAAAAAAAACATAAATGGGTATTATTGTCCTTAAAATAGAGGCCATTACTGATGTCAGATTTGAATATTTTTTTTTCTTTCTTATTTTTTTGTGTTGAGTTACTTGTGTTATTTATACATTTTTATATTGTTCCTTTTCATTGGAGGTTTATTTGTTCACATTTAATCTAGGAATTTTCCCTCGTTATTATTTCGAAGAGTTGACAGAGAGTCAGAGCAAAAAACAGTAAAATAAATGAATGTTTAAGTAACAGTGAGGATATAAATAAAAAAAAAACAAAAGAAAAGCAAAAAAAAATACATTATTTCTTTTATCATATTTTTATTTTATATTTTATATGGCTCATAATTTTTGTGTTTTATCCGGATATCATTTTCTTTTCTTTTCTTTGCATATCTTTTATTATTTATTGTGCTTGATTAATAAAACGTGTTATTTTTTTTTTGGTAAAAGGTTAATTCCATTCAAATTAGTTAGTAACTAAAAAACTAAAATATGCGGATGTTTGATGTGTTGTTTTGATATTGAATTACTGTAAGTTGAATGAGCTTGTGGCTCGTGTTGAATTCGTGAGAAGTCAAAATATATTATGACTTGACATCAGAGGTCCTCCTGAAGGCCAATTCACATTGATGTCTTTTTGGTTTACGGTTGACACACTCTAAGTTTTAAATGCCCCGCAGACCAACCCACATAATATACATTCACTAAAAGAGTGCCTATAATACTCGAATTTTTTGTTTCAAATCAACTGGAAATGCGATAAAATGTCCTGTAAGCGTCAACCAAAGATTTCCGTCTAAGGACCAAATCCAATATGTACTGCGTGGCGTTTTCACTGCAGTATACTGCTTTTTTCCCCCAAGATACCTTAAAACCAGGCATTCAACCTAGAGTAGAGTAAGGTAAGATCTACAAGAATCTACAGTGGAAGCACTGATATCTGACTGGTTTTGGCTCGAAAGTACCCAGAGTGAGATTTCGATCCACCATAAATCCTAGTTATGTAAATTGATACTCACTATGTATTGGTGCCCCTAGAGCATGCATATCTCATGGAGAAAGACAACTAGCCTATGTAGGACCCAAATACTTCAATCAGCTTCCAACTGACTTGAGGAGAATAAGTAACTCTTCCAAATTCAGTCGTTAACTTAAATCACACCTATTGCTACCAAGCCCCCTTTTGAAGCATTTGTAACTTTCTCTAGGCCACAATAGGACTCTTTGAGTCCGCGGTAGCGCCCTTGTAAAACCTAACTAACCTAACTTCCTCTATTTCTTCTAATCTTCATTTAAGAATACTTCTGATCATTTTAAAGTGATTAACTGGACGTTTGCTATTAAATTCTTAATCAAAAACCTCGTGAATTTCTCGCCATCTGGTTGGAGGACTTGCACCTAGTGAGAGTCTTACTCAAACGAAAGCGCCTCATCCCAGTTGGTTCAACAAGCTGAGAGTAAGTAATTTTGAACAATTAAAACTCGTAAAGTCTACGTCTACTGACTGGAGGACTTGCAAGACTTGAGGCAAGTACTTCAGGTTCTGCTGGTATCCCGGGACTGATGATCCTACAGCGGTATTTTTGATAAATATTTTTTATTGAATTACCAATTGAATTTTCAGGGTGAAACCAGTAGTGTTCCTAGTCTACAGAACCATACTTTGACCTATACGGTCTTTTGCTTGTTTTTTTTAAACAGCGTTAAACGTCTGATAGAACTTTATTGTTCTATGAGCTAAGATTTAAATGGCGCGCCATGGCGTTAGCATCGTTAGGTTTAATTATTTAGTTTTTTTTTTTCTTCATCATTGAAAAGGTGTCGCTTATCATTGAAAAGGTGTCGACAATCATTGAAAAATGTCGCCAATCAATAAAAAGATAAAAAAACGTTACCTGACCAAAATGATCGACTTACTTAAAATGGCCGCTTGTTGTGGCCAAAAAATTGAGAAACAATGCAATGCAAACTTTTAGTTGTTGTTTGTTTTTTGATAAAAGTTCCTCATTTACCTTTGTGCATAACTAAAACATCTTCAACGAATTGTGTAATGGAGACGCCTTGCATTTTACAAAATATTTCATATTCAATTAATAAAATTAATTAATTTTAACATTATTTCCTTTTTTTCAGGAACAAAATTCAGTCAGCTAGCTTCAGTAACACACCTAATTAAATGTTGAGTACATAAAAATATCAATTTACTTAATGACACTTTGACTATTATCTGAAAAAAAAAACACAAAGTGAAGTAAAAATAATTAATTTAATGTAACATGTCGTTAAAAAATTATGTATAATTATAATGATTGATAGATAAAGTGTCAAAACCTTGATATAAATCAATAAAAGTTCTGAAGTCGTAAATAAATTTATTGGAAAATAAATCAAAAATTCAATTTAATTCCTTAAATTGATGCGAACATGAAAGTAAAATCCTAATTGATATACAACAAAATTTCAAGTAAGAAGAAAAAGAACAACAAATTTTGATAATATCGATTACAATGAAATGAAATTGGAGTAATCTTCTCAAGTGTAATATCTCAATTTTGAATTGATTGCAAATAATAAGTGAAATTATCGAGATAAATTGAAATCAAAAGCACTCTTCAAAATGTTGGAATTACGAATAATTATCTTGTGTCTACCATCGATACTGCTAGCAACAACACTTGAACCAGGTAAGTTCAATTATAATTTTCAATGAATTTGAAAGGATTTTGTTTCATTTAAGAAAATTCATCTCAATTAGTAATGATGATGATTTTCAAGTGAAATTTGAACATCAAATTTAGATCATGATGATGATGAAGCTCATGAAATTTTAATATTGACAGAAATTTTATGATTTTTGAAAATTCGAGGTGCTTCAAAAATTTTACTTCTTGAGAATTTTTTTAAACTTAAATTGATTGCATAAAATTTTTCACCGTTAATTTAAAACTGAAAACCAATTAACCAAAATCCATGTTAAATTCATAGAAAATTGCATTGAAACAACAATTTAGTACGCATTTAATCACTTAATTGACCAAATATTCAAAAATGCAGCACAATTTTCCAAGAAATCACTAATAAATGTAACAAATGCAACCTAAAAAAATGTTGTAAATAACTCTTCGTGTCAATTGCACTCCATTTGAAATGATACACCAAAAAAAAAAAATAAAAATGAAACAACAATTAAACTTTTCCAATAAAAAAAACTACCAGTCAAATTATAAACTTTTTATTATTATTATTGTCATTTTATGAAAAAATGTCAAAACGGCATGTGACTGTGTGACAAAAGAACAATAAAAGTTTAAAAATGCTGCCAAAAAAATATTCTCTCTCTTTTTATATATTGACTCGTTATACCTTTAACTGCATTTGTGCATTTTTTTTTTGATATTTTCAACTAAACACGCTGTGAAATGAGACTGCGAGTTCATTATTATGAGAATGAGTGGAAAAAAAAATTAAAATTAAGAATGGTGACTACGTGGCACAAACAAACCAAAAAAATAGTTAATACTGAAATTGTGTCATGTCGAGTGCAGTTATCATTTCATTTTTATTTTAAACTGGCGCGTTGTTGTCACGATGTGGTATTTTCATTTTTATTGTATTTTTATTTAAATTAAAATGAAAAAAAGAAATTTTTGGTTTTGTGCAATAATTTTAAATAAAAAAGGTCACTTAATGAAAATATCAAAACCATTTCAAGGAAATTGAATTATTGAAAGGAATTTTTTTGACGCTGTTTCTGCCACTCTCACAATTGCCTTGAAAAAAATATTTTTATATTAAAAGCACTTCTCAGTAAAAAGATTATCTCCCTCTTGGGATATAAACGGTTTTTTATTATCATAATACTTTCATCGCACTTCAATCAAGGTCATCACATTTTTTTATGTCATTTAATTCATTTTTTTTTCTTATTTGATTTAAAATGTTGACTTGACAAGAAATCTCACTCCAAATGCAGCTCATTCACTACATGGGACATAGAGAAATTTTTATTTCAGATCATCTTTTTTTTACGATGACATTGATACACTGTGCTGTGACACACACACACACACATGTATAAATGAAAAGGATGTTGATGATGATTTTGATAGTATAACAAAACACTAATATATCATGTCACTCGCAAACGTTTACGCCTGCTGTTCAAAATACATTAAGTAAATTGTGATCTATCAAATTATTACATTTTTTTTCTATATTGATATTATTTTGTTATTTTTTGTCATACTGATACCATTTTTATGATGTGTATATGATATGTATTTGATTATTCATGCTGCGTTGAATTTCTATTGCCTCAAGTGTTGTGATATGTCATTCATCAAATTCAATGCGAATAATAAAAGGAAATTTCCAAGAAATTTTTCTCTATGACACAGTTTGCTTGGAAATCATCAATTGCCCTGGATTTTTTATAAACTTTATTGTAATTTTTTTACATTTAACATTGTGTAACAGTTCTAAAATTAAACTTACCTGTGAAAAAGAAACATTAAAAGGACTCGTAATTAAAATTTAATGATTCTATGATCAAAGCAAAAGTCAAATATGAAAAAAAAGTGAAATAATGGAAGACTTCATTTCAACATAAACTCAATTTTTAACTACAATTGTATGCATTTGATGTGGTTTTGGAAAAAATGCTCCATCGGTGTCGGTCTGTCTATATGAAATTTTATTGTACAAAAATCAGTTACATAAATTCAAATTTATTGATGACAATGCGCTTTTGAATCTTTGTTTCAAGATTACGTTTAATTTTTTTACAATTCAACTTGATTCTCTGCTCTCATAATTCTCATAGTTTAACACTTAAATATGTATGTCAAACATCAAACAAAATAATAGTGAAAATAGGCGTCAAATATATGGCTCAAATTAAACAAAGTTGTTTGAAAACTATAAACTAGTGTGAAAATTTTTCTAAAAAGAATGAAATTATTCTCATAAATGAAATATGAAAGTGCATTTTTGGGGCAAATTCAATTGAATTATTCTTCTCATTTTTATGTTAAACTCTCGTTCCTCTCGAAATTTTTTGGTATCTTTCTCTCGCTATTTTTATCTTTAGCTCTTTTCTCTCGCTATTTTTATCTTCAGCTCTTTTCTCTCGCTATTTTTATCTTTAGCTCTTTTCTCTCGCTATTTTTATCTTCAGCTCTTTTCTCTCGCCATTTTTATCTTCAGCTCTTTTCTCTCGCTATTTTTATCTTCAGCTCTTTTCTCTCGCTATTTTTATCTCCAGCTCTTTGCTCTCGCTATTTTTATCTTCAGCTCTATTCTCTCGCTATTTTTATCTTCAGCTCTTTTCTCTCGCTATTTTTATCTTCAGCTCTTTTCTCTCGCTATTTTTATCTTTAGCTCTTTTCTCTCGCTATTTTTATCTTCAGCTCTTTTCTCTCGCTAATTTTATCTCCAGCTCTTTGCTCTCGCTATTTTTATCTTCAGCTCTATTCTCTCGCCATTTTTATCTTCAGCTCTTTTCTCTCGCCATTTTTATCTTCAGCTCTTTTCTCTCGCTATTTTTATCTTCAGCTCTTTTCTCTCGCCATTTTTATCTTCAGCTCTTTGCTCTCGCTATTTTTATCTTCAGCTCTTTTCTCTCGCTATTTTTATCTTTAGCTCTTTTCTCTCGCTATTTTTATCTTCAGCTCTTTTCTCTCGCTAATTTTATCTCCAGCTCTTTGCTCTCGCTATTTTTATCTTCAGCTCTATTCTCTCGCCATTTTTATCTTCAGCTCTTTTCTCTCGCCATTTTTATCTTCAGCTCTTTTCTTTCGCTATTTTTATCTTTAGCTCTTTTCTCTCTCTATTTTTATCTTTAGCTCTTTTCTCTCGCTATTTTTATCTTCAGCTCTTTTCTCTCGCCATTTTTATCTTCAGCTCTTTTCTCTCGCTATTTTTATCTTTAACTCTTTTCTCTCGCTATTTTTATCTTCAGCTCTTTTCTCTCGCTCTTTTTTTTAACAAATGTTTTTTCTATTTTATTTGAATTTTTTATTTGAGAGAGTGATATCTGAGTCTCTAATCAGAGTTTTTATTATTTGTTTTTTCTTTTACAAGTAAGGCATAAAAGAGCTTTTTCCCATATTTACATTAAATCCACCTACGTGCATTCAAAAAAAATTAAACAAAAACGACTTTTGACATAATTATTATTAAAGCATGCTATTAAAAATTCATAATTTGCGAATGTACTTCACACACACTCTACTTGTAATAAAAAAAAATATATATACAAATAAAAAAGTCACGGCATCCATCCATGGATATTTAAAATCCAGAGTAAAGGAAATTTTTTTTCTACAGAAAAAAGGATACAATAAAAAATAAAATAATGCTTGCGTGAGTGTTTTTTTTTTCCACTTTTTATCGTTCACAGCCTCGTTTACAGCTCTAAAACTCAAACGATATTTTATTTTTACATTTAGAGTACCCATGAAAATGATTTAGATGAAAAAATATTAAAAAATCGAAATTCAATGCAATTTAAATTGAATTCTTTTTAACTATTCATTATTTAATTAGTTCTTGATGATATTCGTTAAAAATTGTATCAATTACATTGAATTACTTTGATTTTATTTCAATTTCAAGCTCAAATTCAGAGAAAACCGCTTGCAGTATTCCAAGAATTAAATTTTCGCATTATTTGCGGTCAGTGACTTTCATACATGAAAATCTCATTTAAAATTACATTACAAAAAATTTATATCATAAATGAAAATGAAAAAAAAATCACGATAATTTATTAAAATACAAATTGAATTTAAATCATGATTTTACTTCATTCCTTCATATTTCGTGTCTAGAAAATTTTTTGCCAGCATATTACATTGCATACCATCAAAATTTATGCTTGATTCCCATGAGCAATGAACATTAAAATAATAAAAATGAAAAAATGAAACGAGTTAAAAATTCTGTTACATATTCACATACACAAACACACACACACATGAATAACTTGTGGAATTGATTGCATTTTCATTATTATTTATGATTCAATTTTACGTTTTAATGCTTTTACATTTTTTTAACATGATTCATGGAATTCATATCAAAATGAAAATGAATTAAATTATCCATGGAAAAATAGTTTTATGTGCAATTTATGTGATGTAATTTAAAATAAAATTATTTTTATTTTTTGAAATTTGAACGAATTCTGTAAATGAATTCACAAAAACTGTCAATTTAAATGGAATAATTAATTGAATGAATTTCTCTCAAATCATTTTTTATTAACGCTTGTCTAATTTTCCAGTTGTAAATAATAAATAAATGATAATAATAAAAAATTCCAACCAACACGACGATAACAATCGAAACATCATCAACAACAACAATATTGACCTAGTCTACATTTATGTCCAATTTATATGTTCGATGATAAAAGAAGGAAAAAATGAGTGTGCAAGCAGAAAATAAAAATCATATTTAACGAACTTATATTGTATGGGGCATATTTTTTATTATGAGAGGAGACAAAAATGACATGAACGTGACATCATAAATTATTAAATCGTTCAATTATTTCTTATTATACTGAATTTATATGGTTATTTTATTTTTTTTTTGCATTGGAGAACAAGAACACTAATGAAGACTTCTGTAAAATTTTATGGTTGATGGTATTCGATGTGAAATTTCCTTTAAATCACTGTGAAAAACAAGTTTGCATCGAAAAATTTTACTCAGTAGCTCAAGTGTTAAAATTTCCTGCGATTTTTTTTAAATTTTTAATAAATTTCTTAAAAAAATTAGTTTATGCATCTAAAATTCGTCGTATCAATGTGAATCGAAAAAGCTCCCCAGATAAATCAATTTTCTAGTGATTGAAATGATTTCCACGAAAAAAGGGGAAAGTAGCGACAAGTTACGGATCTAAAACGAAGAAAAAGATAAAATTCTAATAAAATTTACAATAACAGACGCTTTGTCCGCCGTAACTCTGTCATCGGAGCGAGGCCGATTTTTTTCTGTTGGATAAGGATTATTTATAACTTATTAGTTTTGAGATAACTCTCATGTATAGGGCTCCAAAGCCTTTAAAGCTTAAAAATGGTTAAAAATGTAAAAAAAAATGATGATTTAGTATTGTTGAATGGAAAAGTTTACTAAAATGAACTTTAACTCATTGGCTATGAGATGAGGCTCAGGGATTGGGCTCAAATATTAGGCTTCAGAGCATTCACAGCCTGAAAACGGTAGAAAATCCAAAATTCATTTCAAAATGGTGGTTTTTCAAAAAAGCATGAATCATGAATTGAAATTTAAAACACGTGTCCGTTTAAAATTCATGGAAAATTTGCCCACAATCATTTGAAAATGATACCTTTCAACAAAATTATTTCATCCCACATTTCAGATCAAAATTCCGATTTTTCAATGTATTCGATCAAGGTATCTCAAGGTATTCTTTTCCTTGTATTTACTTGATTTACCTTTAATCTTAATCATAATTGAAAATATAATTAATAGTAATTAAAATGAAAAAGGTTAAATAAACATTTTTTTTAATGTATTTCTTGTATCACTTGAATCCCTGTTAGTTAAAATAAATGAATTTTTTTCTTTATTTGAAAACGATTAAAAAAGATTTTAAATGAGTTTGTTTGTTTTTTGTACCAAGGTATGTTTTAATAAGCAGTTTTTTTGTGTGAAGATGGATGAAAATGTAAGCAAGTAACCTTTTTTTTATTTTTAAAATAATTTTATTTTAATATTTATAACGTTTTTTTTTGTTTTTTAACTTTTTTTCTTTTCATAATTTTTTTCATACTTTATTTGAGCATTATTTTTTTTAAATATTAATCAACCAGATTACCTCAGGCAAGTTTGCAACATAAAAAGAGAGAAAAAATAAAAACCAACCTAACCTTTTTTATGTTAATTCGTATCTGGTTCCTTTCATATCACTTTTAAACAGGTTTTGGCAGAAAAATTGAGCTATAATGGACCATTACGTCATTTTTAAGGGTACTCAATTTGAGTTTCTTAAATGACAGTACCGAAATTACCACTGTGAAGGTAGCACCGGTGCAATTTTGTTTTCGAAATTTAGTTTTCGAAAATCTGAAATAAAAATTTTACCGCTGTTATTTGTTTTTTGTAGCCGAGAAACCTTCATATAGCTTAACCCATTACCGGCCTCTGGTCGATTTTTCTTAACTTTTGTCGTAGGTAGTAGTTTTGAATCAAAGCTGATTCAAATCGAAGACCAACGTTGTTTCTATGACTTGCTGCATTCTCGCAAAACCTCTAACTTACAATTTTTGCTGACCTTGTTCATATTTGAAAATTAATGCTACCGATAAGCTGTAAGAGGTTCTTAAGGCTCTAAAAACCTCATTACAGAACCAAAATTTCAGTTTCAAATTTTCGAAAATCAAATTTCGAATTTTAGAAAAAAAATTTACTGGTGAATTTTTGACATATGAAAATTTTCTGTTTCAATGATTTCTCTTGGAGTGTGATACAAAAAAAATCAATTTGATGGAGGCGCCTGGTAATGACATCCAAGTCAATCTCTCCAATAAAATTTTTATCTAAAAAAAATAGTTTTATTTTAATCGAAAAAATGCGCTTGCAAACGAAATTTAAAGTCATCGGTCACTATTTTTTTCATTTACTTGGCTCGTTCACATCATGTCAGTTTAATTTGAATTGAAAAAAGTTCAAAAAGAAATTAAAATTACAAAGTCAAGTTATATGAATGGAAAACAATTTAACTTTTATCTGAAGTTTAAAGTTAAAACTATTTATAACAATTTTTCATAACCATAAACAATTATCAACGAAAAATACTCTGATTCACTAAAAATTAAAGACCACAATCAAAAAATGAATTGCAATACAATAAAAATTCTAAAATTATTTACATTTTCAACCACAAAACGTTCTTTTTATTATCCACGAATAAAAGTAAATTTCTGTATTCAATTATTTCCTTTTATATCCAATTTTATCTTATCAATGCCATTTAAAACGTAGCTTAATATGCACATTTCTACAATAACATTCCTCTTTCTTATTTTTCAATACGATTTTGATTCAATCTTTCATTCAAGAAATGACACAAAATTTTCCTAATAAAAGGAAGAAAGAAAAAAAAACAATATTTTATAATAAACAACAGCTGTGTTTTGTCCCATTTAGCCGCATTTTGATTCAAATTGTACTCCTACGCGTATGTGTATGTCATTGTGTGTGTGTGTATCTCGGTTCATGTCACTTAAAAATTTTTTGAATGTATCAATTCAATGTTCGTTCATTCAAATTACGCACCCAATTTAAAAGGAGAAAATGAAAAAATAAAATAAAAATATATCCTTCAGACTTGTTTCATTTTATTTTATTTTATTTTTTTTTTGTGTGTCATATTCCCACAATTATATTTTTTTTCCACACAAAATATGACAAAGACAGAGTACTTTCCATGCCAGTGCTGGTACAATTCAGCTCAAATTTATTCTATTTTTAAATACATCAAATTTTATTTCTTCTTCTTCTTTCACTTCCTTTCCTTTCCTTTTATTTTCATTGTCATTCAATATTATTATTATCAGACATTTTCTTTGACTAAATGGAGCTTTACAAACATTTAACATTTAAGGGAATAAATGAATAAAACATAATGAGATAAGGAAGAAAAATATAAATTGTGTCAGATATTTTTAGACACCTTTTATCAAAAAAAAAGTGAAAAAAAAGGAAAATTAATAAAAAATAAACATCTGAATCAATTAAAATGAGTGATGTGATTTAATACAAGAAAAAATACCAGGCGTTTCCATTTTTTAAATTTTATTACAATGAAATTTCCATTTTTACAATGGATTTAGCGCATTACTCGAAAATGCCGATATTGTGGGCGGTTATGTTGTCCGTCCGTCCATGTCAATGTCGCCAATCATTGAAAAATTTCAACAATCATTGAAAAAATGTGATCAATCTTTTAAAAAATGTCGCTTATCATTAAAAAATGAAGCCAATCATTGACAATTTTCGCTGTCTTACAAAAAAACGATATAAACGATATAAAATCCAAAAAACGGTAAAAACGATATTTTTTGAAAATTTCGTATAGAAATCGTATAAAGCATAGAAATGCGCTCGAGTATATCGTTCACGACCACATTTTAAATTTTTTCATTGAGACTATGAATTTTTTTATCAAATTACACATTTTACTGTTTGTAAGCTCTTTGTGGTTATTTTTTTATTTATCTGCTCTTGTTTGAAAAAAAAAATTCTCTGGTGTCACATTAAATATACGAGGCGTTAAATTTTTAATATTGATCTTCTTCTACATTCACACACACACACATGTTCTTATATTTGAAAGTTTTATATCACATTTCAACATTTTCACAAACATACTTTTTGTTGCTCGATTCAATGATAAAATTGTGAACTTTTCGTTGAATTGCTTTGTATTTGCGTTTGAAATTGCAATGATGATCATATTTTATTACACTAGAAACAGAGTTATTGCAAAAAAAGGGATTAATGTTTCTTATAAATGTAGGTGTGTGTGTTTATGTATGTTAAAAAGGCGGTTAGACAGTTTTTGTTGAAATGAAATGAGCATACAACAAAATAAAATGAGCACAGATGTGCGCTCATGAGAATCGAATTATATCATTTATTTGGTGGCATAACATTTTTTTTTTGCTTTTTCTTATCGTTTTGTATTATTATGGGACGAAAACGATGATATTAAAATAAAAAAGGAGAAAAAAAAGAATGAAAAAAAAGTGATTACACATGAAAATTGGTAATAAAAAAGTTTGATTGAGAATTAATGTTTGTTGATGTTGAACCATTTTATGTTCTCCTTTTTTTTATCTTGACTGCCTCCTTTTAATATCGAACGAACATTGATTTTTTTTTTCATTTAATCTGAAAAAAAATTTAATGGCCCAAACAAAATCATGAGCGAACCACAAGGAAAAAAAACTTGAAGAAATTGAATAAAAAAGAAAATTTAATTAACAGATTTTTTGTGGTTCGATTCAGTTCACTTGCCTGTATTAACAAAAAATCTAAGTTCAAAGAATGATGGGACAAAAAACAGATTTGAATAATTAATCGAAGCAAAAGTAACACGTAATTGAATTAAACGGCCTTAAATGACTTTGTGTCCTTAATCACAATAAAATCACAAAAGACATACAAAAAAAAACGAAAAAAAAGGTAAAATACAAATTTTGATCATTTTCTCTATTAATTTAGTGCTAAAAGTCACAAATTGCCTTCTAAATGCCTATGAGCATGAAATACGCTAAAAATTATAATCTAAATCACTAGAGAGAAGATGAAACTCCATCTATCTAATCCCTCATACATTAAATTGCTGTTTTGAAACAAAAATGCTAATTTTAAATCGTTCCTCCGCAACATTCCATTTTTCTCATCGCAAATTGCAATTCCCTTTCATTCATGCATTTCACGATAAAACTTTAAATAAAAACACTGTCAATTCAAAACCAGTGCGAAATGCCAGAGGTACCTCAGTCAGTGGCGGATTGGCCATACGGGCCATTTGTCAAATTCCAGAAAGGCCGCAATCGATCGTCTTGTGAAAGTAAGGCTTAGCGTAAATTTAAAAGAAAATTAAAGGTCTGTTAGTAATTTTCAATACGCTCTTGACCTCTGTGGGGGACGTGTGGGGCATGGGGGGAATAAATAGGGTCTTTTTTTTCAATATTTGATGTCCTTAAGATCAAATCAGATTTAAAAGACGGCTTTTAATCGAGGAGACCACAATAGGATTCTTTGAGACAGTGGTCGTGCCCTTGAAATAACTTACCCTAAGCTTACACTCAGGTCATCAGCTGGGCCCATTGTGCATTAGCGTTATCCTTATCAGAGGGTCTTAGCTTTTTTTCTGTCATCCCAAACAGTCGCCACCTTTATCTAGCCTTTAACTCAAATTCAGCAGTCGTTAAAAGGAACATCATTTGAGATTTTAAACTTTCATGACCCCAGCGAGCATTGAATTGGCAACCCTTGACCTTGATACGTGATACTTGTGTTCACGCCAACCACTGCAATGTACACTCCCCAAATTGATGTCCTTGAAGTTTTTTTATCACTGATTCAAATGAGCACCAGTCAAAAATCCCAGTAGTTTTGGATTGAAAGTGTACAACGCAGTATTTTATATGTAACTTTTTTTTCTCATTTCATTTCACTGTGATTTTAAATGAGATACGAAATCTAACAAATCTCTTTCGTTATTTTATTTTACTTTACTTTTATATTAATGGCATATAGGTTGGGTTGGGTTTTTAGTTTTGGTTTTGAACTGTCTCATGTTGCAAAACGATAAAATATGACACAAACACTATATAAAATAAGACAGTGACTGTGACTGTGTGAATTGAAACTAAGAAGAATAGATGAAATTTATGCATAGGGATATAAATCCTCCTATTTATGGTAATTTTGTGTGTGTGTGTATGTGTGTGTTGCTAACCATATCTTGATTCTATTGAAATAATTTTATCGCTGATAAATTGCAAAATGTATCGAATGTAAATCAAAGCTTTTAAAATTTGTTGGAATTTATGGAATGGAAATAAATGAAATTTATCTGAGATTTTTCTAAGAGTTTTGTATCTTAAACAGACTGTAAAACCTTTTAATGCTATTTTTGTATTGCGAAATTGTAAATTTAAGGATAACAAGACATTAATTTATTACAAGATTTATTAATAAAAATGCATTGAATGTAACGATGAATGACTGGAATAGTTTTTTTTTAAATGTAAGTGAATTTCGTTCTGAGTGTTTTGAATTTTTTCCTCATATTTTTGGTTTTTATTTCGTAATTTTGTGAATTTTATGAATTTGGTCTTGAATTGTGTGAATTTGATCCTCAATTTTATGAATTTAGTCTTGAATTGTGTGAATTTGATCCTCAATCTTATTAATTTGGTCCTGAATCTTATGAATTTCGTCCCAAATCTTATGAATTTGGTCCTCAATCTTATGAATTTGGTCTTGAATTTTTTAAATTTGGTATTGAATTTTGTGAATTTGGTCCTTAATATAATGAATTTGATTCACAGTTTTCCCTGAAATTCAAAAATTTTGTCATAGTCTTATTACAAATCCTATTTTTTCTTCTCTAAAGTTCTATGCTTCATATAATTTTCTTTAAAAATAATATAAAATGTAAATGATTTGCTTTGTTATTGTGCATCAATTCAAAAAGAAACCTACACACTCCCTCTCCATTTTCTAAAACTTGTCTGAAACAGAAAACTTTTGCAAAATTTTGTGAAACTTTTCTCATACTTTTGTAAAGTGACTTGAGTATGACACTTCATTATGCAATAACATTTTCATATGATTAAAATACTCAAATACACAATGAAACAACACAAAATTTGTTACTCGACTTTTCTTTCTATATTTATCTGAAACATATATAATTTTGCTTACAATGAAATACATTTTAATACAAAAATAATAATAAAATGGGAAAAACAGAACACTCCTGTCGCTCAAATTACGTTCAAACTATAAATAACAATTTATGTGTGGGTGTGTGTGTGAGTATTGTTAACATGTGTATTTTTGTGAGTAGTTCTGTTTCGAAAATTCATTCACAAAACAAAAGTTTTTAACATACGTTGACAGAGATGGGGAGATGAAATTTCAATTAATATGTAAAATGCAAAAAAATTTCATTTCATGATCAGAAATCACATTTTAAAATGATTTTCAATTCCACTGATTTCAGTTCAACGACTTCCAAAGGGATCTCACCTTTTTTTGTTATTTTGATAAACATTTACCATGATATCAAAAAATTTATGACATTAATAAAGTATATCATACAAAGTGAGTCATGAACCATGATGATGATGATTTTCATGAAGAGAAGCCTGAAGAGATAAAATGTAAATTATAAAATAATAATAATAATAAAATAATTTAATGTGTAACAAATGTTTAAAAGTTATCGTAATTGTATGTTCATGCGGAAAAATAAATAATAATAATAAGAGAGAAAATATGTGAAATGTTTTCTGATTTTGACATTTTGAATTATAATGTTTCCAGTTTTGTTACCAAAAGTTATAATTTTTCAGTTGTATTGTTTTGTGCATTATACAGGGAAAATTAACAAGGAAACGATATTATTTGTTGAGGTTTTTTAGAAATTAAAAATATGGTTTGAATTATAATTTGCAGAAAGTTTACGAAAAGTGATACTAAATTAGTTTAAATTATTTTTTAAATGAAAATCGGTTTATGATGACTTTTGGTGAACAGTTTGACATGTTTTGGCAACTCTTCAATCAATTCAGCCATTTTGAGTGAATCAGCCATTTTGAGCTAATCAGCCATTTTGAGATAATCAGCCACTTTTCAACTATTCAGTCATTTTGAACTAATCAGCTATTTTGAGCCAATCAGATATTTTGAACTAATCAGCTATTTTGAGCCAATCAGATATTTTGAACAAAACAGCCATTTTGAACTAATCAGCTATTTTAAGGCAATCAGCCATTTTGAGCAAATCAGCCATTTTGAACTTATCAGCTATTTTGAGCCAATCAGCCATTTTGAACTTATCAGCTATTTTGAACCAATCAAATATTTTGAGCAAAACAGCCATTTTAAACTAATCAGCTATTTTGAGGCAATCAGCCATTTTGAGCAAATCAGCCAAATTGAGCAAATCACTTAAAATCACAATTCAAAAAGAGGCAAATTAACTTTAAAGAGTTCAAATTTTTCAAATACAAATTATGACCATAAAAGGCACCCATCATTAAAGAAATAAATTTCATTAAGGCGAAAAATATCCTCAGGGGCATCACGTTTAATAATTATCCTTGTTTTCACCTGTATGATTCTCCTTCCTCCTTCAAAACAAAATCTTTTATATTGAAATTCAATATCTTAGGTAAAGTCAATCCTTATGTGTTTGAACACACACATTGCCTTAAGGCTTCACTCAAGTTATAATTCAGGTTAAGAAGAAAATATGGTTCATTGAAATAAAATAAAATACAAATCTTAGCATGATGAAATGAATCACACCACAGTAATTTTCATGCCTTTTGGGTGTTGTCTCGACTAAGAAAAGGCTTGAATTTCATATGTTATGAGTTTGTTACAAAAATTTTCATATAAGTGAATGCTCATTCCTTCATGCCATGACAGCCTAAGAAGGTGAAACAAATAAAATCCAAAGGGCATCTCTAAATACAAATATTATACATGTAACACTAACTCAGTCTTTTAAATGAATTTATCTGTTGCCTTGGTTAAGGTTTATCTCCTTAAATTCTTTTATTACATGGTAAAATTACATATTTTTTCCTGGAATTAGTTTGTTATGTGTTTTATCCTTATGTTTTTGTTGAGATTTTGGTTGTTAAACAAGATAATTTAAGGAAAATCATAGGATTATCCTTGGCAAGTCCCTTGAATATCCTTAAGAGACCAAATTTTATCCGTTATCTACATTTTTTTCCTTTTTCAAGGTTTTTCTTTCTTGTTTCTTTTACTCAGTTTATGATCATAGTCAAGAAAAAACAAGGAAATTAACTTCATTTTTCATTTAATACTTTTCTTTCTTCTTCATTTTTCTTCTCCAATTTTTTTTTTGGACATCATTAATATCATCATCATCATCAGCTAATTTAATATAACTTGAACAGACTTGAATTAAACTGCTCACATGTCTGATTTAAGCTGAGCTAAATAACATGACAAGACATTTTAATGAAAACTCAACTCAAAACACATGAATTTTATTAAATGTGATATTTTATTTATTATTATATTACTCTTGGTCTTTTTCATATCCATGTGAGTTTTAATACACACACACACACACATTCATTATTCATATAGATGTGAAGATAATTGGATTTATAATTGGATAACATATTCATGATTGCATGATGATGTTTAATAATAAAATAATATAATATGAAAAAATGGTGTATAAATAAATTCATCAAATTAAATGTCAGGAATGAATAAAATTTTTTTCCTTATGCTTATATTATTTGAAATGGTGGATTATGAAATGATGGATTATAATTATACAATTTTTTAATGAATTGTGTTTGGGAATTCGTGCATTAATATGTGACTAGATGTATAAGAGGTTCAAGGAGGAGTGTGTCACATTTCAAATGAAAAAGAAATTTCATCGTTAAAATATTTTTTTTTTAATGCTTCTTAGGAAAAAAAAGTTCATGGACCATTAGTAAGAAAAACAGTCACCCTTAAGGAAATTTTCTAATATTTTTTTTCAAGTAATTGTCGGTTATGGAGTTTTTGGTCTGACCCTATCAATTCTCTAAAGAAATGCTGAAGGTAGGAAAGAGACCGAAAAACCTTTTCTTGATTTTAAAGTACTGAATTGCCATTGGGGATTTTAGGGTACAGTGGAAAGCGTGTTGGACTATCAATCTTAAGATAACTTAACAATCTCCCCTATTTCCATCTACTCAACTTTTGTTAAAGGCTGGGTAAAGGTAGCAACTACCTGGGATGATAGGATAAAAGCAAAGTCCCTCGGATGATGATAACAGCTATGTACACTTAGCCCAACTGATGGCCTGAGTGCAGGCTTAATAGCCGCTTTATAAACTATCTGAGCTGCCATTGCCCCAGCCCCCTCCCAGGCAAATGTCAGTAAAGCTACAGTCGACCATCTTGTTAAAGTTAAAGATAGTCTAGTCAAATGCAACTTTCAAAGAAAATCAAACAGAATTCTTGGACTGGAAATAAATTGGAAATATGTCCTAAGGTTTGACATTTTTCAATAGGTAACCTTTTGTGAGTAGCCCTATGATCAGTTTCTGCTTCAACCCTATCAATGATTTCGCTCATTCGTTCGTAAAAATGCTAAAGGTAGGGAAGAGACCAAAGAACGGGTCTGAAACGGTATGAATTTTGCTTTACTCATCTTTCCTTAACTCTTACAGTACTTATTTGACATTTACCGTGCCCCCTTCGCTCTACTGGCGGAATGG
This sequence comes from Culicoides sonorensis, assembly GCA_900002565.1. NCBI lineage: Eukaryota > Metazoa > Arthropoda > Insecta > Diptera > Ceratopogonidae > Culicoides > Culicoides sonorensis. Next base: position 170,277 of record LN483404.1, on the reverse strand, counting down.
TCATTTGAGTATAAGACAAATGCTAGAAAAGCTGCTTTCTTAATTTTGATTTCTCTGGTTGTCACATTATCATGTTAATCTAGTATTAATCTTGTAAACATCCGATTTTTATCACAAATAATTTTTTTGTTAGGATTTTAAATTTAATTTAAATATTTTTGCTGTGTCGTCTTCTCACTTTGATTTCCACGAGCTCACTGATGATTGTTTTGACAGCTGTCTGTCTGACGGGTAATTTTGACGTATCTATTTAACCGGTATCGTTAACAGTGAATTTTAAAGAAAATCAAAATTCAAATACCAGGGCTGAAAATAATTCTCAATCCACCCCTGACCTCTCCTCTCCTTGAAGTGTGCCATTCCTGTCACTGTCCTCTTACCCTAAAATAAAAAAACATTTCTCTACTAATTTAAAATCAACTCATCTTAAAAACCAACTTCAAACTTATTTAAATTTGACACACACACACAGTTCCCTCATATAAAATAACAACAATAATTAAATTCATTTTATATTTACGACCACTATTACCATGGTTATTTTTCGGTTACTAGTTAAAAAACTTGATAGTGAGTCATTCAACCACATATTTTGCGGATGATTTAATTCATGGTTTTTCATTAAAATTATTATTATCATTATAATTCAATAAATATACATATAAAAAAAGTACGTGGCTCCACATTCCACGGATTTGTGTGAGAGAGTGAGTGAATGAGAAGTAAATTTTCAGCTATATGAAGTGTGATGTTAATAATAATTTTAATTCATAATAAATGAAAAATACCTGTCCTACTGCATCTATTTTTGTGTCTTTTTTATTATTTGGTTCAGTTACTGCATTGGTTTATATTTTTGTTATTTTTATATTAAATTGGTCATGTTGGTTTCATTTTTATCGTACACAGGAATAATTTTTAAATGCAATGTGTATTTTTTTGTGTTTGTATTTATTCAGGTCACGCTTAATTTTGCCACCATTTTATTTCAATTTTAACCAGGACATGATAGTTCATATCGATACTATTTTTGTATTTCCTGTTATTCCTTTAAAAATAAAGCACATTTTACTTGAAATCGAACTGAGATATTTTTTGTATTGTTTTAAGATGCAAGAAATACAACAAAATTGAAATGAAACAAAGAATGTACATTATTATTCTTAAAAGCATGTCAAAAATATCTTTTAATATTATATGTTTTGTTTCTCCCCATTTTCATATTAAGAGTAAAGTAAAATCAAAGCTGTATTGCTATCATTTCCATTCTTGTCTGAAACATTTCAACATTTGCAAGAATGCCAGAATTTAATTTTTATATGGACTTATATCGAGACAGCACATATCTCAACAAGAAAATATTTTTCAGGGCTGTCTAAAAATTGTGAATTTGTGATCTTTGATTTAGAAGAAGAAATTGCATGCCTTCATTGCTATTTTGAAACATTGCCAAAAAATAATCGTTTTGAGTGCTGTGATACAATTCACAGTTGTTTGTTTGTCTATGTGTGTGTATTTGTATATCAGAAAATGTATTAAAAATAGACACTGCAAGAAGAAAAAATGAAATTATCTTCGTTTTCAAGATATGTTTCGAGACAACAGACAGAGAGAGAGAAATTTAATACACATAATTTTATCCTCATTTTTATGTTAAAGTCATGTTTTATACATTTTGTGGCGTTTTTACTTCGTTAGATACAAATGCAATCAAAGTTGAAGGGTAATATGATGTGAGTGGGTGAAGAAATTGACCAAGTCAAGAAAATGTATATTGACAGAGATGAAAGAGAGATGATTTTCGTTAGACTGACTAGTTGACTAGTTCTTTTCTGAGCTAGAGAGGTTAAACTTTAGTTGATAGACAAATGTAAGACGTGTCGAAGGCACCAAACGAAGGTTCCATAGTTCAGTAAAAACTTCGCAGTTTCAGAAAATTCCTTGGTTTGCGAGATTTTGATATTTCCCACACTTCGCGGTTTTTAAAAAAATTTCGATTTTTCAAATTTTCGAAATTTCTGTAGATTTTTCACCATTTTTTAAAAATTTTATGTTTTTTTTTAATTTTGTGATAATCTGCAATTTTTAAAAACTTTTGTTTTCCGTAGTTTTTAAAGTTTTCAAACTTTTTTTACGGTTCCTGAAATTTAAAATTGAAATCCGCCGTTTTCAACTAATTTGGCAATTTCCGCGGTTTTTGAAAATTTTTCGATTTTTCGAATTTCTTTTTTTTCGCGTTTTTTTTAAAAATGCCATGATATTTGAAACCTTTGCGATTATCCGCAAATTGTTAAAAGCTTTTGTTTTCCGTAGTTTTTAAAGTTTCCAAACTTTTTTTACTTTTTTAGTCAGTTCTTCAGCTTTTCAATGTAATAGTTAAAAAATAAAAAAAAATTTCGATTCAAGTTCATCTGCAGTTTTTTTAAGTTGCTAAAGTTCCAATACGATCACATGAGTTTAAAAAAAAACTGCAAACCCCATTTTTTTTCAAAATTAGTTGAAATTCCGATCCAAATCCAAGATTTTCATTCAATTCATCTCTGATATTTGATATTCTACCCCAATAATTCACCACCACATTAGTCCCACTTTTTCCTTTGATATGTCTATCATATCACCATATATTTATTTCTCTAAAAGACTTGAAGATATTTAGATAAAAGTATTCTGTGTATGTCCAAAAATCTAACTCTTTTTACTCATACAAAATACATTCATATTTGAAATGTATCACAAACATATAAAAATAAAAACAAAGAAACCTCAACTGATACACCCAGATACGTACATAATATGAAAAGGAATAAAATAAAATAAAATAAAACAAGATCGTAAAATTATATATGAAATAAAAGAAGGCAAATAATTTTTTTTGCTTATATGTATATTAAATGTAGAAGAAAAAGATACACAAATTCCAAACAAAAAAAACGAATCATCAAGGGAGAGAAGAAAATGAACCACAGAATATTGAGAAAAATGATATAGTTAGATAAGAAAATTGTATTGCTCCAATTTTTTTACGATCTAATATGATGTCCATTTGTCTATTTTACTCTCGTTGTCGTCTTCGACATCGTCAAATTGGAATAAACCTTTAAATGAAATGAAATAAGAAAAAAATACCAAGAACATCATTAAGCTGAGAAAAGGCACGAAATTGGCGTTTCATTCCAATGTCGTCCTCATATTCGTGAATTTTATGTTTGCATGTTGTTTTGTTTTGTTTTTATTTTTTTTGTATTTTATTAGTGAAATATAATAATAAACAACAAATACACACAGCTGGATAGATGTTAGACTAAGGGGGTTGGAAATCAAATGACTTGGACAATATATAACTTTGATTGTTCTCTGCATATAAATTAGACTTGCTAATATGCTTGAGACTAGCACACAGTATTTTATGTTGTGCTGGTGTTTAACTCACACATTTTATGGTACTTTATTTGGTTTAATATTAGAGTATTGGTATATTATCAAAAGATGTGGAACTTCAATGCGGTCAAGAATGGTGTCATGTGTCAGCATGTGTTTCTATAGATGTGTGATAGATGAAAAAGAGTGTGTGTGATTCTGAATATTTTATATTTTAATATGATAATAAATTCATGAAATAGTTAGAGCTTGTTTTCATATTTTTTTTGGAACCAAGGCTATTCGAATATTCAAATTAAATTTTACTTGTCACATTGGACCAGTATTTCATGAGCTGTAAAGAACCGGATCAAATTTCCTTGACGTCGGGTAGAGTAAATTTGGCAACCCCCCTTTAAAAAAAGTTCATTGATCATCAATAGCGAACATAAGGGGTTCTTAAAACATCCACCTCGGGTACAACGTAAATCAGAACTAGCATCGTTAAAAAACTGCATGCAACTTAAATGCACTCTTTAAATCACGCTTTTAAATTCAAACCCACACACACACACACACACATAAAATTTCCTTAAATGAATGGCCTGAGATTGATTTTTTCCAATTATCTCAATTTAAATTCATTATTTCTAGTTTGATGGAGCGACATGAAGACACACATTAAAATACAAGATACTGTGCACTATGACATGAAGTGAAAAGACAGAGATTGTACATAAAATCTATCTGCATCACATTATCATTCTTTCAATTCTTCTCCTTACATTTTTACTCCAGTTAAAGTATCGTTTCAGCATATTAGACAGATTAGTGTATTGTATATTTTTATACAGACTCCCACACAGAAACACACATTTAAATGAACCTTGTTTCAATTTTATCGTATTTATGCTTATTTCTGTCATTTTAACGAGGAATAATACATCGAATGACAACTATCAGTGAATTTTCATTTAAATACCCCAGTAAATATTTTATTATAATAATATGAAATGAGAAAAAAAAACTGTGAAATGTGAAAACTAATACAGAAAACGATAAAAATTTCTTTAACGAGCGCATCAAGAAATTGTACAATTACTTCAAATGACAAATTGCAAAATATTTTAATGAAGCTGAGATATTGTAAATGTTGTTTTTTTTTCTTGTATTTTTAATTTAATATGAGAGAGTGCATTAAATTCAAAGATCTATTAAGTTAGATATGCATTTTTTTTGCTCTCAATGTGGTAGTGATTATTGTAACAGTTCAAGGAGATGGAAGAACGAGACGTTTTTAGTATGAATTTGTATTATAAAATTTGTATAATGCTCTTCATAAAAAAAAGTCTGTCATCAATGTATTTTTTTTATATTTTCTTGTTTTCATCGTTTTAAAACTGTCATCATGCTGTGAGAGACTGTAAGTTGTATTAAATATAAAAAGTGTTTGTTTTTGATGGCTTTTGTACTAGATGTCTGGATATTATTATTTTTCTTTAAGCTTGAGGGAAAAAAAGATATTGAGTAGTTGAAGAATTGAATATTGAAAATAGTTGTGATAAAGCACGCAGCTTATTAAAATGAAATTGAACTCCATGAGACTTTATCATAAAAGAAATAATAGTGAATGTAAATTTCAATGAAGAACAACTACTCTAGTATGGCTAGCAAATTAAATTCGAGCAGGATATGAGCAGTGACTTATGAGGTGACCCTGCATCTCGCAACCGTAGCATTTCTACTGTTGACGGGCATGTAGCGCACGTCTCGGGCTAGGAGCGCGGCCTTGATTGGTGGGACGTACCACAACGCTTCTTATCGACGGTCGGTTTTGGGTATGACGTTCTTCACTGCCGTCTAAACACTGGCTTGGTTCTTACTCGCTAGCCTCGATCTGCAACATATCGTCGTCGGACGAGGTCCAGTATGAAGATGAGTGTGAGGTTGCTTCTTCCGGGACCTTCTCGCTGGTTCCTTTGTATGTTTTTCCTTGTCGGTGGCTTTCCGGATCTCCGAATGTGTGTCCACGAGAAGTTATTTGTCAACTCTAATCTTTCTTATTTAATTTTAATAAACACGTCAGGTGTTCTTGAGATTGCGTTCTAGACTGACTATTTTTTTTACTTACTTCAAGATGCTCATTTAAGACAGGCATATCAAAAGACAATTCACATAGTTCTAAGGTTGAAATCGATGGATTGTATTTAATTTGCTTCGCTTGACCCTGTATGTCGTCAAGTGTGTTGCTATAAGTTTGTTAAATTATCAGATTACAAATTCATTTGAATTGCTACCTTTGTTTCATTCAATAGACGAGAAAATAATACAAGCTCTGTTTACTTTTTTTTATTGAAAATTAAGAGTTTTCATAGCAACAGACATAAAATTTATAAATTAATCCTTTGACAGTCGAAATTCTCTTATTTCATGCTCTTTGATTGTTTATTTGCTTTCATGTCAAATAAATTTTCTTTGAAATTCAAATGTGTTACCTTTGATTCAAGACAACAAAAATAATTTAATGTAACAGACTCTTTTATTCTCCTAAAATTCAATTTTAAAAGAAAATATTTCAATATACCGAAAATAAAAGGGAATTATTTATTTTAAAATTTCCATGGAACTTCACAGATGATGAAATTTTATTGAAATACATTAAAATTTTCATGTGAATTTGATTCACAAATAAAATTGTATTGAAATTATTTTCATTGTGTGTGTATGCGTGTGTGTTTGTGTGTGTGTGTATGTGTGTGTTTGTGTGTGTATGTGTGTGTGTGTGGGACAACTTGACACGAGCAAAAAACACAATTTTATATCATGTTCTCATATATATTTCATGATTTATCTGTGTCAACACTTTGAATTGAGATGTTTCTTCATTTTGCTTCATCAACACACGCTCACGTATGTTCCAGACAAAAAGAGTGTCAACATATCAATTCCAAGTTCGTTTCTCTTATTCCGATTTTCACAGTAAATTTTATGTTTTATTTATATTGAAGACTAAGAAAATTTTCATGATAGTTTGTTTTGTTTTACGTTACACAATTCACACTCATCATCAATTTTATCATCATCGTGAAAGCTGAATGGATATGAGATTATTTTATCAAAATCATTTTTATTTTTATCTTTATAGGAATTTTATTTTCTTTGTATTTTTTTTATTATTTTTAATATTTTTTTTTCTATTAGAACTTTCAGGATATAAAACAAACATTAAATTCTCGCCTTCTATCATGACCTTATCTGTAACAAGGACTCACACACACACGTACTTTGAATCAATATATATAAAATATTGGTCATATATTTACATTCAATTCACAGACACACACACACACATAGGAAAAAAAACAGAAAAGTATCCGTTTAAGATTCGATTTATTAGGAAGGAAAAAAAAAACCATAAAGAAAAGGGAACGATAGAGTTGTGTTGTGTGTTGTACTAAAACTTGTGTCTTAAATAAACAATCAAAAAGATACAATTTTATTGATTATTTGTACAATTTCTTAGATTACTATTTATGTGAAATGTGTTGAATCGTTTCAAAGTACTAAAATTGTGTTAGGGTGACACACAAAAAAAACAATTTTCACTTATTTTTAATTAAAGTACAAAAAATCCGTCCAAATTTCGAAAAAAACGATTCACTCAAGTCAACAATTCACAAAATAAAATAGAAAAAAATGGCAAATAAAAGCAATAAAACTAAGGGATCAATAAACAACAAAACAGTACCGAGTCAGTATCAAGAAGTAACACCAATTCAATATAAAACAAATAAAATGGACTATTTTTTAAGGTGATTTGTGATAAAATAAGGAACTGGCTTACACTATGAAATTTTCGTTCAATGTACTTGAATGTGTGTGTGTGTGTGTGTGATGAACCATAAATCCAAAAACAAAAAAAAAATAAAATAATAAACTTTACCAAATTTTATTGCTGATATTGAATCACTTTCGCACTTTATATCACTATCTGCTTGACTTTTTTTGTTTAAAGGACGAACAAAAAAAATGATGAATAAATAAATAAAAATAAAATATATAACAATAAAAAAATACAAGATCAGATCAATTCTAATTGTGTTGATTTAATAAAGTGGTTTCTTTTCGTACACTGATAAATAAATTTTATTTCAATGATGACTGATGGCCTTTTAAATGAGATTGTAACGGTTTCTTTTGTCCTTTTTTATTTTGCAATAAAATTCGATTCAATGATTTTATTATTATTAAAGATTACAAAAAAAATTCATGCTTGACATATTTTAGGGTAAATGAACTTTAAAGGCGATTATCAATAATGCAATAAAGTTATAGAAAATAAAAGAAAGAATTGCTTTAAATTATTGAGATAACGTTGATTTGATTGAAAAGGAATTAGATGTCGTCTTATTTAAAAAAACAGTTCATTATTTATTCACGACTTTAACCATGACTAGATTTTTTAATCCGTTTTCGACACAAAATCAGCCCTAAACGCCATCATGTGCGCGAAATCCAAAACCCAAAAAGACCTTTCTGCCAAATTGAATTCTCTATCGATTTGTAATCTAATCAACGATTTTTTCCTTGACATTTTTTCCAAAAAATCCTTAAAACTTACCAAAAACACATAAAAAGTCCTTTAACGCCATCTGGTGGGGTTTAATCCAAAACCTAGAAAAACCTTTCTGCAGAATTGAATCCTCTATCGATCTGTAAACTTACAAACGATTTTCCTTTTGGATTTTTTTCAGGAAAGTCTTAAAACATAAAAAAATACATAAATAGTCTGTCCAGCGCCATCTGGTGTGATGAAATCTAAAACCCAGAAAAAGCTTTCTTCCAAATTCAATTCTCTATCGATCAGCAAGCTTATCAATGAATTTTCTCTTGTATTTTTTTTAAGACAGCCTTAAAACTTACCGAAAACACATAAAAAGTCGTCTCAGCCCCATCTGGTGAGGTCAAATCTGAAACCCAGAAAGACCTTTCTGCAAAATCGAGTTCTCTATCGATCTGTAAATTCATCAACGACTTTTCTTTTGAAATTTTCTTCAAGAACCTGTCAAAAGTGTCTAAAAACCCTGAAAAACACCCCTGATAAGATTACTAAACTAAATTTGACATAATTCTCGAAAACCATGCATAGTCAAACCTTGCAATGAAAATTTCTTTGTATTGATTTTAATTTAATATTAATAATAATAAACGACCAATAATATTTCCCTTTCCTTTTCATAATATTAAGGCATAATTTTATTGGTACCATATTTTTCGTATAATTTTTTTTCCTTTAATAATCAAACGTCTTACAAAAAATTCTCGTGAAAATTTGTATGCAAATTAGAAAATGCCTTCTTCATGTTTTTGTATTCCGTATTTGAATAAAAAATTAAAGTAACGCTTAAAATAAAAAATATATAAAAAAAAATCAACAACAAAAAATATGTTTGTTATAAAATATAAAGAAAGCTTAACGAAACAAATTTTCATTAATTTCTAAGTAATTGTACACCGTCTTTTCATTGTATTTTCCTCATTTCCTCGCTTTTATTTATAAATTATGGTGAAGTGTTTTGTGTGTGTGTGTGTGTGTGTATGTGTGTGTGAAATATTAGACAATGGCTAGTACAAACATTATTTAAAATAAATTTAACGTAATTAAGCGTGATGTTGGAGGAAGGAAACGTTCTATATAAACACTCATGGCAAAATTAAGTGAAGAAGAATTATTTTTATTGTTTATGTTACGAAAAAGTAATTATTATTATGGCTTTAATTTTTTTTTTGTTTTTATTTTTATAACATTTAACACCTCATTATGATGATGATAAAAGAAAAATTTAATTTCATAAGAAAAACATTTAAAATGAAATTCATTCAATATCTTCATCTCAATCCATCAAATTTATGTGGGTTAATCTTCTTCGTCTTTTTTTTTAAAGAAGCACACAATTTATATTTAAAACTTAAGGCAAAAAAAAATAATCACTGAAATTTCATTGAATTTATTAACGTCACGTTTCAAATACAAAAAACGAGGGGAGTAAATATGTGACACAAAAAAAATTATTTCGTGACACTGAATTCATTTTATGAATCATAATTCAATTATCAACTTTTAAAAAAAAAATTTATATAAAAAAAAATAAATTATTATACGTGTCACATACAGTTTTAAGAAAGAAAACACCACTTCCGTTCTTATTTTCTTTTTATTACGTTTTATGTGTGTGTGTGTGTGTCGATTTTGAAATGAAACGAAATCTCTCTCTTTTATGAAATGAAAGTTTTTGTTAGCAGAAAAGTAAACATTAAAATGCAAAAAAATTTAATGATTTTTTTGCTTGCAAAATAAACAACTAACGATGATAAAAGTAAAGTGTGACGATGACGAATGTTGGAATACAACTCTGTGTTCACTTCAAGTGTTCACTCAAGTATTGTAATGTTCTTATTAATTTAAATAAAGTTAGTTGCACACAACTTCTCTTAGTGTAAAGACGTGTTTTATTCTAACAGGTTATGGGCCTGCACGTATTTGTGTGTAACTGAGTCGATGTTTAATTAAAATACGTGTTGTGTATTGTAAACGTATTATATGCAATATGAATCACTCCGTGAATATTGAGCCTCTGAAAGGCAGAGATAATTATCAAAAATGGAAAATAGCGATCAAGGCAATTTTGGATCTTGAGGATCTATGGGAAGGAGTGGTTATAGTAAAGCAAGATGAATTGGTAGACCATGATAAAGATCGAAAAGCAAAAAATAAAATGATTCTAACAATTGATAGTTCTTGTTACATTCATATATCACATGCAGAAAGTGCTTCTGAAGTCTGGGAGAGTTTGGCAAACGCTTTTGAAGACAAAGGTTTGTCTAGAATTGTATATAATTTAACAAAAATTACTAATACGAAACGTGAAAATTGTGAAAGCATGGCCGAATACGTAAATGAAATCTTAAAAGCAAGTGATTCTTTAAGAGAAATCGGAGTTGATCTTGGAGAAAAAGTCATTTCTGGTCTTTTATTAGTTGGTTTACCATCCGAATATAAGCCGATGATAATGGCTATAGAACATTCTGGAGTTGAAATTAAAATTGAAACAATCAAAAATAAATTACTTCAAGAAATGGGATTTGAAAACGAGACAAACAATGCTTTCTATACTGGAAACAATAGACGTACAAATTTTCGTGCACAGAAGTCAACATTAATTTGTTTTAATTGCAATAAAGAAGGACACTATGCAAGAAACTGTCCATACAGTAATAGAAACAATAAAGCGATGTCTGTTGCTTTATCCGCTGTATCTACTGATGACACATATAATTGGTATATAGATTCGGCTGCTTCTACGCATATGAGTAAATGCAAAGAAATGTTTCAAAACCTTACAACAGCAGGTGGTATTGCTACTGCAGCAAATGGTGCTCCTATGAATGTTGTTGGTACGGGAAGTGTTAAGATCGCACCTCATTGCTTGAACGGTGAAAAAGTTAGTGTTGAAGAAGTACAGTATATACCTCAACTGACAACAAATTTATTGTCAGTAAGTAAATGTGTCAACAAAGGAAATGTTGTAGTTTTTAATCAATCTGGAGCTTACATTTATGATAAAAATGGAGATTTGATGGTAACAGCAAAGCAAACTAAAGGTCTTTATCAAGTAGAAATGATGAAACACACAGGTATGGCAGTGGGAAATATAGAAACATGGCACAGAAGACTGGGTCATTTGAATTATCAGTCATTATACAAATTGAAGAATAAAAATGGTACCGGTATTGATTTTAATGAAAAACATCCAACTGATGATTGTGATATTTGTCCAATGGGAAAACAAATTCGGTTACCATTCAAGCAAGGTTCAAGAGCAACAGAATTGTTACAGATTGTCCATACTGATATTTGTGGACCTTTTATTCAGAGTTTAGGTGGAAAATTTTATTTCCTGACATTCATTGATGATTATAGTAGAAGAACATTTGTTTACTTTTTGAGACAAAGGAATGCAGAGACAATATTACAAAATTTCAAATATTTTAAAGCAAACGTGGAGAATCAAACAGGGAAATCAGTGAAAATATTAAGAAGTGATAATGCAAAAGAATATTTAGATGGAAATTTTCAAAAATTTTTAAAAATGAATGGCATTCAACATCAACTAACAGTTCCATACACACCTGAACAGAACGGTATAGCTGAACGTATGAATAGAACAATTGAAGAAAAAGTTGAGTGTATGTTATTAGATTCGAAATTACCAAAATTTCTATGGGCTGAAGCAGTGAATTATTCAGTTTACATCATAAATCGGCAAATAAACTCCAGCACAAACAAAACACCTCAAGAAATTTGGACAGGTCAAGTTCCAAATTTATCTCATTTAAAAATTTTTGGTACAAAAGCAATGTCGTATATTCCTAAGCAAAGAAGACGTAAATTAGATGCAAAAGCTGAAGAATGTTATTTAGTGGGATTTGATGTCAATACGAAAGGATATCGTTTGTACAAACCAAGCAATAGGACAGTGATCATTAGTCGCAGTGTTACAGTGAAGTCAACGAAAGGATTAAAATTGACATACACAAGATTTCCGGAATATGAAGAAACAGACATGATATTTGGTTATAGTGATGCAGATCATGCAAGAGATGTAGAAAGTGGAAAGTCTGTAAGTGGATATGTTTTTATGTGTCAAAATGGGGCAATATCCTGGTCTAGTCGCAAACAAGCAACAGTTGCAATTTCTACGTGCGAAGCTGAATTGATGGCTTTATCGGCAGCCTCACAAGAAGCATTATGGTGGATTGATTTGCAAAGTGAATTAAACAAGAAATCAACAGTTGATATTTTATGTGATAATACAAGTACAATTGCACTCATCAAGCAAGACAATTTTGTTGGACGTTCAAAACATATAAATGTGAAACATAAGTTTATAGGTGATTATGTCAAGCAAGGAAAAATATCAGTTAATCATGTTGGGTCAGAATATCAACAGGCAGACATTCTAACAAAACCACTGGATAAAATCAAGTTTGAAAAATTTAGAAAAGGACTTGGATTGAAGTGATTCCAGGTTGAGGGGGTGTGTTGGAATACAACTCTGTGTTCACTTCAAGTGTTCACTCAAGTATTGTAATGTTCTTATTAATTTAAATAAAGTTAGTTGCACACAACTTCTCTTAGTGTAAAGACGTGTTTTATTCTAACAACGAAAAAACTAGCTCGAATCTTTTAAGGAAAGATTTTGCGTTGTATGAAAGTAATCATTGCCTGAATATAAAGTCTTGTAAAATAAAAAGTTTTTTTTCACTTTTAAATTAAAATAAAAGTGAAAAAAATAAGGAGAAAAAAACACATTATATAAGTTGATAATAATAATAAGGAAAGAAGATGAATCAGGCAAAGGATGACACAGGCATGAATTTTAAATTACTTAACTTTGAACTTTTTTAATACTTTTTTCTTCTTCGCTTATTTTTTTTTGTATACTCACAATTTTTTATTACTATACTACTTTTAAATGTGTCGTATTCGATATTAAGATATCTTTATTATTTATTACATCTTCATACTTGAAAGACAACGATAAAGTTCGGAGAATTCTATAATGATATACGTGAAATGTAGATTGAAGTTATGACGACATAAAATGAAAATTTATAATAAACATAAATAATAATAAAAAATAAACAAAGTTTTTCACTTATAATCCTTCATCTTCATGAATCATTGTGATGTTGTTTTTTGGCGTACTGCACGTGAATTTTAAAGTAAATATGCTAGGATTTTTTTATCACAATACATGGTACCAGTTTTCGTAAAGCTGATGTAGTTACAATCATCGATTTTTTGCATATTTTCATGCTTCAATTTCCGGAACGTTGATTGTGCACCCTATTAAAAAAAATACGAAAACATTAAAATTTGACAAACAAATTGAAAAAAAATTCATCATTTCAATCAAAAACCAAACTGAAAGCATGTCATAATCAAGTTCAATCACTCCTGTTTAAGACATTTCAGAAAAACTGAAAAAAACACACCTAGCATTAATTTAATCCAACTTAATAATGAGAGTAGATTTAATTTCATTATCTACGTTAATTTATTAACAAAAATAAATCACAATCCAAACAAAAAAAGGGTAACTTTTTGTGAAATTTCAAAGGAAATCCACTTTATTTTGAAGTTTTCTTTTTTATTTTAATAATTACTTAATAATTCCAAAGTACATAAACTAAAAAAAAATAAAAGTTATTTAAAAAGATTAAAGGAAACGTCCCAATTTCAAATTTATTACATTTTATTTACAAAAGCACCTTTACAGACATGGATAAGGTTAAGTTAAATTTATTTTTTAAAATGAAAAAAATTAAGGTATGAAAAACCACAAAGCAAAAATGAAAAGCATTTGACACGTGTATCTTCTAACTGTTTCATTGTTAAACTTGTACTCGGGTTATAGTGAATCATTAAAAATGAATAAACTGACCACAAAGTTTTTCTTTCCTGTATTTTTTTTTTGTTGTGCATAAAAAATGAGGAGTAATAATGAAAATGTAAAAAGAAAATGAAAAAAAAATCATACAATTTTTTCAGTTTTTCATATAACTCGTAGAATCTATTTTAAAAACATTTGGAAACCCTTTTTTGTGTGCTCCTTATCCTTTCTGTTTTCAATTTAACGAAAAATGTATGTTTTGTTATTTTAAATCGTTTATATTAGGATTAGGTCTACGTTTTTTTTGGTGCTGTTATTCATTGTAGGGTTCACATTTCAAATGCAGATATTAAAATGTCTCCTATGTATAAATTTTTTTATGGTGCTGTTTTTTTATTATTGCTATTAAGTTATGCAGGTACTTTTTTGTATCCATTGCATCTAATGTTGGAAGTTTTTGATTTTGAACTTTAAAAGGATAAAAAGACAGGACAGGAAAATATAATGAATTTATATTAGGGTTTAATTTGTTGTTCCTGTTTCTTTTTTCCATGTGTTCGTATTTTTGTACCCTTATCTATATTTTTTGTGTGTTACTGTCAATCAGCTGGTTGCATGCTGTGGTAACTGTGCTTCTATAAAACCTGAGTCCTTTTCCAACAGCTGCCGATCCCATAATATGACTTTTTTAATATTGAAGCCACGTTCTTTATTCCCATAGATTCCCGATAAATTCCTGTTCCGAATATTTTCTTTCTCTTTTTTTATCACGATAGAGCAAAACCCCATACCGGAAGTTATATCAAAAGATATATGTGTCACCAAAATGGGTGAATGGGTCAATTTTGTAATCTAATGTTTTAAGCCAGGTCACTGTAAACTCGTCCTCATATAAGACAACTTTAATGCCATCATCATTTAAATCAATGTCTTAATCTCATGCATGATTTCCAACCCGCTTTCTTTGGCACAACTTCTTTTGGAACTGATGAAGTCAATGATTTTGTCGAATTAGTCACTCGTAGTTCGAGTAATGGGATGATTAGACGTAGTGATATATATTTTAATATCTATTCTTTGGACTGATTCTGATGGATTCACTTTTTTGGACGATTTTAGTGACTGCGTAGAACAGTTTACTAGTGTTGAGGTATTTTGTTTCTTTAACTTTATTTTTTTAAGTGATGAGGTTATTTTCGGGACTTCTGCAAAGAAATCTCTCCTAATTGGATACTCAAGAATGTCTCTTAGATCAGAATTTGAATCCTCTTTATTTTGTTTAGGATCCTCTAGATCTTCCCTAAAATCCTGACTTAACCCTTTTAATTCAGCAGCGTAATATAAATCCTCCTCCTCTTGTTCTGTAAAGAAAAAACTGAGTAAAGTACTCTTACTTTTATGCCTGTGGACCATTTACCTGAAAATATTATACTCCTTAACCTTTAGATTGATAGGCTAAAAGAAATTGTATTGATGAACCATAATTTGCTAATACTCTCCACTTTCCCCCATTATAGCATAAATTTTAAAACACATTCCACTAAAATTAAGGGAATTCACTAAAAGATATTGCAATAAAACATCCATAATGATAATATTTAAATACTAAAAACCAGCTATAACCATAATTTTGATAACATAAGCAATAATTTAAGATTATGATATTCAAACATTACTCACACTTGAATTTATATGGAATCCATTTAAAACGGATGTAAGAGCTTCCGATAATAAATATGTATCTCTCTATAATTAAGAATGAATGAAACAATAATAATAATAATAATAATTTTAAAATAATTTCAAGCTCATTCGTTATTTAATGTAAGAGTATCATCATCATTAAAATCCAACAATATTTCCTTCAAAACAATACATATTTGCACCATTTTCCGTTTATATTTGTCTTGTATATAAATGGTCCTGTATTTAATGTTATTAGCAGTACAAGAACTAACTAATGTTTGTATGTATATACATTTGAGAGCAATTAATTATCTCTTTTTAAGTACTTATTATTAGTATTGTTATTTGAAGTTAGTAAAATGCTAAAAGGAAATTATTATATTTCAAAATAAAGAGTTTTTTTTTAATTCCATACCAAATTGAGGAGGAAAATGATGGAAATATGAAAGTTTTCCATACCACCACGTGCCACAGTAATTAATATTTAAAATGGTTTCTTTCCATTCAACTGCTAACTGTTGGTTTCCTGTCTCATGTTGGCCTTAAGGAAATTTTTTTTTCTTGATTTTTCTTTTTAAAAAGTAAATTAGAATTTATTGCCATGAAAATTGTTGACCTTGATGGTACTTTCGTTGAAATTGGTTTAAAAATAAATAATAATTAAGAGGATTATCTCAAATTAAGTTGAAAACCCACTTTACTCTTTAAAAATAAATGAAGCTAGAAGATTTTACTGATCATCATCAATGTTATACGAGTAATTTCCTTTCTTCAAACTTATCTCTTAATCGATTTGTCTTTGTTTCATGGTGAAATGAAGAGAAAATAAGAATGTAAATGGATGTCAATATAACGGGAAATCTCTTAATCGATAGTGATCGATCAATCTTGGTTGTTTTCTTCTCTTAGATCCTTATTAATGGGACATCAAAGTAATTTATTTTCTTGGTATTTTATTTAATATTTTTTTGCTTTACTTTAAAGATGAAGATGATGATGACATAAATTAAATTGAAAGTCATTTAATACTGGATCAAGTCTGATAACAAGAATTCATGTTGAAATTTTGTTAAGATATCAATGTGCCAGAAACAGCAAGATGTCAGAATCTTGTTATTTGGGTTTAAAATATCATTTGAGAATGTTAAAGCAAATTTCATGTCATAAATCTGTTATTGAAATTTTATATGATTTCTTCTCAGAAGAAGTCAATTTATGATAAAATTAATTATTGTGAAAAGGAGATACTTTGAAATGATTCATTTCATGGGGATGTCAAAACAATTCAAATTCAATTCTTGGTAATTTAACAGTCTTAATGCTTTGATCAAAAACGCAAATAGTTGAATTTCTTGGAAGAATATGATTGGAAATTAATTGAAATATCACTTACTCTTCAAATTGGGTGTCGATACCATCCAAGTTTGAAGTATGGCCGGAAGGTATCTAAATGAAATTCATTTTAATAAATAAAATGATGATTGAAAAGATTTCTGCTTGTTTTTTCTGACTTTTTAAAAATTGCAAGTAAATTCAATTCTGAAATTTTTTTACGACGGGGTCACCATGAACAAAATTTTCAATTAAATCTTCCTTTTTACGTTATATTTCAAGCCAACGGTATCAAAGTTCGATGATTTTCATATGAAAAGAAACTTCCACACTCCAAAAAAGAATCCTTATTTACATCCTTACAAAAGAACATGTGCCTTATACATATGATCGATATATTTAACTGAAAGCTACATTAATTCCTTTATATTTTTTAATAAAATTTTTGAGACTGTGATTTTGTTGCCATGTATAAAAAAAATATAACGGGGAAGGAAAAAAAATTAAAATTGTAATATTATTATTATTTTTTTATTTTTTTTATTACTACAAGAAAAAGTGGCTTTTCGTTCAGCGATAAGAGTCATATATTACGAAATAAATAGACTTTATCTTTGTTTGTGCTTTAATATTTCACTTCTTTTATATCCACCTTTCATATTATAATAATAAAAAGAGAAGGAAAAAAAATTGAATGAGGTTATGTATGAGTTTTTATTCATTATAGCTCTATTCTTAATACAATGTATAAACAAAAATGTATTTTTCACATTATAACATGAGAATTTATATATTTAGATTATAAAATAATAACATCACCCCACAATAAAAAAATTGGAACGTGATCGTAAATGAATATGAAATGAGTGCATTTCCAGTGATCAAATAAAAATTTTTTTACAGTTTTTTTTTGTATAACAGAATTCTGTATAACAAGTTTATATGACACTTTGTCATAGTGGGGGATTGTACGGTACAATGGTTAGCGTGTTGGACTATCAATCTAAAGGTTGGCAATTCGAATTCTGTTTCGGCCATGAAATTTCATTTCCGGCTACTCAATTTGAGTTAAAAGCTAGATACAGGTGCCAACTACTTGAGAAGACAGGATATAAGCTAAGGCCCTCTGATTAGCTTTCTGAGAAGGTGTGGTCACTTCCCTAAACTGAACTAGGGCTAGTGGACTTCTTATTACTTTAGTTGATTCTCTAGATTTGATACCTTCTTCATCAGATATGATGATAAATGGATATGTACTATGGAGCCGTCTGTAGATTTGAGTGCTGGTTCTCTTCTGTGAAGACCGCCCTAAAAATCTGATCTGATCTTGTCAAAAAGTGATTAACGGACGTTGCTCCACATTCACATTTTTTAAATTTTAGCAAAGTAAAGATCCCATCATAGAATTTTAAAAAGATGCTCCACACATATCAAATACAATAAGAACCTTTATAACGCACAAAAAAAAACTTCCTTCATTATCTCTTTAAATTCCTCAACATTTTAAATCATCATTTTGATTATTTTTCATTACCTTTTTCAATGGATCAACATACAAAATGTTATGTCGTTTATTTCATTTGCGTTATCAGCCCCAAGGTTATTACATTATCTGAATGAAAATGAAATAAATGAGAGACACATTTTCTTACCATACACATTGCATATCTAAATAGCAAAAAAAAAATCGTGTAAGAAATATTATTTTAATGGAATTATATGTGAATACTTTTACAATGAAAAACGAATGACGACACATTTTAATCAGCCTTTGAGTGTTGTTATTTCTTCCCCTTTTTTATTTGTTTAATATCATTATATGAAAATATTCTAACATTCACATACATACAAAGACACACACAGAGGCATGGAAATGATTAAATTTCTATGTCTGTATAAAATAATTTTTACATTTAGCTTTAAATGAAGACATGTGAGCTTTTTTTGTGTATGTGTGTCTTTTTTCAATTTCATATGAAATGAGTGAGTGTGTGGGTGAGTGTGATGCCCTTGAAACAGGGAGTTTTTTTTTTTGAAACAATAATAATTTTATTTATTAATTAAGATCCTTTGTCGAGCACAAAATAATGTAATTCATTATCCTCATTAATTGATTGTTTCTGGTACAAGGCAATCAGTGTTGGTTGGTTACGTGTTTTTTTTTTACACATAAAATGTGTTGTTTATTTAATTTAATACATTTAATATGAGAAAATTGAGAGGGTGAATAAATTTAGTGTCAAAAAGAAGAAAAAAATGAGAGAAATCGAAAATAATGAGAGAGATTTGAAAAAAGCTTAAGTTAAATTGAGAGAGTGAAAGAATTGTGATTTTATTTTAAAAAGTCCAAACATGAAATTGATATGAGAGTAAGAAGAGAGCTCGAGAGAGAAAAAAGAGAGAGCGCTTAATATGAAGGGGAGAGAGAGTGAGTGATGAGAGCGCTGATGATCCATAAAAATGAGAGAGTATCAAATATTTAATTACACATTTCATGAAAATTAAAACTAACCAGGCGTCAACATTCGGTAAGACCGAGAGAAAAAGAGAGAGGAATCGTTATATGAAGAAAAAAAATGGTGAGAGAGAGTCAATCAATTTCATATTAACACTTAAAATTTTCCATTACATCTCACAATGAAGTCAAAAGGCGTCAACATTTGATGAGATCGACAGAAAAATAGAGAGAGCTTGTAATATGAAGAGAGAGAGAAATGGTGAGAGAGAGTTTACGAAGATGAAAAAAGAGAGAGAGAGGAATAACAAAAATTTTGCAATACATCTCACAATGAACTTGAAAATAACCTGGCGTCAACATCTGGTTTCCTTTCAACCCTTTTCATTTCTTTAAAATGTCATCAATTAAGAAAACTTTCCTCCTTTCAAAATGATCTTTTATAGCAAAACCACTTTTAATAATATTTTAAGGTTTTCTTCTATTATATTTCTCAAATTACGCATGAAACAACTTTTTAAAGGAAGTACTAACCATATTTTTAATTGGTTTTAATTAACTTTTTATTTCAACACTTTTGCAAAGCAACAAAACAAACCAAATAATAAAAAAAATCCATTATTATTTGTACAATTGTTTGTACAATTTTTTCATGTTGAGGTAGAAAATTAACTCAGCTCAAATAAAATTAAAGTCAAAATCAAAACAAAAGATAGAACGAAAAAGATAATGTCAAAAATTAACCAAAAACTTTTGAACTGGCTTGTCTTTTTTTTTGTTGTCTGTTTATTTGAACGTTCATTCAATGTTTTTCCTCGAATTTGAGTTGAATTTTACTTGCAAGACAAAAGTTAATTTCATCTTTTTGTGTGTGTGTGTATATTCAAAATAGGAAATTTCCTTTTTAATGCTTTAATGATTTCTCTATTTTGTATTTCTATGTGTATGTGTGTGTGTGTATGTACGCATATATGTTTGTACAAGGAAAAGATACTTGAAAATAGATATGAAGCAAAACCCAAGCAAACAATGTCTTTATTATTGAGGGTACAAATTATCTTTTTTTTTCTCTCTTTGCTTTTTGAAGTAAATGGGTTTTTGTTTGAATTTGAAAAGTTACTCAAATGTATTTCAAATTATTTTCACAACACAATTATTATTGTTGTCGTATCGTAGAGAAAATGGCTTCTAGTCTTATCTTAAATACGAAAATCTTACATTTTTATTGCTTTATTAAATTTGTGGGTTTATCCCTTTTTTTTTGTCTAAGAAAATATGTATATAAATGTTTGAGTTGAGTTTTTGAATGGCATATGTAAGGCAAAAAAGGGAAAAAGATAAAGATAAAAATTATACATGATAATATTGTGTGTTGCCACCACTTAATTTCAAGGAAAATTAATGTCAATAGCATTTATATTGTGATGGGCTGTGTTTTGTATGTGAAGACATATCATTTTAGAGAGAGTTATTTTCATATGATGATATTTTGTAGTTTTACTTTAAAGATTTATGTACTTACAAATCTTAGATGGATTAAGGAGAGTGACACATCTGTTTTGAGTGAAAGTGGGAATTAACTTTTTTTTTAGTTTTGGGATTAAGTGGGATTTTTCTTCAAGGTCATTTGAGGACATTTTCCTTGTCATATCACAGAATTCTCATAATAGGTTATTTTTAAGAGTTTGACCGGAATTTGAAAAGCGTGACCTTGAAGTTCAAGCTTTGTATAAAAATATCAAGAATTTAAGTCCAAAGTCTTGGAAGAAACATCGTTCGAACAATCCTGTCCATACATGCAAGCTATCAGGAAACCAAATTTTTTGAATTCTGGATTTTCGGCCTCTTAAAATCACACAATTTCTTGCCTGTCATTGCACGTGTCCCTTGATTTGACGATTTTATTATGAATTTTAATTCAAATATTTGTGGATCGATTGAAAACAAAAATTCCTCAGGATTTTCGGTTCAGTACATTCTGAATTCAAAATATTTTTAATTTGAAATAACCATAGATTTTGTAAAAAGGGGTTTATAACCGTAAAATGTCTTTTCATTTTATCATCATACATTTATTTTGTTACTAATTTCAGTTTTATTACTTCTAATTTTCTTATCATTTCATCCATATGGAAAAGTGAGTAGCGCGTCAAACCACATACAAACCCACATACACACACACTTACACACATTCCTGTGTATGTACAAACAAAAGGAAAAGCAATTCAAAATTATTTATATGATAGAGCAATTTTAAGTAAAAAGATGAAACCTTTTCCAACATTTTTTACTTTATAAATTGTCTTAATCTAATCTTAATTGTATTAGTAAGGGAAAAGTTTCATTTTCGTCTTCCTCTCACTCTCTCTCCCTCTCTTTTAATTTTCAATATCATACAAATTTCATGTTCAAGGTGAATTTAAATGAAGAAAATGAAATTTTCTCATCATCATCCACAAATTTTTTCACTCTTTTCAATTTAATTTTCATCTTTTTTTTTTATTTTTTTAACAATAACAACGTGAGTGTCATACATATTCAAATCGCTTCTTTTCTCTGTGTCTTGAGGCGATGAATAAATAAGATGAAGCAAAAAAAAAATATAATTTTATGATTAAATTTGTCATTTTACTTGTATATGATATGTCTGTATTAATAATAAAAATAATCATTTAATTCTTAAAATGAAAAAAAAAATGTTTTAAAATCATAAAAAGAATTATAACAAAATTTCTTATGGGAACAATAAAATCACATTAAAATTTAAAAAAATCGTGATTCAATGTGATATTTTTAATGTGATTTTATTTGTATTTTAACGGTTTTTTTTCCATTTCATTTTATTTGGGGAAAAAATACTACTTAAGGCTCCACACGCTCTAAAAGATTGAAAAGAGTGTTGAAATTATCTATTAAGACGTGATTTTACTTTAAATTTGACTTAAATGTATAAGATTCTTCAAATAATTTAAAGTCAAATAATCAATATTTCAAAAATGCTCTCTAATCGTCAAATTTATAACAAATACAAATGGAAATCATGAGAACATGTAACATATTTCATTATGAATTGGCAAAACAAAAAGGGAATATAATAGTAGATGACAAACAAATGAACATAATCAGAAGTCAGGTATCAAAGCATAACATTTTACAGTAAATGCCTTAGAACAATAATAATAATGTTTGTTATTCTTAGTAGCTTTGTGAAAATTGTTATTTAGTTTCTATGTAACGAGAGAATGATTAATTAACTTTCATTCAACTTGTTAACAGGTTTCATATCGTTAGGTTTTGTTTGATTTTGAAATTGAATTTTATTTTTCTGTCTTTTAATGTTGATGTTATGCAATCAAAGATAGTTTTATGATTCTATGAAAGATCTTCGTTTGCTTGAAATTCAATTAGTCGAAAGTGCAGTTCTAAGAAAAAGTTGGATCTCAAAGGAAATCACAGGAATTACAAGAGACAAATTAGATAGATAATATTTTAATTGTGAACTGTCAGATGTTATCAGCTGCTATCAAGGTCAGTTCTTGATCAGCTCGAAATCATTAAAATGTATATCGTGGCCTGAATTGTAATTAATAAACAATTGAATCATAATAGTAGGATCATAAGGATAGTACTACTAGTAATCAAAGATTGACTATGACTTAGTTGGATTTATAAAGATTTCCCATAAAGTGAAGTATCTTCTGAGTTTCTTGTAATAATGTTCGAGAGCTCTCATTATAGTTTTAGCATATCTTGATAAGGCATAAAATGCTGTATCATCCGCAAATTGTGCTACTACACAAATGTTATGTGATTGCAAATAATACGTGAAAATATTATACAGGACAGGTGATAACAATGCTCCTTGTGAGACTCCGAATTCGATCTGATGTGTCACAGAGCGTTTGTAAAGCCACGCAAATTGCGGATTAGGCATACGAGCAATCTGATAAATGCCAGAAATGCCGCAGTCGATCGTCTTGTAAAAGTTAAGTTTAGCGTAAATTTTAATCAATTTCAATCTGGCATGCTTTTGACAGGGATGTACCTGGGAAAGTTAAGAGGCTATTAAATCTGGCTATTCTGAAACACGAAAATTTTGTTAGACTTTTTGTAAGTCATACATATTATTCTCACCTTTTAAATGTTGTCATATCACCACCTTTAAAAACTGGAATTATAATTTCCACACTTAACATAGAAATGGGGTCTGATCTGAACCACAATAAACATAGTTGACTTGCTTAATTGAAGATAATTACAGTAAATAAATTTAAGAAATTGTTATAAATTGAAAATTCTCTACTCAAGTGTGTTTTCTTAATTTAATATATTATAAAAGATCTCCTGAAGCATAAATTACCTAAAACAAATCACAATTACTAGGTATTTTACCTTTTGATTTATGTAATTTTAACAAAGCATTCTAAAATATATTAATATTTGTTTGTGATAATTGAAACAAAACCAAATGTTACATATAAATATTTTCATAACTACTTACCTGAATCTCTCAACTAAATTGAAACAATATCAAATGAAACTTAATTTGCTCTTTTATTATTAAATGTCATATGAAGCACTTTGTTGAATTGCTACAACTTCGTATTATATTTCATCGTCATTATCATCATCATAACATGTGTTAATTGAAATTAAATTCCTCTTAAACTTATATGATTTTTTTTTTAAATTTGTAACTGAAACATTATATCATGATAATTTTTATTTTCTTTTTCCAGATCACATGAAACCAGCATCCCTTATAGGTGGAAGTGGGACAGACCTTGAATGGAAAAGTTCTGTGCTAGATAGTTTAAGTGATAATGCTAATAAAATAGGACAAACACAAAAAAATGATGGTAATCATCTTGAAAGTACGGACAATCCACAGTTTGAGGAGAGTGAGGTGAGTTCAATTCAATTTAACAAAATCTTAAATATCCATAAAATACTATCAGCATTGTCAAATATAATTTCCCACTCGTGATTTTATCACTTGAATTGCATCCATCTGCCAAATTACAGTACTTACAACGATAACCAGAACTTGTCTCGGCATTCTCTGTTGCTGACACAAATGCACATGGATTGTACGTTGAATAAAAGCATCCTTTCAACACTAAAACTGTCAAATTATATTTTGATCTCTCATAGTCGGCGCAATAAAACTCATTTGATGGTAATTGACTCATTACATTTGGCAGGAAATTAAAATGACTTGCTGCTAATTGAACACTTGCATGATTGCATTCCACCATATGATTATTTTCATGTTGTAGGCAGTCTTCTCTTGTAAAACACTCGTAACATTTCAATGCTATCAATACAAAAAAGTATTATTATTATTAAAATATGTATTGAAAAGAGAGAAATTAATTTTAAAAATAAATGAAAGTTATTTGAAGAAATTTTTTTAATTAAAATGAAAGCATTCAATTACCATTAACGTAATAAAAATTTAAACAAAAATCACTCAATATTAAAATATTTATTAATGAAATTTTTCTGTACTCTTTCATTATATTGATATTAAATGCACTCTTTGACCTGAATTGCAAATAGCGTATTCTTTGTTTTTATATAAAAATATATTGCCAAGTCACTCGAATAACTTTCAAAGCCAAATGAATTCAATTCAATTAAAGTTCAAATCAGTCATCAGCATCAGTTTTATAAAGACTTTTTAATGTCAATTAAATTCAAAACTTATAATAAAAATAATTATTATAATTAATGGTATCACTAATCATTAAAATATTAATTATTGACGGTTGCTCTAAATCGATATTAAATGAGTTTAAATTATGGCAATTATGCGGTGGTGTTAAATTGATAAAATCGTTTATTGTATGATTAAATTTCAAATTATTGATATCAAAATAGAATTTAATATTTAAATGTACCTGGCATAAAAATAAAACGTGTCGACGATAAAAAATTATTATGAATATTAAATTGCAATGTGCATTGAGCTCAATGTTTAGGTATACCATGTGGTTAAGAGCTGCCAGTTTATTATTTTTTTTTATAATTGTAAAGTTGTATTTTTAACCGGAATCTGGAATTCTTGAGATAATAAAAACTTAAGTGTCTGGCGACCTTAATTTAGTCTCAAAATGAATTTCATTCAAAGTAGCTCAGAGAACCAGTCCCCCTTCCAATTTCTTTTTGGAACATTGAACATGATATAACCTAGGTCATTTGACCCTCCTTCCTTTCGACATCATGATCTTAAGGGCTTCTTCGTAAGAGTAACTAGACAAAAGTTGTTATCGAGCAATTTTTTATTTAGAATCCTAAATTTTTTAAACACCAACCCCGGGTTTGCAGAGGTCAGTTGTCGCATAACTTCCTCCTCTTTAATTCTCCTCTAACTCTCTTTCTGATTCTGATTGTGCACCTTTCGAGGAAAATATCGTCCACAATCATTTTGACCTGCGGTAGCCCCAGAACCTCAAATTTGAGACCTAACAACCAGTCTTTTGTGTTATTATCTTCTGCAATAACCACCACTTTTTTCTGATCCTTCTCATAAAAAAAGTTGCCATTGGGGATCCTTTCCATTTCTTCCGATTTTGACCTCTTAACACTAATGTAATTGTAAATTTTCTCACTCTTTTCCTCATTAATTAGCCCCTTAATCCCTTTAATGTATTATGTAAGAAGTAAAGAGGAGGAAAACACCCACTATAAATAGCAGGGACAGGGAAGCAGTAAAAACTTACCCACCTCTGGTCCGAGGACTCAGGACAAACCACTTTTGCCACTTGTACGCAATCAAATCGATTGAATTCTGTGCTTAAAATATGATTTCAGTTCATTGGAGCTTCACACAACTTTTTACCTTAAACAAAATCATTAATCGCCATTTACTCAACTAAACTCTCATTTGAATATAAAATCAATAAAAAAATATCCCATTAAATTTCCTACTTAAATTCATCACATTACAATTGTCTGAGCTATTTATCTGAGATAAAGTTAAAGATAACATTGACTTATACACATAAACGTGTAAATCCTCACTCTATTTTCCTAATACAAAATACTTTCAATAAAATTGACTATTAATACAAAAAGTTGCAGGTATCAGGTGCTCTCGACTTTTCTTTCTGCAGTCTAGCATGAATTTACATTAATAGTTCATAAAATTTTCTTCTTCTTTTACTATCATTGACATCGACTTGAGATAAAATATATAAAAATTTGTTTGAAACAAGACTCGATGAAATAGTATTAAAATAAAAAAAATATAGAAAGTGGATTTAAAGTGATTTTTTTCTTATCTCTATTTGTATGCTATCAGACACTCTCTTACAGCATTATAAAGTACATTTTAATGGACTTTCATAGGGTTTTTTTTGCTCTTATTTAATATTATCAATACAATTGATACAAAAATGTACCTAGTCAAGTAAAATCAACTTGAATATTAAACTATAGAATTTTCTTTTATGATTATCATGAAGAAGCTAGTAGCAGTTTTTGTGATACAAATTTAGTTCATATTCTGTTATTATTATTTTATTCAAGTTTCTTTGATAAAAGTTAACAAAAAACGCATTATGATGTAATATTACTTTCAAATTCATTTGAAAAAGAGAATTGATTGAATTTTTGTAAGATATATGAATAAAGTGTAATATTTTATTCATAATTTTTTATTCAGTTTTAATCGATTGATTTCCGACCTCGATAGAACAAAAACACTGCTGAACCGATTCAACATAGTCGAGGACCCACTCTGCATATGTCAACAGCAGTGCTCGGAAAAAAGCAAAGCCAAAAAAGCAGCTTCATTTTGGCTTTGCTACAAGCCAAAGCCAAACTAAAATAAGGATTTGGCTTCGGCTGTAGCAAAAGCGAAAGCCAAGCTTTTTCCGAGCCCTGGTCAACAGGGGTACTAGACAATTGACCTCTAGCTATGGCCATGCCACCAACTTGACAGAGACAACACAATGGAAGAACTGAAAAAATTAGGCATAACAGAAAACATATATGTACGTGAAAAAAAGGATTAGAGTTCAAAACCCACCGTTAAAATCTGAAACTGGGTCCTGAGGACAGAAATTATTTTATACGTCATCTGCAATTATAACCAATGCCTTGTGCCGTTATATCCAAGACTGATTCAAAGAACTCCCAGGTGATTTCAAGTTTTTAAAAATAATTTTAAATATTTCTTCAGAATTCTTAATGCCTCCTAAAAAAACACTCACACGTGTAATGGAAAAAACATCGATTTAAAATTTCCACTGAGAATCCTTTTACTTTCATACAGAACAAGCAAAACATTCACAAAAACTTTTCAAAGAACGCATAAGCCAATTAAAGCACCGAAAAATGATGTGGATCCACAAAAGTAGAAAATAATGAGAAAATTCTAATATAATTATCATAATAATAAGTGAACGATATAACAATTTCTTTGAATGACAGCATCTTACATTTTAAAACATGAAAATGATATGAGAAAAGTTGTTCCTTCAAAAAAAAATGTGTATATTTTTTTCATGAGTAATAATAAAAAACAACATTAACATTATTTTTTTTGTACCTGCACCTTTTTTTGCTACCTTTCACAACAACGTTAAAGTTTAATTTTAATGTGGATTACAATAATAATAATTTTTTGCATGGCAACTATTCCGAAGACCGTCTCACAAACGATATTGATGAATTAATAAGTAATTTCCGAATTAAATTAAAATAACATTACAAGTGCTAAAATAAAAAAATAAAATTAGATACAAGAAAATAAAATGAAAAAATTATCATTATCAAATAATTTTTATTTTAATTTCATACCTTGTATAAATAAATTTAAAGTAAAAAAAAAATCCATCACAAGAAAAAGTTTGTCCTGATCTTGTGGCATATAATTTCCTTTTTTACTTTATACTTTTATATTAACATCTTTCAACTTTTATACTTAAAATGATCTGTTATGAGGGACATCAACAAGGAAATACAGACAGAGAGAGAGCAAGAAAAAAAAATTATAATAAAATTGGCAATGAATAATTAAATGAAGTGGCCTCTGTCTGAATACTTTTCACTGGAAGCAAAAAAAAAATAAAAAATTGTGTTAAAAAAATCCATGCGTTAATGATTAATAATAAATTAATTATGGGAGTGTAAAAAAAAATTATATCAAAACTCTTCGGATAATGAGAAAACTTGGAAAAAAAATAAAAAAGTTTGCTTCAGGGAAATCCTGGTAATAATTTATTATTATTATTTTTTGTGTTTAATGTACATTTCTTTGACCTTTTTATTTATAAATTAATTATTTTTCTCTGTTAATTATATTCTCATAACAATTAAAATAATAAAAATAATAATAATTATGATGAATTTTGTTTTTAAGTGGGAAGTTAATAAAAAAAAAAAATGATTATGAAAATTTTTTTCACAACAATTTTTCATGTATATGAATAACTTTTTATTTTTATTGAAATTAAATTTAATTGAAACAAATTAAAAAATAATTTTTCGATTTACTGGAAATTTCATAATTGTCTTTATAAATTATTTACAGTTGATGGCACATAACGCGACAGTTCAATTAGGAGGAACGGCATTTTTAGTGTGTAAAGTAGCAGGAATAGACAGAGTGAGTATTACATTGATGTAATAATTATTATTTGATTATGATCTCAAAGTAAAAAAAAAAAAAAATAATATGCATGTGTGAGTAAATTAAATTGATTGCCATAGTTATGAACAATTTTAATTACTTCTCAACGATGAATTTGATGAAAATTTTTTCCAGGAAATTTTGTGTCATGTGTACGCTCCTTATCATGTTTGAAATTAGTTTAGCTTCATGATCCTTTCAGACTCATTGTAGCAATGAAAATGTCGCTCAACACTAGACTGAAGTTATCAATCACGTCATCAATGACCTTGACAGTCTCGAGAAGATGTTTTTCAGCCTCTCTCAACCCTCCCTGACACGTTTCAGGACGTGTAAATCGCAAATCGACTCTCAGCGCCATCTGGTGGGTCCAATCGAAAAAGCTTCAGATAAACTGTTCGGCAGAATTGAATTCTTTATCAATCTGTATACTCATCCACGACTTTGCTCTTGGAAAATTTTACAGGAGAGCCTAAGAACCAACCAAAATCGCATAAAAAGCTCCTTCAGCGCCATCTGGTGGATCCAATAAAAAACAGTTTGGTTTAGATTGTCCCGATTTTTTATTTGACTTGATTTTATGGTGTCCAGTTACGTCAATATATTTGAGACTATTAAAAACCGGGAAACTATCGAAAAATGGCCAGGAAAACTGGAAAATGTTCGAAAAAGTCGAAAAATGATCGAAATAATCGGACAAATTAAAAAAAAAACCGAAAATCTAGATAACTCGATAATTTTTCTTGAAAGTTTTCATCTAGCTATGTGAATATTTTTATTTTCCCTCTTTCTACTTACAATTTTTGAACTATTACAGAGATTTTCATGGAAAACAAGTGGAAAATGAAAATTTGGCAACCGGTCAAAGGAGTAAAATGACATTTTAATGCTTTTTTTGGGTCTTTTTTTGATTTTTCGGCTTTCCTGACTTTTTTTCAATTTTCCCGAAAATTTACCGGTTATCTAGATTTTCCGATTTTTTAAATTTTTCGAAGTTTTCAAAAATTTTCTGATCATTTGCCGACTTTTTCGAACATTTTCCGATTTTCCCGGCCATTTTCCGTTAATTTTCTGATATTTACTGTTCCAAAAATAATGACGTAAATGGACATCCTAAAAATCGGGACAAACATCACCAAGGTTATAAAAAGCCAGTTGAGCAAATCAGTATATGTCACCAGAATTGTCCAGAGAATCCGACGAACCCCTTCTCAAGACCGCCAAGGTGGTTGATAACCTAAATCTAGTCATTTTTCGATAATGCACTGTTCAAATTTTGATCATCTCTCATTAGTCTTCCCTTCATTAACAAAATTTAAAACCAATCAACTTTTGTAACGCACTAACAAAAGTAAATTGATAAAAAAATTTATAAAGGAAGAAAAATCAATCATAAAACTGTAATAAAACCATTAAATGAGTCATGTGCATCTCATTTTTCTTTTATTTTTTTACAAAATTTATTCTCTACTTTAATTTTTTTTTTAATCCATCCTTTTATCTCTGGAAAACGTAAAATAAAGCTTTGAAATTAAGGGAAAAAATAAAATCACCATTAACTTTGTTTCTGTAAATGACGTACATTAAATGTATTGGCCAAAGTCAATAAAAGCTCTATTGAGGTAGGGATTTGGATTAAAAATTTTATAAAAAGAGAGATTATGAAGAAATGTTTTTTGTTTTTCATTTCATTTTATCTAATGTTATTTTTTGATGATGATGCTGCTGCTTATGAAGTTGAGTTTGATTCACAAAGAATAACTAGCAAAGTCCATAGAATAGAATTTCACTTAACATTTCATTTGTATGTGAAATTCTCAGACGTCAAAATGAATTCTTTATTTCATGTTAAATTTGTTAAAATTATTAACTAGAAAAAAAAATTCTAATACATTTTTTGAAATTTCATTTTAAATTTAGAACCAAATTACCTGGATTCGTCGACGTGATTGGCACATTTTATCATCAGGTGACCAAATGTACACGAATGACGAGCGGTTTGGAATTCTTCATACACCAGGCTCAAATACCTGGACCCTTCAAATCAAATTCGTGCAACGCAGGGATCATGGCATGTATGAATGTCAAGTAAGTAGAAATATTTAAATTTTTTTTCAATTTTACATATAATTAAATTATGAATATTGAGTTTTAATGAAATACGGTTAACCATTTTGACCCAGTCTAGACAGTTTCCTAGGAAATTATGAAACATGTTTATTTGATTGATTGAATCATTTCAATATGGTTTCATTTGACAATAAAAAGTTTACAATTGACGTATCCATGTAAAAACTATATAAAAAATTTTTCAACTGAAAACGTCTGGTTACTTCTAATTTCAAATGAATTTTACAACAATTGGTAGACATTTAATTAATTCCAAACTTTTCTATATGCATTTAATGATTATTTTAATAATAAATTGAAATTTTATAAAGTCCCCTTTTTTTCTGTCCTGCATTTTAAATTGCCTACATTTTAAATATGATACTAGCAAACTTTCTTTATTATGATAATGTGTAGCCACGATTACAGTTTTTCAACAACATTATTCACTTTTATTATTATTTTACATTTTGCACCACTCTCACACAAAAAATAAAAATAAATTTTATCTAACTTTTCATTCCTTTTTATCATAAAAAATAATCTTTTTTTTTCTATCTGTGTGTGTGCTCTATTTTATAATATAACAAATTATGCATTCTTTTAAAAGTGTATGAGTGTAAAGTTAGTTGGTGTGTTTTAAAATGCAATAATAATGCATTTTTCACATATGTCTATATGAATAAAAAGGTCGTTTTTACAGATTGTGTGTGTGTGTGTGTGTGTGTGTGTGTGTGTGTGTGTGTGTGTATGTAAGTGTAACCTAAACCAGTAAATTGGAACAAATGAATTCAACAAAATGATAACAAAATTTATTAGAAGCCTCATGTAATATTCCATTTTTGTAATAAAAATAAAATATAAAGTTATCCCCTAACAACGATTCATTGTCTATGTGTAAGTATGTATGTATGTTTGTCTGATCTAGAAGAATTTATATTCATTTATGTAAGTGTTGAAGAAAAAAATTTATAAAATACAGGGAATGTGTAACATTTTTATTGTTTCTTTACCTGAAATCAAGGGTGAGCGAATAGCACCAACTGAAATAGAGACCCCAGACGTCATGATGTGCATTACATTCTTTACGCTGATGACCTGAAAATTTTTACAGCCATATCCAATAACCACGATTCAGAGATTCTTCATCATAGTGCTAATTCTATTCATAGCTGGTGTGTTCTTAATGGTATGCACTTAAACATCAGTAAATGTAACATTATTACTTACTCGTGAAAACACAGTCCATCCATATACAATTACACATTAAACAACAACAACAACATTGAAAGAGTAAACGTTATCAAAGATCTAAGAGTATGGTTCAACTCAAAACTCAACTTTAAGCATTATTTCAACGTGACGATAGCCAAAGCCTTTCGCATACTAAGTCTTGTCAAATGTATTGGTCGCGAATTCAAAGCTTTTTTTTTGTAATCAAGAGCCTATACACATCTCTTGTCAGACCCGTTCTTGAATATGGGAGCCTTGTCTGGATGATCGCCTTCAAAATTGACATTGATCAAATTGAGTCAATTCAAAAACAATGTCTATTGTTCATCATGACCTCCGAGTGGAACGAAGCTTCAGTCAGACTAAAATAAACAAAAAAAAACTTGGGACTGCATTGGAGTCTTGTAGAACTACCCTTTCCTAAATATATAACATCACAAAATCCTGTATTGGGCTTTAGAAAACAATGACGAATCAGAAGGTACCGACAAGGATTATTTTCAAACCTTTTAGACCAAATCTTTAAAGCTTTATCTAATATCATGTCAATATTGCTACCTTTTTTGCATGATAGGACTTATAAAAACCGTGGTGGTTCCTTAGTTAAACGTAAGATTTTCTGACTAATCTTAACCCAGATTGAACGAAAGTGACGCACGAAAAATTCAAAAAATTATGATCCAAGTATGTTCCTGACTACGCCAGCTATCAGGAAACCTTTTTTTTCGACCCTGAAGGGCAAATATGAAATATTTAAGAGTAAAACTTTCCCAGACCACACAATGGATCAATACAAATGCCAAACATTGATATTCTGAGTCCTCCTTGAATCCCCCCCTTTATCCACAAATCCATCTCTGCTTTTTAGTGTGAGTATTTTTTGAAAAGCTTATTCTTGTGTAGACTTATGCTAAACCAGAGCTCTCCATAACCTTCCATAGTCATATATTTATTTTAAAAAAATCAAAATTCAAGTAAAGTCACGTTTCCTTACCGACCCTTGACACTCTTGATTACTTTTACCGACAAAATTACTACAGAAGCAGTTACAGACACCGTTGTGGTCCCTTTGGTAAAGAAAAAGGAATTAAAAAAGAAATGAAGCACTATCAACGTTGTAACATGTCTTCATACATTATTTTATCACATGTATGTACACATACACATACACACACAGAATCAGGCAATAAAGCAAGGCAAACTAACCTAATTTTTTGAATTCATCTCTCTCACACCCTCTTATTATTTAATATACAAAACTTATAACTGTAATATTTGAACATTTTTAATGCTAGCTCTTTTGAGGTGAATTGTGTATATGATAATATTAAAAAAAAAAAATTAAATTGAGATAGAATAAGGTAATAACATTACATTACACTGATGGTGTAACTTTTATCATCATCATACAAATAAATGTGTAATATTTTGTGTAAAAGAATGCATTGAAAAAAATGATTTATATAGAGAAAAAAAGCTTATCTTTTGTAAAGTTAACTCTCATAGAAACCTTATTGAATATTAAATTTCATTTTATACGGATTTCAATACATGCAAGCCCATGCTTGATTTCAAATGAAAGACCATATCACATTTCACACACAAGTTCCAGACACAAAAGAGGATGTGACTACAACGGAAATGTCTCTCTGAATTTAAATTTGAAATTTCATGTGATGACATGTCGACACAATGCAATTTTTTTTTATTATTATCGCACTATGTATAGATTGCTTTTTGCGTTGCTTTGATGGTCTTTAAATAAATTATTAAGGTTCCTGTGAATTATATTCCGCTGCTACTCTTTTTTATTCTCTTTGTTGAAATTTAATGTGATTTTGTTGACCATCATACACAACTATAAGGTTTATCGTTTTTGATCCGGATCTCTATATTTTTTTTCCTCCCCATTCTGTCATCATACATAATTCTAAAATTATCTCTCCTATTGTTAAAAGAGTGATGATATGTGGTGATGATTTGGTCCTGCTCATATGAACACAAACATACATGAAACCAATGGAAAAGTGAATAAATTTCATCTTCATAATGATATGATTTGATTTAATGTGATTATAAAAAGGGATATTTTTGTGGTAGGAAAATGAGATTTCATGAGAGATTAACTTTGAATTAAAATGAATGCTGAAAATTTAAATAAATTATATCTTTTTTGATTTAAATAAAATCTCATTTAAATGGAATCATTTGAATGGAATTTATTTTCATAATATTTTAGGTCATTAAAAAAGACCAACATTGAAATTTAGTAAAATTCATTGAAAAAAATTACATTTCAAGGCATAATCAGACGAAATAAATGTAAAATCAATATTCTGATCCATTTCAATCAATGTGATTTATTAAAATCCATAAAAAAAAACTACAAAAAATAAACCGTTAAAGCAATCAACAATATATCTCCTAATAAAAAATTTAAAAGACTCGATTCTTGTGGGAATATTCGAATCAAAATCTACAATGTAGTTATTTTGTACAAAATTTTTATATCAGAATATCAAAAGTTTTGCATCTAAAATGTATTTAGTGTGTCTGGAATAAGCAAAATACCATAGAGAATTGAAAATAATACGAAAAATAAAATGTATGACGATGTGTTTCAATTTTAAGTGAGTTTGATCCAGTTGAATAGAAGAGTTAAAGCTTGTTAATATTAAATGTTAAAATGAAATAAAAATAAAAAAAAATATAACAATAAAAAAAAATTTACAAGCATTTTATCACATGGGAATAAATTTTACTTGAATATGCTTGTTAATGTTTTTTTTTGTTAGAAATGGTGAATATGAACTTGATGCTGTTAAAGCAATGATTTTACAATTAACCAGGCGTTTCCACTTACAAGGAAATTATCGCTCTCATTACTCTCGCGCTGTCTCTTTATGTCGCTCTCTTCAATTTCAAATCAATTTCTCTCACAATAATCTGGATTTGAATTTCAACAAGATTTTCATCATATTTTTTTCACAATGATTTAGATTATGATCCATTTTCCAGGAATTGAGAAAAAATAAATTTATAATTCCAATGAAAACTTTACTTCATTTTCTTGTTTTTTTTTTTTAAATTTTAACAGCTGAGACATAATCTGATTAAATTAAAACTTTACAAAAATTAAAATCCATTCCAATACATTTTTATTTGAAATGAAATTTTTATTTTTCTGCATTTTTTTCATTTATTTATTTATTTCATTTTAACAAAAAAGAATTCATAAGTGAATGGAAGAGAGCTAAGTAATGTGGTTTGGCTGAAAAACAATTTACAGCAATTTACCAAAAACGATTGGTTGAATGGTTAGTTGGGTACTCGGTTAGTATGACAGAGAAGGAAAAAAAATTAAAACAGTTTTCTTTTTTTTTGTTAACATTCATTTGAAGGAAAAGTTTTTCAACACTAATGTACAAAAAATAAAAATGAGGAAGAAAAATATTGAATTTCAAATGGACATTCATTTAAAAATGGAAAAAAATTGTTTGTTTTGTTTTTATTTTGCAGCAGTGTAAAAATAAATTGAAGTTTAAAAAGTTTTTAAAATATTTTTTTAAATTTTCATTTTTTTAGTTAAATATTTAAAAAAAAAATACAATCACATAGTTAATACAAAAAAAAAAAAAAAAAAATTTAAAAATTCATTTTGGAAATTGAATGAAATGACATGATAAATTGCGAATTTTAAATCGATTTTGAAACCAATTTCACTATGAGATGGTCAAAATCTATCCTAAATTTTCGGAATTTTTGATTAACTTTAAAAATCTCTATTGTTTCGTAAAATGTGAAATTTATTGAAATCGCCGAGAACTGCGAAAAGTTTATAAATACCGAAAGCCATGAATTTTTAAAAAAATTTGGAAATTTCAAAAACCGCAGAAATTTGCTTCGTTACGAATTTTACAAAATTAAGAGAAAACTGCGAAATTTTCTAAAATTACCAAGAACTGCAAAAAATTTTAAACCCCGGAAAGTCATAGGTTTTTAAAAATTTTTGAAATCTGCGGAAAATCGTGAATTTTTAAAAAAACATTCGAAATATGAAAAACTGCCGTAATTTGGTAAATTACGGATTTTGTAAAAGTCAAAAAACACTGCCTTATTTTCTTAAACTGCCGAGAACTACGAAAATTTTTAAAAAATTTGCTAATTTAAAAACCGCAAATAATCGAGGATTTTTAAAAAATTTCAAAATTTCGAATTTTACAAGGGTCAGAAAAAACCGCGAAATTTTCACCGAGAACTGCAAAAACTTCAAAAACCGTGGAAGGTCGTGAATTTTTAAAAAATTACAGATATTTAAAAAATTCCGTAACTGATACAATTTCAAAATTTGTAAAACTCAGCGTCAAAGGACAAAATTTCAGATGATACTTGAAAATTTATTAAGAAACTTCAAAAAATTTACCAAAATTGACAAATTTTCCACGAAAAATCACGAAATGTTTTAAAACAAAGAATTTTTCTAAAATTGAGGAATTTTCTAAACCTGCTTTTCGATCACGAACTTCAATTTTTTACATTTTTCAAGAGTAATTCATTGTAAAAAACATATTTAATTAAAATATTTTTTCAAGCAAACTTTTATTAAACTCGAATTTGAATGTTGGTTTTGCTTGACAATAGATTTTTTTTAATTTCTATACTTTTCCATGCACATACCTCATACACGCACACACACATACAACTATAAAAATTCTTTTTTTTTGTTTAACTAAACAAAAATGTGCAAAATGTACTGAAAAGTTATTAAAAAAATAAAAAAAATTGTAAAGAAATAAGAAGAAAAAAATCTAAACCATAAATAAGTAAAAAAACAATATCAAAAGTTTTTAAGCTCGAGTGTGTATTTTAACTCGCATACTTAGTTTGTGCCATAACTTTCAAGTAGATACGAGTGTGTGTGTGTGTCTGTGTACAAGTGTAATGAAGAATGCATTTTTTCTATTGTTTTTCTTTTTAAGAGTTTATGCCTATTTATTTGTGTTTGGACTTGTGTGAATTTACTATGAATGAAGAGCATGAAAGCAAACAAAGAAATTTTTAAATAGAAACTAATGGAAAATTATTCCATTTCATTTTGTACTCTCTTTTTTTGTTATTATTATTTAAAAAAATATTTATATTCAGATAAGTAAGTAAAAACAAACAAAAAAATGACAAAGAATGTGAATTTTCTTTCATTTTAATATTCTATATTTTAAATAATGAATGCCATTTTGTAGTCATCTGGCTATTAGCTGCAATATTTTATATTTTCTTTTGTTTGCTTTTTAAAAGTAGAATAAACGGATTACAACGAAAATAAACCATCAATTTAACTAATTGCCATCTGTTTTTTGTACTATTAGGCACAATTTAAGACCAAAAATGTTCATTTAATTTTTTTTTTTGCTTCATTCAAACTCACGTTCGTTCAGTGCTTTCAATCTAGCTCAAGTAGGTGAAATTTATATTAAGATTCACGAAAAAACAAAAATTATGCTTGAAATTTATTCAAGAGAAGATAATTTTTTTGATTAGATAAAAAAAAATCTAATCGAATCTTATTATCACCCTGGAGTAAAAAAAAACGAGTGTGATCAAAATAATTTATTCTCTTCTAGTATTTTTCGAGAGCACTTTTCACATTGATTCGATTTGAATTCCCTTAGTCATCTTAAAACAACATTATCATATCTCATTCCAAAAAATAAAATTTTCCTTCTCTTATTCAAGAGCATAAATAATGATATCATTGTTTTTTTTTCTTGCCTTCATTCATTTATTTCATTTTTTATATTTTATTTTTCTTCTTCTCTTTGATTGCCATTCCTTATTTATTCACTTGAACATTCACTGCTGCTCTATTTTCTGTGTGCAAACGTCTATTTGAATTAATATGTGATGGTAAACTCTGTAAATTCACAATTAACAGCATAAACAGACATAAAGGTTAAGTTATCAAATGATTAAAAGGAAACGAAGAGGGGGAGAGACGACCTTAAAAACTTACGACTTAATTAAAATCAAAAACAAAGCAATCACTTGTCGTATTATACATTTAAGCACAAAAATAAATAAATAAATAAAAAATGGAATAGAATGATAAATAATTCTCGTTTGTATTGAGCTCGAGGTATTTATGTGTGTATGGATGCCTGTGTGTATGCGTATCAAGACAAGTAGCTTTTTAAAAATAAAGTAAAAATAGTATCAAGAAAATAAATAAACAGAAATAAATGAATGAATGTTTTTAATGAATTGTGTGCTGTTTTGTGTGTTAGCATTTATTTATTTATTTTAATATTTAACATTCAGGATTTGTGTTATCAAGTACAAATCATCCCCCCATTCATTGTCTTGAAGTTTATTTATAGAGATTTGTGAAGTGAGTTACAGGTAAAATATGTTGAATAATGAAGTAAAATGATGAAATTTTTACTTTTATTTTTTTGGCAACACTTATGTTCGAGCTTCCCCGCCTTAAAAAAATTTGCTAATTTAAAAATATCGATAAAAAGTGTTTTTGAAAGCTAGAAGTAAACTTTAGCAGTCCCCACTAAGAAAGTTCGATGATGAAAATATCGATAAAAGGTTTGCTTGAAGTTGGAAGTAAACTTCAGCAATCTCCATTAAGAAAATTTGCTAATAAAAAATATCGTTTAGATAGTTGCTTGACGTTGGAAATAAACTTTAGCAATCCCCAATAAGAAAGATCGCTAATAAAAAATATCGATAAGAGGGTTGCTGAAAGCTGGAAGTAAACTTTAGCAGTCCGTACTAAAAAAAGTTCGCTGATTAAAAATATCGATCAAAGGAGTTGCTGGAATATATACGTTTTCTTACAAATCTTAAACTCAATTTCTATTAAATCCCTGGCATAATCTTTAATAACTAATTCAAGTCAAAATTTAAAATGAAAAATTTTCTCTCACATTAATTTTTCCCCCCAAACTGATAAATAGACTCCATGTTACACATCTCAAACTAAATTAAATGAATTCATGCAAAAAAACCTCAATTACTCTTACCCTCAAATATCACTTATATTCACATTACGTTACACTGCTCATATAATAATGAGACGTGCCACATAGTACAAAAATTAACTCTAAAAACTTTTTAGAAATTATCACATCTGGGACACATATTCATACATAATTAAATAGTGTTTTAATTATTATTTTAATGCTAAAAAGGATAATTATGAATTTTCTTCTCCATTTTTTTTCAAGAGAATCTTGAAATTCATTTTCAAAAATAACATTTCAAGGAAATTTTTATATAAATAACATTTTAAAATCTTTTTTAAGTTCATCATTTGAATATTTTTTCCATGAAAATCCTTAATTTACCTTTACATTTGTGGTTGACCTAGTTCTTGCTTTTGTGTAATTTAAATATATTCTGGTTTCCAGGAAAAAATTATAAATCTCCAAAATATTTTAATTGAATTCTTTCACAGAAGTTTTACTTTGAACATGATTTCACACTCAGTAAATTTTTGGAAATTAGAATTTCGTTAACTTTTTGTTATTTCATCTGGAAATAGTAATAAATAAATGGAGATGAAGAACATACCGTGATATAATTATTTGATAATTTTTTGTAAGTGCATTTCATGTGAAAAAATGGACTTTTACTGACGGTTAGAAAGTCGGTCGTTACATTTCATGTTCATTGGGAGTTTTATGAAAACTACAAAATTTTCAGAAACTACAGAAATTTCGAAAATTGTAAGAAACTGCAGTTTTTTTAAATTCATACGGTTTTCAAAATTACCTCGATTTTCGAAATTCCACAGATTTTTCCGATTTCTGAAATTTTAGCCGTTGTGACGTATTTTTCACCTCAAATAGGAAATTTTTTACCTCTCTCAACCAATCCAAGTAAACAGGACCTTTAACACGTAAGAAAAGTGTTTCTTTATTAAACTTTGAGTAATAATTTACTTTTACTAATTTTTAAATATTTTTTTGGTGTAATTAGCTTGACGTTTCATTCAAAACTGACTTCTCCCTTTCTTCATCTTCGCTCCCTTACCCAGTTCCATTTCCCCCTTCGTTCTCCTTTTTCTTAGCTCTCCTTACAGTGTTTATTAAAAAAATCACATTTTGAAAAAGTCGGCCATTTTGTTGACACAGACGAACAGCATAAGAGCCATCTATACTCGATTTTTTCGAAAATCACCCTGCAAACACAAGAGTGGATTGAAAATTATTAACGGCTCTGGCATTCTGTGTGATTTTCTTCAAAATTTACGCTAAGCTTAAATTTTACAAGACGATCAACTACGGCCTTTCTGGCATTTGCAAGAGCGCCCGTATGGCCAATTCGTCACTTTCGGACAAGCGCCAAGCTCTGTAGGGGATTTTCATCTCAGGGTGCGTAAATGCACTTTTCTTTACCGTTAAGTGCTGAAATTTCCTCACTTTTTGTTATATGACTAAAACTCATCAAATATTTTATGACATTTTTTTTCCTTAAAATAATAATTTTAAATAAGAGCTTGAAGTCGTCAAATCGTAAAACACCATTTATTTAAAACAACAACATAATTTGTATATGTCCTCATTTTCTGCTCAAATTATTTTTCATTTTATATAATTTTCTTTAGTAGTGCGATGACTTTTGTCTTTCTTCTATGAAATTTCCTCACATTCATAAACAGTAAAGTTTCTTCGCTAAAAGCAGCAACATGAAATTATTATTTTTATTATGAGGATCAAGTAAATGTTGTCTTCTTTCATATAATTTTTTTTTACTATCCATATACTTAAAAGTTGTGAAGATGTGTTGCTACTGTCATTTATTCACTGCTATTTACACCTTTTTTCATTTTATTCGTACTTTTGTTGTTTTGTGTTGCTTGAAATTTTATTAAAAAACACAAATTTTTCATTTAAATTTAAACAAATAACATTATTTGTCTTCATTTTACTTGACTTTTGTTCTTTGAATTTTCATGGAATCGTAATTAAACTTCAAATTACAGAACATTCAATTTACTGAATGAAGACAAGCAACTTTTTTTTTCTTTTTCAATTAACTTCCGAATATCAAAGTCAAACTTAATTCAATTTAAAATTGAGCGTAGGTAGTGGAATTTAATTCATTCAATTCAGGAGAAAAAAAAATTAAAACAAAAGCGGAATTAAAGAATTACGAAAATGATGACGATGATGATATAAAATGTTAAACTGAATACACTGAAAAAAAAAATACAAAAGTTAACTCTTTTAATGTGTGTTACATTCCAAGTAAGCTCTCACATTGCCATACAAATTTCCATTTTTTTCCTAGTATTTTTCTTCTTTTTTGAACGAGTTCATAACGATCTTGAAAACAAAAAATATATGTATATTAAAATATAAAATAAAATAATATAAAAAGAATAGTACATGACTTACAGTAATAATCATAATCATAAAAAAAGAAGACGACATAACACAAAATACGAGAATATTGCCTTTATATTACGTTATAATGATTGTGTGGCACATCACATTGTTTTATCTGTGTTCTATGTTCTATGGAATAGACATCTAGTGTACATTAGAGAACATTTTTAATTAATTTTCATCATCATCATTTTATACGCTGACTTGGACACGAATAATAAGTATATAAAAGCTTAATGTTCAAGTATATATTTAATGATCTAACGTTTTTGCCTTAAATTCGTTGTAATATGAAAAGGAAAAAAAATATTACACTAATGATAGAAAATTAAAATTGAAATGAAAATGATTCAATGGTTGATTTAAAGATGGAAGTCAATTTATACCAGTACCAAGGAGTACGAAGAGCTAACTGTAAGTTGAGATCACATTCATGATCCGAGCGGTGTCTTACGCCTGCTTTAAGCAAAGTATATCGTTATAACACATTCGTATGTGTATAGATAGCGGAAAAAGTATAACGCGCTCTGTACGTAAATTATAAGGAATTACACCATGCATAAAGTAGTAGTTAGTCATTGATCTGATGTTCTTGGTTCCTTACCACCAGTTTAGTTAGAGACTGAAAGGCCTGCTTCACTGATGGGTTACTCATGGACGGCATTACTGCAGCGCGTTTCTATTCCGAGGACTTTGGTCTTTTCTCGAGTGTTTATCTAGGTAATTTTGTGAAAATCTTTTAAGGCAGAAATTGCCGCCATAATATTCTGCTCATATGCTCTCCAGTCCCAGGAGTTTGCTGGAGTATCGACAGTCAAGCAGTCCTCAAAGCTTTAACTTCATTACGACATAAGTTTTTGAGTATTTAACTGTACTTCAAGATCTATCTCATTATAATGAAGTAACCCTTGTTTGAGTGCCGAGTCACAGCAATGTGCATGGTTACAAATAAGCTGATAAACTTGCTAGAAATAGTATTTGTGCCATCAACTATTCACCAGAACTAGCCTTGTCGCTCTTTCTGACCTGCATGAATTCTCACAGGAAGGATAGAGAGGCTAGGCTTTTCCGGGAATGGTGGTCCAATCAGACGAGTACTCTTAGGTAGTCTCGCCTCTTTATAAAGGAATTTGATTCTGCTTTATTTATGCAACAGATCAGATTGAACCTTACTGAGCTCAGAGTTGTAGTAGGTATGTTTACTAGTCGTTGTACTCAAGACTGTCATCTCAGTCATTTTAACTCAAGAGATCCAATATGCAAATGCTGCTCTGAACAAGAAGAGACTCCTGCACATCTACTTTGTGTGTGTCCCAAGCATATCAGATTGGGTGAGTACTTTCCCAGTATTGATTCCATCATAAAAGTGAAGGTGTCTGCCCTGATTATCTTTCTGAGAAGGTGTGGTCACTTCCTTGAACTGAACCAGGCTGAGTGGATTTCTTATTACTTTAGTTGATTTTCTAGATTTGGTTCTTTCTTCATCAGATATGATAATAAATGGATATGCACAATGGACTCATCTGTAGGTCTGAGTGCTGATCATCTTTTGTGGAAACCGCCCTAGAAATCTGATCTGATGTTCAATCTTCATCACCTCAAAGAAAATCTTCAAAATGCTCCTTTACTTTCCCAATATATCAGAGAGCCCCGAAAATAATGAGAAGCAGAATGAATTTGAACAGATCAATACTTAAACGAAATTAATATTCACTACTGACTTACTTCTGAATGTTATTTCATTCAATTCATCTTTTAAATATTAAAAAATATTAAAATATTACGTAAAAACCTTTTTTTTCATTGAATTCCATTGAATTCTATTTAAAAAACTTTTTGATATCATATTTTCCTTTGATCACTTATTTTAATAATCAAAGCGGCTTACATCAATTCCGATAACGGTTAAACAAAAATATTCAATATCAGCAATGAATTCAATTCGTTGATTTTTCAATTCTTGCTTGTACTCATTTCAAACAAAAAATCAAAGTAATTTCAATTTCAACCTTGAATATAAGTCGACCACAAATTTTTTGTTGGTTGATGAAAAAATTTCATCATATTTAATATAAAATTTCCATATTAACGCATTAATGATCTCATAATCTCCTTAACAGCTCCATTTCTTGTTAATAGTGTGCCTTGTCCTTGTAATATCCTGAATACTGATTATGAAAATGTGTTATATCAAAGGAAAGATCAAAAAGATTTCGAATGATTTTTATCTTCATGATGATGATGATAAAAAAGTAATAGAAAAATAATTTTACAAATCAATAAAAACAAAATTAATCTTTTTGAACCTTTTTATCTCCCATTCATTTCATTTCATTCAAGGCCTTAGCAAGAAAAAAAAACATTTGTGGTTAAAGAATGAAATGAAAAAATACACATTTTTATCCTCTTTACCTGAATCTGATAGATCGGATAATCATATATAAATGATTTTTTTTTATTATTATTTTACTTTGAATAGATTTCAAAGAATAAAAAAAAAGAAATGTTATATCTAAGAGAATCAACCGATTTGTGGTTTTTGGTCTGTATCTGCTTAATCAAGTGGAAAAGTAAATAAAATTACATTTGATAAGCAAAATAAAATTTATCTTAACGTGAATTTTTTTTTATTGAATTCAATTTCAATAAAAATAGAAAAGTGGTCACTGTAGGGGAATGAAATCAAAGGATTTTATTTTTAATCTGGAACATTTAACTGATTAAAAGTGGTGAGATATTGAAAGAAAAAAAGGCAAATGCAGTGGTTTTTCATTCCATGTGAGATTAACATGGAAAGAGAAGGACAAACTTCTCCGAGGTCTCTCATCCGTAAATCAGTGGGCCATCAGTGCAAATTAAGTGTCACATCACAATTGTGACACAACCTGACATTAAAAGGACAATAAAGGTTGTTTTTCCATCAAATTTATTATTAAATCCCTCCATTTGCAAAGCTTGGTGTCCTAAAGTGAAAAAAAAAATCATATTTTTCTTTGAAAATACACAGAAAAAATTTTCGTAGAAGGATTTTAATCCAATTCTTGATTCACTGAACCAAAATTTCACATTTTTCTAACTTTTGATTTCCTTTCCAGGTTAATTTAAATTCTGTGATGCAGAAAAGCTTATCTTACTCTTTTTTTGCATATTCCTTTTGTTGTTAACTTTATTCGCAATTTACTGAAAAATTTTAACATCTTTGCTTCTTGGCAGCTGCACATCTAACTATAAGCGGGAGAGAAAAAATATACAGACAATTTGAATAGCA
This sequence comes from Culicoides sonorensis, assembly GCA_900002565.1. Lineage (NCBI taxonomy): Eukaryota > Metazoa > Arthropoda > Insecta > Diptera > Ceratopogonidae > Culicoides > Culicoides sonorensis. The sequence goes on along the minus strand of LN483404.1, from coordinate 125,342 downwards.
CAAGCTCTTTTCATTTAGATGGCCATTAAAAAAAATATCTTTTGAAAATCAAAATAAAAATGAAAAATCAACATCAAATTTAATGTTACATGTAAAGCAACAAAAATCAACACAGTGGTTGTTCCATTTTTTTTTTGAATTTTAAAATTCACATTCATTTTGATTTGCTTTTTTATTTTTCAAGATACGTGAGCGCACACTTACACTAATAATAACAAGCAGCAGCAATTCTGTTTTAGATACATATTTTTTTTTTATTGTATGACAATTCACCATTAAAAAAACCACATTGAAAAGGCATTGCATCTGACAATTTACCACAGAATTTCTGCAGACATTATCCATGCAAGTAGAAAAATTGGGTATCTTATTTGTATATAAACGTTGGTTAAATTTTGTATCTCAAATATTATGTTGCAGTTTGAGTGTGGTTGACTTCAGACGAAGAAAGAAAAAATAATGAAACGGATGCACTTTAGAAACATTTTCGATTCATTCTAGTGAATAAATATGGAAAATATACAATTTGGTATTTGCTCTGAAAGGATTTTATGAAGCATGAAGCGGAGAAAATAATTGAAGTTTGTTATTGAGACACAATTTTATGTGATCAAAATTGAAATTGAGATGAGGTGATTCAATCATGAAAGTTAATAATCAAAATTTTAACCTAAATTTGTTATTTTTGATGTTTAATTTCAATTATACAAGACCCAATTCAGTGGTCAAATATCTTTGAAAAAAGGATAGTTTGCTTCACATTTATTTTTAACTGAATATCTGAAAATAATTTTTTGACACATAATTTTTTTTTGACAGACTGTTTGAATAGCGAACAAATTTCGAAATTGTCCTCGAGACAACTTTTATTACACTGCTCGATAAATTAAAGAAAAATCGGCATCATATTTTAAAAAAACCCGGAAAAAAACCTTGACTTGAAAATTTCAGCTCTAATTGAATTAAGTTGAATTCGGCATGAAAATTTCAGCTCTGGCTTTAAATTGAATTCAAATTAAAAACTTCAGCTCTGGCTTTAATTTGAATTCGACTTGAAAATTTCAGCTCTGGCTTTAAATTGAATTCGACTTGAAAATTCAAATTCTGGCTTTAAATTGAATTTGACTTGAAAACTTCAGCTCTGGCTTTAAATTGAATTCGACTTGAAAACATCAGCTCTGGCTTTAAATTGAATTCGACTTGAAAATTTCAGTTCTGATTTTAAATTGAATTCGACTTAAAAACGTCAGCTCTGGCTTCAAATTGAATTCGACTTGAAAACGTCAGCTCTGCCTTTAAATTGAATTCGACTTGAAAAATTCAGCTCTGGCTTTAAATTGAATTCGACTTAAAAAATACAGCTCTGGCTTTAATTTGAATTAGACTTGAAAATTTCAGCTTTGGCTTTAATTTGAATTCGACTTGAAAATTTCAGCTCTGATTTTAAATTGAATTCGACTTGAAAATTTAAATTCTGGCTATGAATTGAATTCGACTTGAAAATTTCAGCTCTGGCTTTAAATTGAACTCGACATGAACATTTCAGCTCTGGCTTTAAATTGAATTCGACTTGAAAATTTCAGCCCTGATTTTAAATTGAATTCGACATGAAAATTTCAGATTTGATTTTATATTGAATTTGACTTGAAAATTTCAGCTTTGATTTTATATTGAATTTGACTTGAAAATTTCAGCTCTGGCTTTAATTTGAATTCGACCTGAAAATTTCAGCTATGATTTTAAATTGAATTCGACCTGAAAATTTCAGCTCTGGCTTTAAATTGAATTCGACTTGGAAAAATCAGCTCTGATTTTAAATTGAATTCGACTTGAAAATTTCAGCTCTGATTTAAATTGAATTCGACTTGAAAAAATCAGCTCTGATTTTAAATTGAATTCGACTTGAAAATTTCAGCTTTGATTTTAAATTGAATTCGACTTGAAAACTTCAGCTCTGGCTTTAAATTGAATTCGACTTGAAAATTTCAGCTCTGGCTATAAATCGAATTCGACTTGAAAATTTCAGCTCTTGCTTTAATTTGAATTCGACTTGAAAATTTCAGCTCTGGCTTTAATTTGAATTCGACTTGAAAATTTCAGCTCTGATTTTAAATTGAATTCGACTTAAAAATTTCAGCTTTGATTTTAAATTGAATTTCATTTGTCGAACAGTGTTCTGTTCCTTGTTCTTGAAATTCTTTACAAATCAAGCCAAATTACAGTAAAACATTAAGCACAATTATCATCACAGCACATTAAATGAATTCACTGAATTTACATTGTAAAATGAACGAAAATCAACTAAAATATAAATAATAATAATTTTCAAAATAAAAACTATTACAGTCACTTACAACAAAAAAAAATCCCTGACAACTATACACTTTTAACAATGCAACGATTGTGCAACTAAAAAAAATTATTATTTAATTTACTGAAAATATCAAGTACAAAAAAAAAGTGCTTTTATTATATTTTGTGCTAATGCAATATGAATATTATTAAATAGAGATATGCGGGTGTCACATTTTATTTTCCAACAGCAGCATAATAGCATAATAATAATTGTGAAACGAGACAACAATAACAAGTGAAATGCATGATACACCATCAAACATGCATGATACAAAATATTCTGAAACAATGAAATTATAATAAAATCGAGGAAGTTGTAATGAAACCATAATTGTGTAATAATTCAGTGTAACCACGATGCGTTTATTAAAAAAAATTATTATTATATTGCAATATTTATATGTGATATTTGTGGGTTATGTTTGTCATATTTGAAAATTATAGTTGATGCAGTAACGCATTTTCAATTGTGGTTTAAGTTCAATTGGAAAATGTTATGAAAAACAAAGTTGACACATTTTTATTACAGTTTTATAATATTTTTGCATGGATTCATTTTTTAATGAAAATTTTAATTTATTCATTAAAAATTAAAAATATTGGTCAGTTTATGGTTTTGATGGATTTAATGAGTAATTTTTCATATGAGACATTGATTGGTGAATCAACCATGAGGAAAAAAACGACCATTTAGAGAAAATTCTACTTTTTTGGGATACCTCGACCATTTGGGAAATTTTGGAATTTCAGTTCTTTAGGTGAATTCGACCATTTTAGGTAATTTGACCCTCTTGGCAAAATTCTGCAATTTAATGAAAATCCGACTATTAGACCATTTTAGGAAAAGTCACCCATTTTTGGGAAATTTTACCCTTTTGGCAAAATTCTGCTATTTAGTGAAAATTCGACTATTTTAGAAAAATTCACTCATTTTAAGGAAATTTGATCCTTTTGACAAAATTCTGCTATTTAATGAAAATTCACCCATTTTTAAGGAAATTTGACCCTTTTGGCAAAATTCTGCTATTTAGTGAAAATTCACCCATTTTAAGGAAATTTGACCCTTTTGGCAAAATTCGGCTATTTAATGAAATCTTACAATTGTAAGAAAACTTTACAATTTAGTGAAAATTTGAAATTTTTTTTAAGAAAACAGTAAATATAAGTAAAAAATCCGTTATCTTTCTGTCCTCCAAGCAATCACGCGTGTTTATCAAGATATTTTCATTTTAATTTTTTTTTTCTTGAACTTGGCATCACTAACAAGAAACCCCTTAAATTTATACATTTCATATAATAAAATTAAAATTTGCATTTTATTTCCGGCACTTCTATTTCCTCTCCAATGTTTGTCAAGTAATAAATAATGAGACCAAACAACAAAACATTTCAAGGTAAATGTTAATAAAATAAAAATCACATATTTCCCTGACATCATTTTTCTTTACAATTTTTATACTGTTTTTTTTTGTTTCTTAATAAAAAAAAATGTGTATAAGAAGAAATAAAATTCCTCATGCAAAATGTAAGACAACATTAAAAAAAAAATAGAAGTGAACGGAAAAATAAAACCATAACCAAGAACACAATTCATACCCATTTATTTGTGTATTTTATAGATGCATGAGGAGAATTTTCTTTACATTTTTTTTCTTTTACTCTTATTTTTTAAAGAAAAGTTTTTCCCAAAGGATAATAAATTTCACAAGTTTACAGATCATTAAATATTCTGTCTTAGTTTATTGTGCCATCATGATGTCGTTGTCATCGTATAAATTGTACGTTTTGTACATTTTTCTTTTAAAAAATAAAATAAAAAAAGTACATTTATATGGAAAAAATTATACAATGATGATGATGATGACGACAAACAAGTAACGACGACAACAGTTTTTTATTTTTCTTCATTTTTCTTTGGCTTCTCAAACATTTTCTTTTTTTTGTTTTTGGTTAAAAAGTAATAAATGATATGTTACAATGGAGACCCAATAACAATCAAAGTACACTCTTGTTTAACTAAAAAAAAAAGAAAAGAAAAAAAAAGTAATTTTTACCCCTTTTTGCTTACATTACATAACACACAGAACTTGTCTCATACATTTCATGTTACGAGTTGCGAATATTCAACAATTTCATGGTAATTTTTATGTTGATTCAAATTCAAGCAGAAAAAAATCATACGAGAAACAAAAAAGACATTAAACAAAACGTTAAACTTGTGGTTAAATAGCAAAGAAGAATATAAATGTGATAAATTGTTATGAACGATGATAGTTTTACAGTTGTTTGGAAGCAACACCACGTATTTTGAATTTTCAAACATTTTCTCCTTTTATTTACTTTTAGTGTAAGAGAAAATTTCTTGTCAACATTAATATTGCAAATTTTTTATTTTTGAGCAGTTTAGTATGAAATTGAAATAAAAATGAGATGATAACTAAAATTTATGAAAATAACCAGGCGTCTCCATTTAACGTTTCAATTTTATTTCAATTTCAATTTTGATTTGACCAAAAAAACTTAATTGAATTGATATTCGCGATCCATTATTTTTAAATCAAATATTTTCTTTTCATATATAAAAATAATATAACTATTTTTACTTATTTTTAAATGTCACGTATCACATGCTTCAATTCTTTATATTTTTCATATCAAATTGTTACTAATGTTTTTTTTTATTTCATGGAAAAAAAAACTTAAAATAAGTGGAATTTCATGTTATTTACTTTGCAACAAATCAAACCAAAAAAAAAAATCATTTACAAATGCATCGAAAATATTATTTCATTTTTTTTTTTGAATATTGGTATAAAAAAATTGTATTTATTGCAAAGTAATGATGCATTTTTAAATGAACTTATATGGTTTTGTAAAATATTTAAATTAAAATGAAAGTAAACGAGAAAACTGGTCATTTAAGGGCCATGAAAGGAAAGGAAGCTATTTTTCATGGCCTGCGGTCTAAAACTTGTCGTTAAAATTTAGAGTGTGAGATGAGTGAGCCAATGTGTCATATGTGCATGAATTCGAGTTCTTCCTGCAAAGTCCTTACTTACTTACTTAACTGGCTATACAATCAATTACTTAGTCGAAACCTGTTGAAGGATCTATTTCCAGTGCTCTCTATCTTACGCCACCTGTTGCCAGTTTTGCACTCTTAACGTCCTCAGATCTGGATGTCAATCCACCTTGCCTTAGGTCGCCCAACACCTCGAAAGCTGTCTGGATCATTTCAGAACAGAATATTTTAAGTTTATTGATCTTGCATAACAGACTATAAACCCTTAGCAAATATTAGTCTAATTTTTTCTTTTTTTTTAAATTGAGGCAAAAAAGCCCTTGATGTGATCTCCGGCATAAAAAACCTATCTTTTCGTTTAACAGAAAATTTACAATTTAAAATTAATTTAAAATTACAAAATAAATAAAATTAAAATTGAAAATAATTGAATGTTTAATAATATGATGAATGATCATGATGAGAATTTGAGACTTCCTTCGGATTGCTGGCCATCAAGGTGTTGAGAAACGCACATGAGTCATATCGGTATTTGTCAACATGAAACGAAACATAAAATTTCAAAAAACACACCAGGCCAATTAAAATTAAAAATTTTACTCCCTCACCTGCTAGTGGTGTGGGGACCACTTAACTGTTCAATCCACCTTACTGCGTGTGACTTGAATTCTGTTCGTGTCAGCGCGAATTGGAATAGGCCGTCTTCTTTCAAGGTGAAAGTAACACCACACTCAGCAATGAATTGATTCATTAGACGAATCATGACAGTTATCGGTTCATTCAAACCATAATCTGTTCGGTGGAATGGTACAATAAGGGATTCAGGACTTCGGCTGGATTGACAATTATCACGCAATAAAAATCGTTCCTTGATGTACTTGGATTTGAATTGCTGGGGTTCGGTAAGAATTACAAGTGCTAAATGCCCGGTTCATCTTAATCTGTTTATCTTTACGATTGATACAATGTTTGGTTCTCATATTCACGTTCCAGTTAAATGTTGTATTTACGTCTCCATCTTCTGTCTTCTAGCTTAGCACTGTAAATAGGCCGTAGTATTTTGCGCTTCAACGAAAGTAGCAGTTGCTTCTCGCTCTTGGTAGGTGGTTGGTAGAAACCTTCTGACCCATATAATGGCCTTATTAAATTACAAACTTGGTTATCTTGGTCAAGGGTTTGGAACAGAGATGTCGTTGTAGTCCATATAAGCAGTCATATTGACCACCATGATTATTCTCTTGATTTCGACTGAGGAATCATAATTAGCCCATATCAGTGCTTCCAGGTAAACAAACTGATCAACAATTTCAGCGGAAAAAATCCTGGCAAACTTTCTTGAATTTTACAAACATGTCAGACCTTTGCTCGAAAATTTCAAAAATAACGGTCCACAGCCCTGTAAGTTACCGTTGTGTGTAAAATCATAGCAGTGTAGCGTATTTTCGATACAAAACTATCATTTTGAGGCTCTGAGGCTCAATTTAAGTATATAAGGAGTTCTCAAAATGTTTTCTAATCTTCTACAAAGTTGTTCGTATACTCTAGGAGAACACTTTTCTAATAGAGCACATTTTCGTATTTCCACGCGTTTAAAAACTGTGAAGCTTTTTTTGTAGCAAATTTCAATTTCCATATAAAAATTGCACTTTTTTGACAATTTTTCACCTTACAACATTAAAAACTACACAAAATCATTAAAAAATTACGCAAAAATTTTCCAATGGGTAGAAAATCTCTAAAAAACTTCAGTAGCTTTAGTATGCACTTCAAATTCATTTTTTTTTATTTTTCATTTCAATTACCATTGAATTGAAATTCATTGTAAATAAAAAATTCACTCAATTCGTCAATCATCATCATGATGCATTTTATTTCTATCAATTTTACAAATAAAAAAAATATATTTTTTTTTCCTAAAATACAAGTTCAGCAGCTCAGAACGAGTTTCATTGAAAATTTTTTTGTCCTTTCAAAAATAATATTGATGAAAAATATTTTCAATTGAAACGTATAATTTTTTAAAATTGATGTGAAAATAAAAGTTGTGTGAATTCTCTAGTTGTAGTTTAACATTTTTTTTTATATTTGTCGATTATTGAAAGTTGAGTCGTTGATCGTCATCAACAAGTTCATTGTGATTGTCACAATTTTTTTACTTTTTAAATTGAGACATTTATAGACACAAATTCACTCATAAAAATATTTTTTCTATTAAAAGAAAATTGATCGATTTTCATTCATTCATTGTCTGTTTCAACAATGGAAATAATTTCAAAAAAAAAATAACATAACATGAAAATAAAAATAAAATGTTTAATAAAGTTTGACAGTTATCGATAAATATTTCAAATTTTCATTCATTTGAGTAGATAAATACATTTATATGATTATTCTTTGATATTTAATATCAATTTTGTCTTGAATTTAATATAAGGGGCAAAATAAAATAAAAATTTCAAAAGAGAGGGAAAAAATAAAAAAGAAACAACAAACAGTTGATTACGTGTAATCCAGAGAGAAAATCACTCATTATTCAATCCATCTTCAAATTTTTCATTTGAATTACTTGTAATTTAACATTAGCAGACATGGCTTTAAATGTGTAAGCTTAGATTTTTTGAATAAAACATTTCTTTTTTTTGTCATTTTACATTGACAAAAACAGACAATTTAATGTAGGGAGCAATCAAGAAAAATTTTATCACACACTTCCTTTCATCATTGTCGTGTTACAATGATGTAAGTAGAATATAATAATAATAATATTAAAAATTGAGAAAATGTTACGTGAAATTGAAATTGTAAGCGCATTTTGATACGAGAAATTGAAATTGATTGTTTTTCCCGTCTCCTTGAGACTGTTCAATGGCCTCTAAGCGTCTTAGATGATATAAATTTCGATGATATCCAATTTTAGACCCTCAGACCATCCAAAATCCCCTTGTAATGGCATTAAAATCAAATTTGATACAAAACCTCATCAAATTGATTCAAAAAAATAAAATATAACATCCAGATATTGATCAAGATCGATATGGATGGAAATATATTGTAACATGTGAATGCCTTTGAGTGATGTATAAAAAATTCACTCAAATTATCTTAATTGACGATGGTGGCGTTCATGATGATGATGTAATTCGTTTGTTCTGTTGCTTATTTTGTTTGTTCAATATCAATATACAGAGAATCGGCAATCAATCATCTTTTTTTATTTGTATTTGTATTTCATGTTTGTTTCAATGACTTTCAATGGAATTTCAATGTGTTGGTGTGACATTACCTTATTTTTCCTTTAAATTGGATCTATGAGGCATCTTTTTTTCAAAAGAAATTGGATTTAAACTTTAAAATTATTATTATCAAACTTTTAAATATACAAATTTAACTTTTTAAATGTTTTAATGTTAATTTAAAAGAAAAACCACACGTTTAACAATATTTTCACCTACAATGGCATGTGGCTCGAATATAAATGTGAAAATTTTCCACTGAGAAATTTTTTCATTTATTCAATTCATTGTATTTTCAATGGATTAAATTATTCTTTCAATCATGTACAAATTATTCGATATCATCTAAATCAACATTAATTCAAAATGAGATATTGTAAAAAAAATTTCATGAATAATTCTTGTATCGATTGTGTCATGTCGCATCATATTTCTTTTTTTTTCACCTTTTGTATTTTAAAATTATTCAAGAATAATTGTGATAATATAAAAAAATGATGAATAATGCAAAACAAAAAAGTGAACAATCAGCACATTTTTAGAATAATCCTGTGTGTGTTGAGCTAGATTTAGTGATTATTGGATTGAATTGGATTAAATTGAATTTATTGAATTTACTGAATTGTGTTTTTAAATTACAGATGATTTTAGTTTAAAAATTTAACACTGAACGAAAAGAAATCTTCAAATTTGAGTTTTATCGTTATTAAAGTGAAAATATTTTAATATCGTTTTTGCAGTCAGCCATTTCAAGTCAGTCGACCATTTTGGGGTAAAGTGTCATTTTGAGTTAATCGGCTATTTTGACACACACACAGGCGGACGGATAGCACGATAGAGTGTGTCTCGTTTCGTGGCACTTCTTACTAGACATGATCGCGTTTTGATATGCTGTGACAGCGACTGTTGTCGCAAAGCCAAGCTTAAATGGGCATTTTAGTATATTCGATTTCAAAGGACGGCAATGGGTCAGATACACAAATCCGATATTTTTAGGGTGCCCAAATTTGTTACTTTCTTCTATGAAATCATGTCTTGAGTAACTTGACTTGAGCTACAAAAAAATCAATATTAATGTGACTGTGGTGGGTGTACCCCAAAATGATCATCATCATGTTCTTTTAACAATTCCTTTCTTCTATTAAAATACTTTTAATAACAATTTTGTATCTCCTTAAAAATTCTTCTTTCAAATAACTAACAAAATAATTAATGAAAATTAAACATTTAATCAATTAATTTACTTCTCATTAAAAAAAAACTTTTTCCTAAACAATATTTAATATTAATTCCAAATTAACTTAAAAGCTTTTCAACAATAAATAATGAAAATATCCAAAATTCTTATCCATCCACCTGCATCTCATCCTCCAATTCTAAAACAAAAACCACGTTTGCATACCTTTAAATACAGAAATATCTTAATAATAATAATCCACCATTATCGCGTTTTGTTTCACCATCAAACTTCAAATCAATATTTAACGTACCTTGGAAGTAAAAGTTTTATGTTTTTGCTTTCATTCCTTTTCATCTTCTTCTTAAACTCAATAAATGAAGGTGACATTGACATAACATTTTCATTGTATTCCAAGTATGATATGAACTGATGATAATAATACGACAAACAATGGCACAATGATGTTTTTCTCAGTTAAAATTTAAATTCTTATGAGAATATCGTATCGAATAATAAAAACTTTTCTTATTAACTATTTCCATTGAAATCACAATGATCACCATCATAATAACAAATATCAATAATAATAAGAAGTAGAAGAGTGAATTTCAAAAAGGAATAATAATAATGAAAATAATAACGGAAGGTATTTTCATCATTAACCTATAAAAGATTATCTATTTTTCATATAAAGAGGTTCTATTTATTATTATATATTTTTATTATTATTATTATTTTCTTAAGAGGAAAAGAAAGGAAAAAAAACAGGAATATTAAAACTAATGATTATAATGACCAGGATGATAAACTGACGACAGGCATAACCCTGTAAAAAATTTTACTGTAAATTCCACAGTCATTTTTCGGTTAATTAAACCAAAAAAACTGGTTGAATTTACCGAAAAAACTGGTAAATTCAACCAAAATATTGGTTAAATTTACCAGTCAAATTGGTTGATTTTACCTATAAAAATCGGTTCAATTTACCTAAAAAATAGGTTGAATTTACCAATAAAATTGGTTGATTTTACCGAAAAAAACTGGTTAAATTTACTAATAAAAGTAGAGAATGTGTTTTTAAATTCGTTATTTCGATCAAACTCGATAAAATATGTTGGGATTTAACATTTTAATCGATGTGAAAGTATGGTATTTGAGAAATTACTAAAAAATAGTGGATTTCCGTGTGGAGTTTTTACAAGGAAGATGAGGGAACACAGAAAATGCTTGTGATGGGAATTTTCAAAAGGAAAAATTTAAAATTCTTTTTTTGTTTTTGAGTCAAAAAATCATGTTTCCGTAAGTGACTTGTTCAAAGTCAGATATCACTGGGGAAAAAAAACAAAATACAATAATTTGAGCTTATTTTACAATTTGAGTTAAAACTCATACTTCCTTTAAGTGACGTGAGAAAAATCTAGAGAATATTTTAGTGAATCTGTATGCAAACATATCAATTATTTGAATATGTAAATTTTTTTTAAAAATTGTAAAAACAAGTTTTGAATTGTCTGAATTTTTTCATATTCAAACTGTTTCAGAAACATTCTCTACAAAACATTTTTCTACAAAACTGTTTATATTGCCATTTATGGCCTTTTAATATATGAATACATGAAATATAAGAACTTGGTCAGTGAAATCACTGGTCATATCTGGAAAATGAGCCCAAATTGAGTAATTTTCCATTGAGTAGTTTTTTGATTTCTTCGATTAAAATAAAGAAATTATTAGCAGAAATAAAACCAGAAATCGTCCAAGTTTTACCTCTTCGTACAAGAATTCTGTACGTATTTCTGTGGTATTATACGACACTTTCAATCAGCTTTCCCGTAAAATTTTTGTTTGAAACTCAAAGTTTTTATCAGAACGAAAAGTGATCACTTTTGCGCAAAGAACAAATTCTAGAAGAAAGTTTTGCGCTAAACTCAATATTTCTAAGAGAGACAGTTAATATTGACTTTAAACAATATCTGAAATATTCGCTACAACTTTGCTTTAGGTCACTTTGAACTAAAACTTACGCAAACATGATTTTTTTACTCATAAACGTAAGAACGCAAAAAAATCCCGTGGTAAACTACGACCACAATAGGCGTTGATCCCATTGTAAAACCTAACCTAATTGTGACGGGAATGGTATCGTTTTTTCGTTTAAATTATGATTTTACATTACCCGATTTAGAACTCTTTTAGAGCTCTTAGAACTAAAAGTCTCCGCTTTTTAAATATACATAATTTCTCCTTTGGCAATTGACTGTGAATAGCTCAATTTTTCCATAGAATGTTATTTTAGTTTTAACAACGCACTGTCAAGGGTATCATTTTAAGTTGTGTTTATTCAATTTCCATGACTTTCTTGTAGAAAATACTTGATGATGTATGGCAACGTTGTCAGATAAAAAGAGCTAGATTTTTGTCTTAACACCTTCACGTGTTTATAGCGAGTTTTAATAGAAAATTTGCGTTTTTAAAGAGGGGGCTTTTAGGTTTCCAAAGAGTATCAGAGCTTTAATATCGGTTAATGTCTACACCCATGGATTTACTGCCCGAACGATGCAAAATCCATTTTGTCGATTTTCATAACTAAAATCCGCTATTTTTTAGTTTTTTCTCTCAATCATTTTCAAAAAAACTCATTCTCTCGCATCGATTAAAATGTTTTAGTGGAAATGGAATTTGATTTCTTGGTATAATTACTCTCAAACTTTTAATTATTAATGAAGTTTTTGTGTTTTTATAATTATAATGTTAAATCCCAACATATTTTATCGAGTTTGATCGAAATAACGAATTTAAAAACACATTCTCTACTTTTTTATTAGTAAATTTAACCAGTTTTTTGGTAAAATTTACCAGTTTTTTCGGTAAATTCAACCAGTTTTTTTGGTTTAATTAACCGAAAAATGACTGTGGAATTTACAGTAAAATTTTTTACAGGGTAAAAGTTAAAAATTTAAATTACAAGGAGGGAAAAAAATTCACAAGGAAAGATAATTATTTTATCATTATTGACCTGTAAAGGAACTTTAAATTCATTTTCTTGAATATTTTTTTTTCTAATACTTGAAACTTTTACTGTCTTGCCACAATCTTGAACTTACAAGTAATTTTCATCCAATTAAGTAACTTTTTCTTATCATAACAAGATTTTAAATGAAAATGTCTTATTTAGAAGTTTTCTATAAAGATAAACAAATTAAATTGAAAGAGCTCTGGAAAAAAGTTCTGGAAAACAACCTCAATTCCAAGAATTTAAGGGATAGTAGAAAAATTTTTATTAAAAGAAACTGATGACATTTTATATCAATTTATATATTGGATTCAATTTCACTTTATTTGTTATGGTTACTGGAAAATTGTAAGATTTTATGGTTTTTTTTAAAAAGGTTTATTTTTATTATTAACAAGATTATAATAATAAGGTTTTACATCATTATTTCATTGTTAAAAAAAATATAAAATATGATAAATTACATGAAAAAAAAATTCATTCAATAAATAAGATCTATTGTAGTTTTAACAAGATCATGCCATTGGCTGGCCTATTTTTGTTGTTGTTGTTGTAATTTAATATGAATGAAGGAAAATAATAATAAAAAAATTAGTTTAATCTAATGATGAGGAGGTAAATCTATTATTATTATGAGTTATTATTTTAACCATTTTCATCTATTTTAAGAGTATTTCTTAATATAGAGTATTTGAAAAAAATGTGCTTAAGGGAACACGTGTACTGTCCGTTTGTCATTGTGAACTTTGTAATTAAAGGCTTAAATGCAAATTAAGTAACACGTGTAACAATAATGCGTAATATGCATAGACTATAAGAGTGAAATTTTTATCCAAAGTAACTTGAAATGTGTTAAAATTGCATTAATCAAACAACCTGTAAGAGTCAATCAATGATCTTTGTCTACGGACCAAATCAATTTGTACTGCGGAGTGTTTTCAACCAGCTGATGGCCTTAGTGTACCCTGTAAATCTGTATTTGAAAACACTGCTACAACGATTTTCTAGTCCAAGAATCGAATTTTCCATATTTTCCAAAGCAGACGAACAAAAAGCTCAAACGATCTTCTTCTTTTACTGCAGCGCTAGCTGCTTCCAATTTTCTAATTAAACAATCAAATTTTATGAAACGGTTCGTCATATCATCTCCTTCATTCAAACGTAGACGAAAAATTTCTCTCTTCAAATGTGCCTACTGTGTCCTACTTTTAACTGTAAATTGTTTCTCCGAAGCATCGAACATATCAAAAGCACTCTCTTTTCCTTCATTTATGGAGTAAAATTCATCAGAACAACACTTGATATCATGAATTTCGCGTTTTTTCCATTTTCTTTCAAGCAGATTTTTGCATAGCTATTGCATTTTCACACAATTCATCCTCAATAACTGCTAACACATCTTGTGAGTCCAACCATAGTTTCAGAAGGTTTTTCCAAATTGTAAAATTCTGGGTTGTTAGTGCCGGAATTTTTCCTTCTTGCGTGGTGCCCATAACCTATTGTTAATGAAATACGTTTAGTTATAAAAGTAAAGTTACCTTACCTGACGCTCTTCATTGTAAAAGACCTCTAAGACCTCTTCCTGGTCTTCACTTAAAAATCCAAACAAATCTCGCCAAAAGCAAACAACATTCAATTTCATCATTTTACTAAAAACCACTCATATTCAATTTACTTTTTACTTAACTCAACATAATTTTAAATGAAAAAGTTTATTCAATTTTTTATAACAAAATTTTTTGTTCATTTGAATAAAATAAAATAAAATTATTCTTATTTAATTTGTATTTTTTATTTGTTGTAATTTTAATGGTTTTCAATATTTATTCAAAAGTTTTAGAAAATTTGCTTTAAGGGATTTATTCCATTTCAGAAAATATAATATTTTTTTTTAGTGAATTGAATTACCATTTTAAATGTTAAATGTAACAAATCAAATAACATGTTTAATTAAAAAAAAATGGACTACGATCAACTTTAAATGGATGTTTTTTTTAAAGTAATTGAAATGAATATTATTATTTTTATTGTAATTTTTTTATCATTTTTGAATGTTTTAATGCGCTGGTGAAGAGTGTGATGAGTGAATGTGAAAGCCTCTTAATGTATAAATTGTAGGATAAGAAAGTGGAATTGGAATGAGGTCATGGCACTTCAACAACCTTTTTTTATAATAAGCCTTGCAATTGACTCACACCCTTCTAATGAGCTCTGAAGCCAATAATGCCTAAAAACGAGGGGGAACATTTCATTGCAATTCAATATCATAACACATAAAAAACGATATTTCACGGGATGTTAAACAAGCAAAAAACGTATCAATCAAAATTTAAAGAAATAAAAAACATTTTGATGTCATCCAGAAGAAATAAAATAAAAAAAAACCTGCAAATCATGTAAAATGTTGAAGACATAGTCAATATTGTAATGGTTGTGGCTTGTCATTGCAGCTGCCTTCTTAAAAATAAATAAAATAAAATTTTTTTCGCTTTATTTTCCATGTTCAAACATTTTACATAAAAAAAAACGGTAAATCAGTAGCGATATAACATATCGCCCTGTCACTGATTCAAAAATACAAGAAAAAAAGAAAAAAAACTGTCTTTAAAGTACGCTGTTACAGTTTTTTTTTTATTTTTTTTGCCTATGGATGTAAACCGGAGCTAAACAATATGATGATGAAATAAAATGATAAAGATTTTTACAAGCAACAACAAAAAAAAATGAATGAAGAGACATCCGGAGGCATTTTCGATTTATATTTTTACATTGAGCCAACACACATTTTTTTTTATATTTTTCTATACATCCGTGAAATTTGATAAAATTTTGTATGGAATAAGGCATTCCGTGGTTATTTTTTTTTGTTGTGAGAGAGTTCCTTTGGCAAAGACGACAAAATTAGATTAAGTTTTTTAGGCTGTGTCACTATTTTTTGTTCTTCTTTTGATTCAACTTCATTGTCATCACATTCAAAAGGAAGAGAATTCAAATGAAATGAAATGAATTCACGGTGATTGGAGCTAAAATGTGAATGATTGTCATTGTCATAAAATTAAATGAATAAAAAAAATGAATGAAAAACATAAAATAAAATAAATGGAACGATAAAAAGTTCTTTGAAATGAAAAAAAATTCAAAGTGAGTGGGATTGATTGAGAATTGAGTGTTTATTTTATTATGCTGTCACATTTTTTTTCATTTCATTTTAATATTATAATTTTCTTCAAAAAAAACCATCTTGACAACAATTTAATGACACAACTGGGACTCAATGTAAAACATTGCTTAAATTCCAATACTAAAACAATTATTTCTCGTGTTAACTTGGAATGTGTTATGAATGTTTTAACATTAAATTTTGTTGAAAATTATTGAAATTCCTTGTTGATACAAAAATTTCACTTGTACACTTGATTTAATTTTGATTAAATAATTTATTTACATTTCTTTTTCTTTTTTTTATCTTTACAGGTAGCAACATCCACTGGTGCAATTTCGCACTTTGTAAATTTACAAGTTGTCGTTCCTGAGGCATTTATCTTGGGCTCAGGAGAATTACATGTTGATATGGGATCAACAATCAATTTAGTTTGCATCATTGAAAAGGTAAGGGGAAAAA
Organism: Culicoides sonorensis; assembly: GCA_900002565.1. Classification (NCBI taxonomy): domain Eukaryota; kingdom Metazoa; phylum Arthropoda; class Insecta; order Diptera; family Ceratopogonidae; genus Culicoides; species Culicoides sonorensis. The sequence continues at coordinate 108,917 of LN483404.1, read as the reverse complement.
AACAACAAATTTTCTAGAAAATGAAACAAACAAGATTGAATTTATTTATTCAATTTCTCTTGTCTTGTGTGTGTGTGTGTGTGTTTTTCTTGTTAGTTGTTCTCTGTTTAAATTGCTTCAGATTAAATTGAAATTTATTTACTGTTTTTCCTCAATGATGAAAAAAATGGAATATGTTCAGTGTTACCACCTTTAAATAAGAAAAAAATGTGAAACGTAAACTGGAATGACTTAAATTAGTGCATTTCAATCAATTCGATTGTAAGTTAAGTATTCTGAAGACTTTCGTTAAGTTTTTAACACTCTTGGCAATTTTTTTGAAGGTTTTCGATAAATTTTCTAAAGCCTTTCGATAAGTACTTTGAAGCCTTTCAATAAGTCTTTTGAAACCTTTGGATATGTCTTTTGAAGACTTTCGTTAAGTTTTCTGAAATTTTTCGATAAGATTTCTGAAGACTTTCGTTAAGTTTTCTAAAGTTTTTCGATAAGATTTTTGAAGACTGTCGATAAGATTTCTGAAGCCTAAGTCCTTTTAAGCCTTTCGATAAGTCTTTTGAAGACTTACGTTAAGGATTCTGAAGACTTTCGATAAGGTTTCTGAAAATTTCGGCAATTTTTTTGAAGACTTTCGATAAGTTTTTAAAGACTTTCGATAAGGTTTCTGAAAATTTCATTAAGCTTTCTGTAGACTTTAGATAAGTTTTTTGAAGACTTTCGTTAAGTTTTCTTAAGACTTTCGTTAAGCTTTCTGAAGACTTTCGTTAAGTTTCCTGAAGACTTTCGATAAGTTTTCCGAAGACTCTTGGCCATTTTTCTGAAGACTTTCGTTCAGTTTTTTGAAAACTTTCGTTAAGTTTTCTGAAGTTTTTCGATAAGATTTTTGAAGACTGTCGATAAGATTTCTGAATACTTTCGTTTAGTTTTTAAGACTCTTGGCAATTTTTTTCAATGTTTTCGAAAAATTTTCTGAAGCCTTTCGTTAAGTTTTTTGAAATCTTTCGATAAGTCTTTTGAAGACTTTCGTTAAGTTTTCTGAAGTTTTTCGATAAGATTTTTACTATAAGAATACTATGGTTTGATGAAATTAAGTAAACTTACGTTAAACGTAAAAAAAATTAATTCATCAAACAAAAAAGCCAATAGGATAAGGCTTATTTATCATACCGAATTAACAAATAAGGGCTACTATCAAATAATTAATTTAAAAAAAGCCAATGTCTGTAATTTCTCTAAAATTTTGTAAAAACCTTATTTTCATAACTTTTCATACTCAAAATAACAACACAATGCAATATCATTTTTCATTGATGTACTCATTTTTTTTTTTTTTTGAAACATTTTCCATTTCCTGTTAAAGCTTAAACTCCAATCAAAGTTATTGATTCCTTTCATTCTCGTTATTTTTATTTAAAAAAATGGCTCGTGTATTATTTCCATTTTTATTTTAAAATCTACAGTAGTTAAGTACACAACAACAAAAAAAATGTATTTATCCTAACATTTTCATCGATCTTTCTCTTCTTTACTGTTATTTTTTTTGTTGTGTATTGTATTCAAATAAAATACTGACAATATCATACCTTTAGATTCACTAGAAATTGGGTAAAATATCCCAATAAAACTGATTTTATATGTGATCAATTGTGTAAAAAACGACGTAGATTAAAATAATTTTTTATTCAATTTTATTCGAATTTATCCTTTTCCATCTAACAAACAAACATACACACACACACACATACACATTGATACACAGACAGATTTAGCCAAAGCCTTTTACTGAGAATGCAGCATAAAAACACTATTTTGTGGTCTTACTCATGAAATTGAAAAAAAATGTATAAATTGTACTTTACGCAGAAAATGAAAATGAAAATAAACATTTATAGGAAAATCATGTTACACTAATACTCTGATAATGTAGATAAATTGAAAGTGTATTGAAAATATTACAGTTGAATAATAGAAAAAATTACATTGAAACATGAGTTTCTATTAAAAATAAAATTTCTCTTGATTTTGATGATATTTTTCTATTGTAACAGAATTTTTTGAACAGATTTCAATACAATTTCAATTTCAATGGAGTGGGAAGTTCAAAAATTCCTTTGAAATATTCCGCATCTTAATCTCTCTTTCATAATATTTTCCTTTAATCTCATAATTCCAAGAATTATGGTGAATGAGATTGACATGTGAATCATGATAAACATCACATTTCACCTTTGACAGTAAAATGGAGGAAAAAAAAGAAGATAATCAGATAATCATTCATTATAATTTTTAAGGAGAAAAAGAGATTTTTTTATTTGTAATTCAACCTTCATCAAACATAACTAAGTTAAGAGTTAAGAAAAAAAAAGCACATGTGGCACAATTTTCAAGGTTGGATAAATATGATGTGAGAAAGTAGAAAAATTTAATAGTTGAACAGAAAAAAGACCGGAAAAACGTTCGTTATTTAATTATACCTTGTTACTGAATAGTTTTAATATCAATAAAATCAAATATAAGGGGATGAAATAAAATAAAATAATCGTGAATTGAAATTCAATTTCAAGCGCATTCTTATTTAAGATGAAAGTGAAAATTATGTGAAAGTGCACTGAAAAGACAATTTTGGCACAATTTGGTCAGAATTTGGTAACCAATTTTAAATTTAAATTGAAAATTTCTTTCTTAATTAAATTGAAAAGGATTGAATCAAAAATTACACTCTTACTCTGACGACTGACAGTGACTTGCATCAATATTAATTTTATTAACACCAAAAATTGTATACAGTGTGGTCATTAGAAAAGTTTATTATTCGTTTATGTCAATTAAATGGCCTCCTTTTCGAATGAGAAAGTACACCGACTTTTTCAAAATCACAAAATCACTTCATTTTAAATAATTGCGAAAAACTGCCATATTACATAAAATCTCATAAATACTTTTTCGAAACACAAAATTCTCAGAAGTTTTCAAAGTTTCAGAAAACCTAAAAATTTCGTAAAATTAGAAAAAGATGGCCGAATATTTTAAAACCACCACAATTGCTGAATTTTTCCAAACAACGTGTGATTCAAAAATCGCTCAAAATTTTCCGAAAATTCAGAAGTTTTTAAAATTTCAGAAAACGTTAAAATTTCGTAAAATTGCTAAATTGGCAAAAGATGGCTTCATTTTAAAAACGACAAAAATCGCTGAATATTTCTGAGCAACGTGTGATTCAGAAATCGCAAAAAAAAACCTCAAAATTTTCCAAAACCTCAGAAGTTTTTGAAATTTCACAAAACTTAAAAATTTCGTAAAATTGCAAAATTTGAAAAACATGGCCGCATTTCAAAAACCACTAAGATTGCTGAATATTTCCGAACAACGTGTGATTCAAAAATCGCAAAAAACCTCAAAATTGTTCAAAATCGTAAAATTTTCCAAAATTGTAGGAATTGTGAAAGGACTAAGGATCTCAAAAAGACAATTAAAACTCAGCACGCACAAAAACCCCAAAATACAAAAAAGAATCTGTTATTTAGTGATAGTAAACTACGCCAATCCAAGTGGTAACACTTTTAAATTGAACACACTGTACATAAAAATCTGAAATAAAAAAAGAGAAAAGTGAAACAAACAATTTAAGTAATTTAATAAATAAACGTTCCAAATGACTTTCTAAAACTTTCTTTCATGTCCCATGTACTGAAATTTTGCCACTAGCATATTTTTTATGGACATGTCATCTAATAGATTTTGTTATGAAAAGATTTACCACAGATGCATTTAAATCTACGTCTCTCTTTCTCTCTCTGTATTAGATGACTTTAGTATAAGATAAGGAAAAAAAAAAAATACAACATAAAAGCACGAAAATACCAGAACAGAAATTTAATTAAGGCAATTACAGTCATGTTTTCTACACATAATCTCATTTACTTTCAAATACATAATCCTTACATACATAGAATAAATAATAAACCATAACTGTACTGAACCAATTGGTCCATATTTCTACTAACTAGTGTAGAAGGAATATGGTTTTTTAAATTCTATGTGTAATACCAATTCATTGTGGTTTTCTCTTATAGTTTTCAGACTTTATTTCAATGTAAATATACCTGAGAGCTATTTGATGTATGTTTGAATTTTGTGCTATGAAATGACATTGACCGAACAAAATGTATCATTATTTCACTTGATTTTAAGGCAAAACATAAAGTATTGTTTGTGAGAAGAATGAAATGAGTCGAGGAACATACATGACATGAGAGAATGATAAATGACTGTCCATAACTTTTCAATTATTGTTTCAACTTGAACAAGGTTTTACTTGAAATTTGATATTCGTTGTGAGAGGGAAACGGTTTTGGTCCCTAGATGAAAATATTTAACTAGAATTTTGATTATTTTTCATGAAAAAAATTAAAATGGAGTGAAATTAAGGTTTAACGTCCTATTCAAAATTTGAAAAAAATTAACCCTTCGCTTGCATGAGTGTTGGAGAACCGCAATTCTATTTTTTGAATGGACTTTTTTAATGAAAACTTGATGTCAAATCTCGATCTGACTTGGACAGAACTTTGCTCGAGGTAATCAAAAATAGTCGCTTCGTACTCGTACAAGATTCTGTATGTGACTCTATGCCACTTATACGTAAAAATCTTTCAAAAATGAGCTTTAAAAGTTTCTTTTATAAATTTTACTCATATCAAGTCATACAAAGTCAATATTATTTCACGTCTATTTACTTAAAGGAAATATTTGAAAAAATCATCTTCAAAGAAATACGATAGATGCCTTTATCTTGTATAAAATAAAGACGAACTGCTGATTCAAAGCACTTTCAATAATAAATAAATAAAAAACTCATTTTAAAATTTATAGTCAATATTTTCATATGAGTTTCTTTTGTAAACATGAAACCAAATTTGAATTTAAAAAGAAAGCAAAAATTTCCCATTCCTTTTTATGTGAGGAAAGTCTCACGATCTTAAACACAATAGAAAACTCTCATTCTTTGAGTAATTGCTCAATCATTTATCTTCATTATAATTCATCAACCTTGAGAAATGAACAAACAATAACTAATTTTACTAATTACCAGAACAGCAAGCCAGGCGTCTCCATTAAATAAATATAAAATTTTCATCATTTGAAATTCAATATGACCATCATCAATCTAATGCTCAAATATGTCCTTATATCAATATTTTTTTTCCTAATTCCCTTCGCACAATTTTTTTTTTTTTTGACTAGCATTGAATTTTTGAACAAACTTCAAATCCATTAAATAAATGTTCATGTCAAACAAGCGAGTTTGTATTTTGTACAAACAAAACCCTTTTTATTGTAAATTTTTGCCGTCCTCTTCAACTCTGTTTATTTTTGTTTTTTTTTCTTTGTTCTGTCAATACAAATGTTAATCAGACAAACGACTGATTAATGTCAAACCGAATGCCAAACTAAAGGAAAGTGATAAAGGCTTTTAAATGTAAACAAATCAGACATTTTTCTATTAAAAAAAAATGAAATGAAAAAGAAATTTATGGCCTGAAATTTTCAACGAATTTATTACCTTAGCATTTTTTGAAAATTGCGCAATTTTATAAAATTCTGTGATTTTCCGTCAAAATTCAAAGGAAAATTTCCTGGTTTTCTGTCAAATTGAAAAATTTCCTGGTTTTCCGTCATATTGGAAAATTTTCTGATTTTCAGTAATATTGGAAAATTTTCTGATTTGCCGCCATATTGGAAAATTTCCTGATTATCAGTCATATTGGAAAATTTCCTGATTTTCCGTCATATTGGAAAATTTCCTGATTTTTAGTCATATTGGAAAATTTTCTGATTTTCAGTCATGTTGGAAAATTTTCTGATTTTTAGTCAAATTGGAAAATTATCTGATTGTCCGCCATATTGGAAAATTTCCTGATTTTTAGTCATGTTGGAAAATTTTCTGATTTTCCGCTACATTGAAAAATTTTCTGATTTCCCGTCATATTGGAAAAATTCGTTTTCAAATCGACATGAAAAGTCCGTTGAAAATTTCAGTAAATCTCCTTCTTCTGTAAATACAAAAGAAAATAAAATTGAAGTTCAGTCAAGCGCATAGTTTTGTCATGTCTTGTGAAAGTGTAATATTATAGACATAAATAGAACAAAAATATTGTATGTTAATTTTAAACCCATTTCAATCTGTTTTTATGTGTATAACGAAGACAACATGTTAAATATTTTTAGAAAAATGTTCATACCAAGAATTTACTGATACAAGCTTTGAAACCAAAATTCTTGGGCAGGAATAGAATATAAAAGAGATATTTGACATACTTCGATGGTTAACCCTTTTTCGATGGATTCCATGCATATAAATGGAATTTGAATCCATCTTCAATGTCACCAAATAAATAAATTTCAATCCATTTAAACATCAAGCAATGAGACATAATTGAATTTACATTGTCTGGTCAATGACCATTGTTGTTTTTCATCGCTCATCTCATTATCACACTAAATTTACTCATCTTTTATTAATAATGAATGAATTAATTAATTATTTTCATTAAATTAAGATGAATATTTAATCAAAAATCGCTTCATCCTCCAGCGTCTAACACAGTAATGATGTTGATTATTATAAAATTTACTCATCATCTGTCTGACATGACTTGACACGATTGTGATTCTATTAAAATTTTCATTAAATCACAAAAATCTGTAAAATTTTCCATGAATTTTATATGAACTCCTTCTTTTAGCGAAATACGCGGTCATTAGAACTTTGATCACTTATTTCAACATCAACATCAAGTGAAGAGTGAACATTTTAATTTTGTTGTTGTTGATTATAATTATCACCACGATTTTATTCATGCATAAAATTTATTTATTTATTTATTTATTTTTTGATAAAATATCATGAGACACCATTTAACATGTATGCTAATATTATGATGATTATAATAATAAATAGGTATTACATTTACATATAATTTTATGAGTGAGTGGTATTGCATGCATTCTATGTGTGTGTGTGTTATCCAGTTGGGAAATAATATTCATTTAATTCATTTTATTTCACATAAAATCAAAATGGTGTTGAAAATATTTTATAGATTTTTTGAACGCAATTAATTTTTGTACTGTGCTTATCTCACTCAAAAAAGTGCTGAAATTTGTAAATGTGTGAAAATTTCATAATTTTAATATCATACTGATTATGATTATAAATTTAATGCTAGTAATGTGTGTTTGTGTGATATGACCACGATAGCAATATAAAATGTTATTTATACTAATTTGATTCACAAATAAATATTGAGCTAATGTTTGTTTGATTGGAATGAAATTTTATCAATGATCAGTTAATTTTTTGTTTACTTTTAAAAGATAGCTTAAAATACTGTTTGGAAAATTTTGTAAAGTGATTTTTTTCATATTTTGATTTTCTTTTCCCTCTCCTTTTCCTTCATTCTCTCCTCTCTCTCTCTTTTTCTCACTCACTCGCCTAATTTTTTGTTGCTCTTTCTCTGATTCAAGCTTTATTTTCTTTCATTCCTTAAAATAATTTGTCCTATTTTCTCGTCTCTCTAAATTCATTTCTTTCTCTCCCTTTCTCTCTCTTTCCTTCTCTCTTTATTTCTCTCTATCTCCTAACCTCACCTAATTTATATTACATTTTGTCTAATTTAAACCTCACTTCTCTCACTCGCCCATTTTATCCCTCACTTTCCCATTTTAACCGTCAATTGCCTATTTTACCCCTCACTCGCTCATTTTAGTCTTTACTAGCCCATTTTACTCCTTAATTGCCAATTTAACCCCTCACTTGCTCATTTTACCTCTCACTTTCCCATTTAAACCCTCACTTGCCAATTTTAGTCTTTGCTTACCCATTTTAATATTTACTTGCCCATTTTATCCCTCACTTTTCCATTTTAACCCTCACTTGCTTATTTTACCCCTCACTTGCCCATTTTAGTCTTTACTTGCCTATTTTACTCTTTACTTGCCCATTTTAATATTTACTTGCCCATTTTACCCCTCACTTGCCCATTTTATCCCTCACTTTCCCATTTTAACCCTCACTTGCCTATTTTACTCCTCACTTGCTCATTTTAGTCTTTACTAGCCCATTTTACTCCTTAATTGCCCATTTTACCCCTCACTTGCCAATTTAACCCCTCACTTGCCCATTTTATCCCTCACTTTTCCATTTTACCCCTCACTTGCCCATTTTAATGTTTACTTGCCCATTTTAATGTTTACTAGCCCATTTTACTCCTTACTTGCCCATTTTACTCCTCACTTGCCCATTTTACCCCTCACTTTTCCATTTTAACCCTCACTTGCCCATTTTACTCCTCACTTGCCCATTTTACCCCTCACTTGCCCATTTTATTCCTCTTTTGCCGATTTTACCCCTCTCATGATTCATTTCTCTAACCCTTTTACATCATTTCTCTCTCTCTCTCTCTCAATTTTCTTCTCTCTGGTTTTCAATTTTAAATCTCTAAGTTGTAGTGTTTTTGCTCAATTTTCTTCCTTTATTCTATTCATTTTTTTCTCCTTACATTTTCATTATTTTATCCATTTTCTCTCAAACAATTAATTTTCTCTCTCTCTCTCTCAATTTTGAAGTCCTTTCAATTGACCACTCTCTTCATATCAATTTCTCTCTTTATATTAATTCTTTGAATTCTCTTCTGTGTTTCATTTCAGATAAGATTTTAATAGTAAGAACATTTCCAAAGGGATTCCAAAGTTAATCCAAATAAGATATTTCATTTTAAATTTATACACAAACCTTTTTTTATTTTGAAGAACAATTTTTTTTCAAATTCATTTCAAGAGAAAAAGACCAATTTATTATTTACCTATATTTGTTTTCTATTATAATTTATTTTATTTTTTTTTTTTTGCCTTGTCATCATCAACATAATTCATGTTCATATATGTAAACATTTCATATTTATTCATAATTTGAATATTTATTCTATAATTGAACAACATTTATCTACAAATTTTTATATATAAATAAATTCAAACATCACAAAAACAAATATCGAATATACTCTTGTGTTATCATGCTAAATTCCAAAAAATATCACATATATTTCATTTGATAAAGTGCGATGTAAATTAGACTCTTGTGGCTCGTTCAAAAATGTGTTGAGTCAATATTATAATAATATGTGAAAATTTTTTGATAAAATTTCCTGTAGATACACACAAATTGTGTGACATTTGTTTCGGGATCATACACATTTTAATGTAACAAAGCAAAAAAAATAGGTTTTGGGTTGTGTGCACTGCAGTGAGATAGATAAAATGTGTCAACATGTTTTATTACCAAATTTATAATAAAAATAATAATAAATAGAAAAAAAATGTGAATTTTAAATTGGTGTTCATTTATTTAATTTTTTACATATATTTTTACATTGTTACACTTAAAATGAATGAATGACGTCAAAATCTGATGAGTGTGATCATTTTGATGGCTCATAGACACCTGCAGTACTAAAAATAGCAATAAGGGGATTAAATTTAATTAAATGAACAATAAATTCGGTTTAATTTTTTATCATGATACAATTCAAACATATTTTGAAAATAATTTCTATTCAAACAAAAGAATTGCTAAGTACTTAAAAATAAAACAACAACAAAATGTTATCAAAACACATATATTTTAATGCTTTGTTTCAATGAAAATATTTAAAAAAAATATCAAAATCAGCTTATATGAATATGAAAATACAAGTCAAAATATGGTGCATGTTTCATACAAAAAAAAAATCCGTAAAATTAATCTTGTTTGGGTGTAAAATGTTCAAAAATGTAAGTAAAAGCACATTGTTCTCCACTCAACAATAAATAATTCTGGAAATATAAAAAAGGGCAACACAATGTAAAATTATGTAGGTGCGTTCAATTCAAAAATTGTGTTTGTATGAAATAGCGAAACAAAAGAGTTAAAATATGCTGTGAATGGAAAATGATGATGCGATTTAGATAATAATTTTTGAATAAATAGAAAATTTGAATAGGGGTAGCTTGTTACTATTAAATATGATGCTGCTGGTCAGGTTTTTTGTATGTGCTTGAATTTTGAATGATTTTGTGAATTAATCACGTATTTTTGAGCATCAATGCTTGTTTTTGAAATTGGTGAAGGGTTTAAATGAATTTAAATTTAAATTACACCTTGACAATGGATGTAAATGAAAATTTTAGGAAATAGTTAACTTATGACTGCTTTGAAAGGGGAAATTAACTTTTATATGCTGGATAGAGAAGTTTATGGGGATTATTTATAGCTAAATAAGCTCAGGGTTCAGACTACAGAGGCTGATAATGGTCAAAAGACCATTAAAATAAATGTATAAGTATCAAATTTTTCAAAATCAAGGTTTTTTAAAAATTTTCAAAATGAAGGTTTTTTAAAAAAAAACTAAAATGGCCTATTTTTCGAAAATTTTCCAAATTGATTTGAAAAATGTTGCAAAATGGACAATTTTTCCAAAATGTTCTAAAATGATTAATTAAATTTTTTAAAAAATGTCCGGTTTTTCGAAAATTCAAAAAATCAACCAGTCACAATTTAAAAGATAACAAAATTATTCCGTTGCAGCGAAGCATTTTTAAAACTCAAGCATGACTAACACCGTGTTTTCCTGCAAATACCTGTTAGGGCATCAGTGGGTAACGTTGAGCGTCCACCTTCTACGCCAAGTTTCATTCACATATCCACGTTTTCTACCGCTTCCTGATTTCCGGTCAATGCTTTTAGTTCCTTGAACCGTTTTATGACCCTACTCATCGTTACAAGGCTTGCGCCAACATTTTTTCTATATTCAAACCCCACATCTTTTAATCAGCGAGCTTAATATATTGGAAAAAACTTCACCAAGGTACTCGAAGGTGCGAGGATTATTTTTCAAGTAACTCCAACTGAAGGACAATAAAAATCATATCAAAAAAACAGAGCCCTTAACATTGTTTCATAGTATAAATCCATACAATATTGTCCAACATTAATATTTTTTATGTCGCAGTTCCACTATAAATGCAGCACCATAAATAAAAAATTACCCATTGAATGTGTGCATGAAAGGAGATCAATGATATTAAATGTGCATTATTTTGTGGGATTTTACTCACAAAATACACACACAAATGGTACTTAGAACTCGTGGGTGTGTGTGTGCTTGTTTTGTTTGAATTGATTTTCAATTGTCAACTTGAATACAATCTCGCCATTTCAATGATATTTATTACACAATGCACTCTGATCCCACCATCGAATGTGAAAAACAGATACAATTGTTTCAGATTAAAATCCAATTAAACTTCAATTGTTGAAATTTTTTCAATGATATCAGTTTCTGTAATTGAAACACTTGACTTGTGAACTTCAAATTAACATTAAATCACATAATGGAGACGACTGGTTAATTGTAAAGAAAAAAAATTCGACGCATATTAACAATAAATCATATTACGCTCATTTCTTTTTCATATCATACTTGAAATTTAATATTCAAACACATTTTCTGCCTTGAGGCACATTGACACGTGCTTTAAATGACTTTAAATCATCTTGAATGAACATTAAATCGATAAAGTTTTTGTCGGATAACATCGAAGCCAATAAATGACATCCTCTCTTTTTTCTGTTTCATAAAATTTTTTTTTGACAAACTTTTTAATATGAAACAAGACAAATAATAATAACATCAATAATATGAAAAAAAAAATAATACAACAAAAAAAATTATCTCTCAAAAAAAAAGGAAAAGAAATATTATTAGCCAAAGAATATTGAAGTTTAACATAATAAATTCATATCTATAGAGACAGACACAAAATAAAATAAACAGAAAATAAAAAAAAAAAATTTAAATGCAAGAAGAAATTCTGTTCTCAAAGCAAATACTTATAAATTTGAGTCAAATGATAGCAAATGATTGTTGTTTGTTTGTAATTCAAATAACGTACTTATCGTTTTTCTTCGTTTTTTTTGTTGTATTTGTATTTTAAACATTTAAATACATATTCTCTTGTATTCTCCTTTGTGTGTGTGTGTATTCAAAGGAATAATGTTTTAATATTATAATATTTCGTATAAATTTGAATTTGAATGAAAATAGAAGAAGAAAAAACATATTTATTTCAAGAAAAAAAAACAAAAAAATTATTAAAGATAAATAAAACTTCTTAAAAATGATAAATTCTGCAATGGAAAATTTATTATAAATTTTAATCTGACTTTTCAAGGCAAAAAATTGCCAAAGAAAATTAGTATTATAATTTTTTTTTATTAGACATTGCTTCTGATTCTCTAAAAATAAATTTAATAAAAATTTAAATTAGTACAATGTACAAAAAGTTCTTTGATCATCCCTAAATTTATATTTTGAAAGTTGCGTAAGAGTCAATTTAAATATTATTGTGTCTTTTTTTGTGGATCAAAAATGAAATATAATTTCATTCAAAGTATTTTTGAGGTTGATAAGACATTTAAAAAAAAAAGAAAAATATGATAAAATAATTTCTTTATTGGTATTTGAATGGGAAATTGCCTTCAAGTGATATGATATTTTAAAGAAAAATTGGTTTTTGTTCCCATTAAAGTTTTATCGTAATTGGTTATTTTAAATTTATACCATTTATTACTTGTGGCAGAGATCCCTCTGAAGGATGATTATTTTAACTTTTTAGTGTCGATTTGACAAAAATGCGAGTTTTCTGCCTAAAATTTGATACAAAATTACGCTAAATTTGAGCTTTTTTCTCTATTTTCTTTGAGATAAGTTGAAAAAAGGTGTTTAGTCTATTTTGCAAAAATGTTTTCCTGATTATGCTGAATAAAGTTGTCATTCACCACTTTTGTTGATTTCTTATAATTAAAAAGTTTTTTTGGATTTTCATGAAATAGAGGCATTCTAACAAGCTTTTTCATTGAATTTTAAATACTTATCATTAATTAATCCTTTTTTATTAAAATTGAGATTTCCGTATGAAATCAACAAAAGTGGTGTGTGACAACTTTATTCAGCATAATCAGGACAACATTTTTGCAAAATAGACACCTTTTTTCAACCTATTTCAAAGAAAATAGAGAAAGAATCTCAAATTTAGCGTAATTTTGTATCAAATTTTAGGTTTTTTGATGAAAACTAAATTTTTTTGTATGAAAACTATTCAAGTCACCCAAGAAAAAGTTAAAGAATTATTAATTTTCTACAACTTTGCCGAATACACCATAGGTGTATTTCTTTGATAAGTGCTTTTAAAATCAACAAGTTAGAAATAACAGATATTGGCATGTGTTCGTTAGCATTGTTTAAATATTACATACAATTCATTTTTCACTCAAAAATCAATTTTTTTGTAAGAAAAGCATAAAAGTGATGTATGGCAACTTTGTTCAAGATAAATAGGGCAACATTTTTGTAGAATATTTTAAGGTCAAATATTGTATGTAACTGGATAGAAACAGTCAATTTTAAGCATTTTTTAGCCGTACTTGATTATTTTTTCATGTAAAATTGATTTGTGTGAACTTTTAAACTAAAAAATAAAGGAGGCGTCCGGTTTATTTAAAATTTCATTCTGGTTACATCAATTTTACAAGAAAAACCAGGCGTCTCCTTATAGCACTCAACTTCAACTATCAATAAAAAACATTAAAAAGCAGACCAGTAAAGCGGATTTATACCAGCAATATTTTAGATTACTTAGTTTAAAATAAAATGAATTGAAAACAAATCCGCTTATGAAGAAAACATAGACTAAAAAAGTAAAAAAAAAATCCAATTTAACTCCAAAACTTTAGCTATTAATCATCAAATTACAATTTCAATACATTTTTCAATCCGAACAGAGCTAAAATTTGATTAATTAAAAAAAATGAAACAACATACATGTCCTTAATTAAAATAAAGCACATCAACCTTACTTGTGTATTTGTAGATTGTTATTTCTTAATTTTATGTCGAAATAGGAACAAAACAAATAAAAATAAGGATCAAGTCAAGGGATTATTTCTGAGGAAGCAATTTGTAATATTGAGCTACGAAGCAAAACTAAATCCTGTCTCAATGTAATATTTTTTTTTTCATCTCCAAAATGTTTTCTGCATTCACACATGAGAAGATATTGAAGAAAATTCATGTAAAAAGCAACAAGAAAGTAGCGTATTAAATGTTATAAGAAAACTATTTATGGAAATAAATTTATTGCTTCTTGTTTTTCACATACACATGAATTCTTTTCCTCTTATCTCTTTTCCAAGTGAATTTTATTCTCCTACTTCTGTGATATGATGTCGCCCAAAGTAATGTCAAATTATGTTGTATGTGAAATTAATATTTTATAGGTATTTCTAGCTTGAAGGTATTTTATATGAAATATATCCTCTTAACTTACCTGAGATATCGAAATAGAGACATTTTGTCAAGGAATTTTGGTTTTAAGATTATTTGAATTGATATTTATTTATATCTTATCTTATATGCTGAATTTCATATAGGAATTTCAATGAGATATGACAACATCAATAATAAAACGATTGAATTTGTTCTAATCTCCCTTGATACTTGTGAAATTTTTATTTAAAACTTATTGCATTGCAATGCAATTTTATATCGATTTTGCTTATCTGCCATATATTTTTTATTTGAATTTCAGAGTCCAACACCACCCCAATACGTGTTCTGGCAACGAAACGATCGAATGATCAATTATGATGAGACACGGAGCGATATCACGATAGAGACGACTCCAGGTCCACGAACACAAAGTAGATTAATTATAAGAGAGCCTCAAACGACAGACAGTGGGAATTATACTTGTTCTGCAAGCAATACAGAACCAGCGAGCATATACGTGTTTGTCTCAAAAGGTAAGTGACTTTTTTGACCTTCACACCATTAATTTAATGATACTATAGAAAAAAAATCATTTTAAATTCAAGTCGTTATCAAAAAATGACGAAAAAAAGGGTAATGAAAAAACTTTTAATTTTTTTTCTCACTTTTCATCGAATTACCGGTTCGCCACAAAAATTACAATTACCATACAATGTATATTCATACCTCTCACTTGAAAGGTAACGAAAAAGAGAAGAAATATCTTGACACTTGAGAAAAAGTTTTCCAACTAAATCATTTTTTTTTTTTTTTTGCTTCAACACTGATTACTCTTATTGTAAGTGAACAATTACCCGAAAAACAAAAAAAAAAGAAATTCTTTGACTTTTTACACTTTTGTAACTTTTATTCAACGACTTTATTTACATTTAACACATAAATGACACACACACGCATACACAATCACGCAAATATTATAATAATAATAATAATAACATTTCTTGAAGGAAAAACTTTTTCACAAAAATAAAAGAGAGAAGCACGTAAGAAAAGATACTGTCATGACCATAATCGTCAGATATTGGTTTGTGTCGAAAAGAATGAAAAACTTTCTTTTTCTTCAAGTTTTTTCTTCATCTTTTGTTTGTTTGTTTTTGTTTTATGTGCACCATTTTCTTTCAATGGAGTGCCTGAATCGCACCACATCTCAATATGACATCAAATGAAAAGAAAAATAAAAGTGCAAAGCCTCTGGAATCAAGTGCTTAACTTAACAGTCTCTTTTCATCATAAACTGTTTTTTGATAATTCAATATACAAATTGTATGTATTGAAAGGTTATGATGTCGTTAATTTTCTTTACATACTTACAAAAAAAAAGATAAAAGTTATAAATCTTGGTCAATGTAATTTTCGATATTATTTTAAATAACCAAAAGTTTGTTGATTCTTCTTCTTCTTCTTTCCTTTTTCTTAATTTCATTCACTGCCATTGAAAAACGTTTACTGTGTTGATATGAAAAAGTTTTGCGTCTGATAGTAATATTTTAATGGTATAATAATGATTCAGGTGTAAGATGGGTGTGTAGACAATTAAAATAGATAACCTCTTAATTAAAGGGAGTCATCGTCATAGAGAAGGTGTTAAATTCAATGTTTTTTGAATTTAATATTGCGAAATATGTAAAATTACTTCTTTGAGAGTATTAAATTGGTTTGATTTGGTCAAAAATGGGCAAAATTTTCATTTCAATGAAGATAAGGCTCTTCGATTACGACCCTGACATCCTCGTGGAGGTCTTTTCCAGAATCTCTGAAAACTGAATTTTATCTTAATTATAAGCTTCTCTGAACCATCCAAGCTTCAAGGTGATATCATATTCCTGAACCCTGTAAGCTTTTTGAATTCCGTATCTTTCAAATCTTTTTCAGCTCAATATTTCCAAATTCAACAAGGTTCATTATACCATTAAGGCATTGAAACTCTTTATATCTAACTGTCCTCAGTCCTTCACAATACATTGTATATGCATTGCTGTTTTGTCATCATCATTACATATCCTACATTCTCCTGAATTTCTATAACCAATTCTACGTAGGTGATATTGAACCTGAGCATGTCCTGTCAAAAACGCTGTTAATATACTTACCTGACCAGTTGACAGCTCTAAAAGTTTTTTTGATCTACAGTGTTCTGTTAATATTATTTTGTTTCCTAGTATCTGGTTAACTCCTCAACCAACCAATCAAATAAATCTGACCTCGTTCTGTTAGATAAACGTTGCAGAAAGGTTCTGGCCCTGTCATTGAAGAACCTTACTTAGCTAACTTATCACTGATGAAGGCTCTAGAGTCTAATCGAAAAACTAATGAGTTATAAATGATCCTCACGAGCTCCTTTAACACAATACAACGTTAAACCATTCCTTACATTAAAATACCAGGAACCCAATTTAATGCTTCCTAGTTGTTGACTGTCATAATTCATCTTATTACTATTTCCTCATTTTCAATAACTTTCATAAATTTCCTAACTCCTACATTAATTACTGTTAACACCTTCTTTTCATCCAACACCATTAGTCAAATTAAAAGCAATAAAATCTTCTCACAACAACTACAATCATTCACGTTCATATTACACAAGTTCACGTAACATCTTATTTCAAGAGTTAAAGAGATTCCATGAAGACGAAAAAAAAAAGTAGGAAACACACACACACATTTAATCAAATCAGTGCCTATTCAATGTCATATTAAAAGTATATAAGAGAAAATAACAACAGGTTAATTAAATCTACTTCTATTCATTTTTATCTCGAGAAAATATTATCTATCTTCCGTAGGTCGACAATACAACACCTATTACACTTTTAGAGGTACCAAACGAAATGAAAAGACGCAAATTTAATTTAATATACATACATACATACAGATAATAATAATATAAAACGAAACTCAGTTAGAAAACAATAAAGTTTCCGTGCCAAAGTATTTTTGATTTATAGCTGCAGTGTCAAAGCGAACATTCACATATTTTATATTTTTGTCATTTTGTATTATAAATAGTAAGGAGGAAACCCCTTTCTTTTTATTCCATTTTAACCATCAGGTAACATAAAATTTACATCAAAATAAATATGTATTTAAAAAAAGAGGTAAAGGGTGCTCCTATTATTTTGTACTTCATTATTTTGTGCGATATGTGAATAATAATAAAAATGATGAAACTTTTTAAAAATTTATAAACTCACAAGAAAAACATAAATTTTTGACTAAATACAGCATTATGTTAGCACCTTTTTTATCATGATAGAGTATACACAGTTTATGTAGAATAAAAAAAGGGAACACCTTTGATTTAAAAAGATGAAAGAACTTTTTAATTTTTTTTGTTAACAAATTTAAGGAACTTCACCTTTTTATATCATTGTGATAGGCGTTACAATATTTTTATTATTTAAGTAAAAAGGTTAAAATCAAAAAGGAAACAATGATCTTTTAAAGGGAAAAAATTATCATAAAACTGTGGTTTTTTTTAGTAGACATAATTCAATGGGATATTATTGTAATGGGACAATCCCGATTTTTCAAGTTCATGCGATTTGTGAATTTTACAGATTCTTGTTGAGCTCGTCGTCGTCCGCACAGGTACTTCCAGCTCTTGAAATATTTGCGGGTGACCTTTATGGTCACTATGTTCCACTTTATCGAGTACTGGAGTAACTCAGCGAGAAGCCATGCCGGTTTTTAATGGCTCAAATTTTTTGATTTTTTTAAAAAATTTGTTTTAAAATAACGATTCAATGAAATCTAGTACAATTTTTGCCATAAACGGATAAAAATTAAAGCTTTTTGGGAAAATTATCTATATTTTGAAAAAGTGGTTTCCGCTTAAATAAACTTTAGTCAACCTATATAAAATTTTACCTTTTTCTTGGCGAACTTTTCAATATTAATTTTCCTTCGGTATTATACTTAGATTGGAGGCATATGCCTTCGCAATTGACGCAAAACAACGAGCCGATCGTGATTAAACCAGGATAGCCTTTTTCCAAGTACTTCTTAGAATCTTCTGTCGTAAATTAAGAGCAAGTCATTCTGAACAAAAATCTGCCGGAGTGGATGAACTGAATTAAAGCAAACGTAAATTAAATAGAGAAATTTTTATTAAAACAAAAAAACGCTTATCTCGAGTGATAATTTTAAACTTGTATTTTATGGCCGTTAAACGCTTACCTGTGATTGAGATCTTCCAAGTCAAGAAAATGTTGAAAGAAAATCAAAATGCTGTGTTATAAAAATAGTAAAAAAATATGGTGTTATTTCATATTTCGACATTTCGGACCAAGCTCCCGAATTTCGGTCAAAGAACCCCGATTCATAACAAATCCTTTTAACATCAACATAATCTTTGTTGTGAACAAAAAATTAATATTTGAAAAGGATTAAAATTCATTTTTTTCTTTAAAAGATATAAAAAAAGAGTATTCAGGTTCCCAGCATGTCTCTTTTTGTTTACCAAAAGTTCAGATTCTTCATTTTGTTCTTCAAAAAAGTTGGGTTTTAAGGAAATGCACCAATTTAAGGAAGTGTGAAATCGAATCTCACACTCATAAAAATCGTCTTGATTCATTTTATGGAAGATTCTTCAAACTCACCTCAAATTATTCATGATTTTTAAATCTAGTGAATCAAATTAATGTCTCGAAATTAAATTTTCTATCATCTTCTTTAGTTTGCTTATTTTTTCTTGCAACATTTTTTTTCTTTTCAACTTCCATTTTATATATTATTAAGCCAAGTTTCTTTCTTTTTAATCTTAATTTATTTTAAACTTTCATATTATTATTTTTCATCCTTGTTTTTTCCGAGTTGAAAGTAAATATATTTAAGTGTCAGTTTTCCATCCTTTCCCCTCTTCGCATATGTTATCTCAAAACTCTGTGTATGTCAAGCACATTTCGTGTCTCCAATTCCTACTTTTTTCATTTCTCCTATATAAAAGTAGCATCATTACACTTTTCCAGTGTACGTTGTATGCAATACACAGAACATAAGTAAGATGAATTGAATTTTCTGAGAAATTACAAGTTTCTTTGTGGATTCATATGATTTTTTTCTGGGTGTGTGTGTGTTTTAGATAGACAAGACGTATTATTTTTATTATTATATTTACAAAATGAGAAAAAAAACCGAAAAATATAAAGACAACAACAATGAATTACAGCTAAAAAAAAGGGAATAAGACAAAGAGAAAGAAAAGTAAGAAGAAAAAGTAAATGGAATTGTGAGTGAAAAACTTTTTCAATTTGAAAATAATTTATCCTAACATGGGTCGTTTCGTTTCATGTTTGTTCTTCGTCTTCTTCATGGTTTAACTTACAAATATTTTCTTTTAACTTTTTTTTTATTATTATATAAATTCACACAACATAAAAAAATAGCGTGAGCTATGCCTTATATGCTTTATGTGCTTTCCATTTTAAATTTAACTCAGTTTTTTTTTATCAAGAATTAAATCTTTGTTAAATGTTTACTTTTGCTGTAGTTGGTGTTCAAAGTAGGTTATTTTACAGTTTTATGCAACAACGATAGTAGCATGAAACATGATGAAAAGCATATTTGTTGATGAGATTCGTTTGAGCACGATTCATTTTTATATTGAAAAATGTCTACTGGACAAAAAAAAGTGTAATATTAATACTAATTTTACATGAAATGATAAAAGTGACTTGATAAAACTCATATTAAAAAGCACACGACCTAATCACCCTACTAAATGTTTTTAGATAAAATTTTAATAGAAACTTGATACCTTGCTCTTAACTTACTTTTTATTTTGATCAAAAACTCTTTAAAATTGATATTGAAGTTTTGCTGTTTCCATGAAATTCAAACATTTTTCAAACAAACACAATAAGTTTTCTCAAATATTTACTGAGGAGAGGGTATCATTCAAACAAATGTATTCAAATAACAAAGTTTTTGACTTGACCAAACTTGATAATTCCT
Organism: Culicoides sonorensis; assembly: GCA_900002565.1. Taxonomy (NCBI): domain Eukaryota; kingdom Metazoa; phylum Arthropoda; class Insecta; order Diptera; family Ceratopogonidae; genus Culicoides; species Culicoides sonorensis. The sequence goes on along the minus strand of LN483404.1, from coordinate 88,542 downwards.
CTTTAAATAATAAACTTTTAACTTTAAATGATGTAAAGCATTGAAACTTGATCTTTGTTCAATAAATTGATCTTTAATTTATTAAATTTATTTATTTGTTAAATACCAGGCGTTTCCATTATTAAAATGATGTTTTTTGTCAATTTGAACTCTTTTCATTGTTTTCCTATTGTTATGCTTTTCACGAACAAAATGAAATGGAAATCAATTCAAAGACAAATAAAATTGATTGAAAAAAACTTGACCTCATCAGGTTTTATTTACTCTCATTGTTATAAAATAATGCAAAAAAATTGAGAAACTTTTTCCATTTTATAATCATTTTACAGGATTCTTAACGGTTAACTTTGAACAGTGGACAGTTTTATGGCTTCATTTTTATTCAATACAACTTTTTTTTTGTTTCCTGGATAAAGCCAGACAAAAAAAAATAGAATAAGACTTTTGACTTTTACTTAAATTGTACATTTTTCAACTTTTTTATGTTATATTTTTAATATTTCGAAAAAAGGGTCGTTTTTATGAAAATTCAAAAAAAATGCGAACACTAAAAACGTTTCTGTTGTCTGACCATGATCGAATTTTCCAATACCATGGAATTTTTCAAAAACGGTAGAATTGCGGAGAATTGCTACATTTGCCAAAAACGGCAGAATTTTTCGAAAATCGTGATATTTTTAAATTTTTAATAAAGCAAATTTTCTAAACCGCGGCGTTTTTTCAAAACCATGAAATTTTCCGAAATAGTAAAGTTTTTGCAAACCGTCGAATTTTTCCCGAATGCTCAATTTTCAATAATGATCGAGTTTTACATTTTTTTGACCTTATTGACGTAAATGTGAAATATATTTTTTTGCTGAAACTAAGTTTTGATAACATGCTCTCATATAGCTCTCGATTTTTCAAGGAACTGCACTTTAAATACTATTTTCAATAGCATTGTATTTTGTCAGAAATCTCATGAAAATTTTACGAGTTTTATTTCATTTCAAAGTATTGTGTTTACTCTTAAATAAATAATAAGATGATATCTTTCACTTGAAACTGGACAATGATTCAAAGTGATATCAATATAAAAGGAATAAACAAGTATTTTCTATGAAAATTTAATTTTTCTTTAGAAAATTTTATCCTTTAAAATCATTTTTGTATTTAGATAGTGATACAAATAAAAGTTTTATTATTTTTAATATTTATTTATCAATATTTGAATTTTCTCTTTGAATGGAACTTACTTTGCTGTATTTTTTTACCATAAGCCTTCTTAGAGTGGCTTTTGAGTATCAGGAATCTATTTTCATATCGTCTAAAATTGAACAGAAAAATTTCAGTAAACGGACGCCTTCAATTTAAGTAAAGATAAAGGCCTTTGGACATGGAGTGAATTGTAAAGCACTGTGGGGATTTTTGACGCAAAGTACAAGAAATCCAAAAAATTGCATTGGCCATTCTTTTTTAATGAAGCCATTAGTTTTGAAGCCATTGGGCTCATGGATTGGGATCTAGAGCCTAAAAAACCGTTAAAAAACGGTTAAAATTTTTGAAAAATTGCTAATATGTTTTTGGATATAGGAACTCAATTAAAAGAGCTTTAACTCACAAGCTTTGAGATTGGGCTCAGAAATTCATGCTGCGATTGAGCTTCTGAGCCTGAAAACGGTCAGAAGCCCAAAATCCCAAATTTTTCCACAATTTTCGATTTTTCTAAAATTTAAAAATTAAAGACTTTTTTGAAAATATTGGCGGAATTTTTTAAATTTTTTAAAAATGGTGGAATTTTTCAAAAAATTTCAAAATGGCCGCCCAGTGGTTAGTATTCTAATTTTTTTTATCAAAGTACAATGAAAATTTCTGACTCAATTTCATTTAGACAACTTATTACCAAATAAAATCATTTCACTAAAAATTGCTTTTCTGCAAAAATAACCAATTGAAAATAAACTAACATAAATTTGTTGTTATAAGGACTTTGAGTATCAAGAGTTAAAACAAGAACTTGTTCAAATTCAAAATTGAAAATTTGCATTATTTTATTCATTCAATTCATTGATTTGCTGATTTTCAAAAATATTTTATTTTGCTTGCTGGTTCATTTTAATGCATTTTTATTATTTATTTTATTTTATTGTAAAATAATTTCAAGTAAATATGAATAAATTTGTATAAATTATCATTTTAAGATACCTTCCTTGGAAATTATAACAACCCATTTTTATTTACAGGGCATCTTAAATTTCATTTGAAATTAACCGTCATTTATGGATTTATTTAAATTTAAAATAGCTGCGAGAAATTCCGATGAATTTTCAATTTGTGTGGATTTGATGTAAAAAAAATGTAAAACCAATTTTGGAAAACCAACATTTTCATTAACTTTTGTTAAATCAAACATTCATTACAATAAATAACAGTATAATTTTAAAAGTATCAAATAAACAAATATCTAACTATGTGGTTTACCTTATGGGGATTTTATCATTTTGAACATAAACTCTCTTTTGTTTTAGAAATTTGAATTTATTTAACAATACACAAAAATATATCTTAATTCAAAATTGAACTATTTATTTACAATATTCCCTGGGTGGAGAACAAGAAGACATACATAATTACATTTCATGTGTGCTGTGTAATCCTGAGTGAGTTGTTTGCATTTGAAAAACCACACGATAATATTAATAAATTTATAATGATATTAAACTAGAATGAGCTTGTGTTTTCTCTCTCTCTCATTTCCATAGAAAAGTTAATAATTTATTATTATTACAGTAACTTATATCGTTTAGTAATGAATCAGTGGGTTTCAAGTTGGCAGGTTTTCAAAAATCTCAATTAAAATTTTGAAATATGAGTTGAAAATCCTTGCTTCAATGTACTTCCCATGTTTGGCTATTTACTCTGAGTAAAGATTATAAATCAAACTAAAGTCAATATTACCACCACACTTTTGTTCATTAGCATCAATAACACACTTTACCAATAAAAAATAATAATAATAATAATATTAATCATACATCAATAGATTAAAAGCCAATAGCATTACTTTCCTTTCATTTATAAACGAATTCAACTAAAAATAGGGAGAGCTTTCATGTAAATTTGTAATAAGTAATTAAGTGGAAGTATTGTTTAGCTTTTGGTTTAATAATAATTATTATTATTATTATTTATCACGTTGTGTTAGCGTTAGTTTAAGCAGAACACAAACAAAGGAAATTTTACTTTGAAAATTTATGATGCAGTGTTTTGAGCTTCGATTATATTCGAATAAAATGAAATAAAATAAAGTCTTTATCAAAATTAGTTATCAAAATGAGGATTTTAGCGATGTTGAACAATTATTTATATGGATTTAGATTAAATTAAGATTAAAATGTGAAAGTTTTACCGATAACGGTGATGAAAAGTTAATTTTGATGAAAATGAAGTTATCTGTTAAGTTTTTAATGTCACTTGAAAAAAATTGACTGCCAATTTGACATTTAATTAGTTTGACATGTGAGACAGGTTGTCATTTAAAATACTTTGATATTTTAATAGCTTTGACGTTTGAGTCAACCTCTGAATTTGAATCACTTTGACATAGTTTGAGTCTTATTTTGGCTCATGTGTCAAAGGCTAAATGTCAACTTTGTTCACCTGCCAAAGTTCAAACGTCAAATTTCTTTAAATGTCAAATTTTGAGTCTAAATGTCAACTTTGTTCACCTATCAAAGTTTAAACGTCAAAATTCTTGAAATCTCAAACTTTGAGGCTTTATTGACATTTATTGACAGATTTTAAGTGTCAAATTGATATAAAAGTCAAAGTTTTAATGTCAAATTAGTTCACGTCAAATCTCAAACTTTTTAGTCTCAAATCTTAGATTTTAAATGTCAAAATGGTTCAGATTTTAATGTCAAATTATTTTAATTAACAAAAAACAAAATTTTCAAATTAATTCGATTTCTCAAATTGTGCTTTTGCAAAGGATCCCTTTCCAATTTTTTTGTTTTCAAATAATAACAATATCAAATGTTTCAATTAGTTTCCTGTCAATTATTCAATAACCTTAAATATAAAATTCACAAAACCATACTTTCTTTTTTATTTCCAGCTAATTTGAGGTGTGATATTCTTTCCCCATTATTTCAATATTCATAAAAAAACCACTTAAAAGCCATAACATTACTTTAGTTATTATTAATAATTTCCTTTGAAAGTCCTTCCCCGCATATAATTTGGTATTTAAGTTTTTCCTTTTAATTTTTGCATGTTGTTAATCATTCAGTCAGCTAATCGTGTGTACGTAATACATTGTATGCGAATTAATAAATAATATGTGAATCGAATCACGCACAAACACACACTCAAATTCACAAAGAGAATTAATAATAATAATGATCGTTAATAAAATATTATTTTCGCGTTTTCTTTGGTCTTTGTTGTCCAATCAATTCAATGTATTTGTGTGTGTGTGTGAGAGTCAATTATAGTCGAAATCCAAAGAACAAAAGAAAAGAAAAGAAAATCACACAAAATATGGGCGATTAAGTTGATTTTTAACGCGTTTTGTGTTTTCAATGAAAAAAAAAGAAATTTTTGTGATATTTCTTTTCAAAATTACGTTTTCTTATAATTTTCAATGTTACATCGAATGTGTGTGTGTGTGTATTTTTATTTTTCTTTTACGACAAGCATGAAGGTTAAAACGATTAATTTTTTTTTCACAAGTCACGACCTATATTGAAGCAAAAATAATAATAATCATGGAAATTGATAGTCAGAATACAATCAAGTAAAATATTTTCAATAATAATAATAATAAAAAGAAAAATAGAAAATCAGTGAGTATGATGATTGTGAACCAAATGAAGTGGAAGTTAAACTGAAACTCGAAAAATATATATTTTAACATTTTCTATGTATTTTTATAAATGAATGTGAATTCAAGTGCAACTTTGTCATCTTTTATGTATTTTTTTGTTATTTTTTTTTATGTATTTAAATGGAATGAAAATTGTGAAAGTAATTCTTTTGTCGTTTCTTGCGATCGTTCAATAAAATGAGTGAAATGAAAACTACTGGGAAATTTATAGCTGTGAATGCTAGAGAGCAGCTGCAATGCACATAAATTGTGTGTGTGTTAATATAACATTAAAAAAAACTTACTCATATATATCTATGGAAAGAGAAGGAAATCAGTTTTATAGTGAAATTTTAAAATGACTTGCACGAAAATAAAAGTTTATTTTAATTTAGCGATATAATGCAAGAAAAAATACATTAAAGTTTATATTTTTGCGAAAAAAGTACTACGGGGATTTGTTGTAAATTAATGGATTGGAACTGAAATGAATATGAGAGAAATGTTTCATTGTTATGTTTTGTGGAGATATTTTAAATTTGAATTTTTATGAATATTAAACATGTGAGTTTAGGACGTTTTGTTTCTTGTATTGTATATTTAGGGTACATTAAGAAAACTTCAAATTTCATGTTGATTTAAATGTCAAAGTCATCAAATGTCAAAGTCATCAAATGTCAAGTCGGCTCAAATATTTAGCCTTTGACATATGAGCCAATTTTTCCCTTTAAATTTTCTCATTTTAACTAATTTGACGTTTGGACTTTGGCATTTGAACCAGTTGAATGACATTGAAATTTGATCCAACTTAACGATTCAATTATATTTTTGAACGCAACGTCCTTGAAATAAGCAGTAAAACCAATAAAAAACTGTTAAACCCACCATGAAAGCTGACACCAACATATTTTCGTAACGCAAATTAAGATTAACATACCAATTAAATTTTAACTTTCAAAACCTGATACAAAATCATTCAATATGGGCTTCATTTCACTTTTAACCAAAAAAGTAAAAAATTAGCTATAAAATATTGTAACACATAAATAAAATATACAATTACAAAATATCACACATAATTCAAAACCTTTTGTCACGGTATTTACAGAACACACAGAGTTACATGGACAAGTAAGTGAACCACATCAATTACTTGATTGAGTTATTGTACCCTATTGACAAACCATATTTATTTCACAATCTAAAATTCAATACCCCCTAAAGCCATATATCATCTATATGCCGTGGTATGATGAAGCAAAAACCAAATAAATGCCATTCAAGTGAATAATATAAAGATAGATTTGTATTATAGGATAATATGATATAAAAGTGAATGAAGCGTGTAACAACAACAACACAATACATTAAATGTAAAATTTTTCAAATAATCATATCCCGTAGAGAGATTTTCTATTTCCAAAACTAACAACATTACACAAAACACACATGAAAATTCGAGATATTATCACTGAAAAAAGGTGGTTCGAATGTAATTAGTTTTGAGACTCGTTAAAATTATTATTTCTATCAAAAAATGTGTGTGTGTGTGTGTGTGTGTGTGCTTTGTGTGTGTTCACACATGCCGAACAAACTACAGGTTATTTAGGTCAGTGATAATGATGATGATTAGTGATATGGGCTGTGTTTTGTGATGTTTTCAACTTTTATCTACATTTTATTTTTATGAATAGCGTTGAATAAATAATTTGAAACGATAACATATCAATTAATGATTTTACCAGGTCATTATGTATTATTTTTTCACTAATGATGTTAGATATCGTATGGATTTGATCTAGGAAAACATTAACGTTGATTTAGATGTTTACTGAGTTGGATATTTACTGATTACATTTGAATTGTGCTTGGTGATTTGGAAAGATAGAAAAAAACATGGCATTAAAGGTCCTCTTTTCTTTTCACACTTTGAAATCGTTTGAGCTCTAATTTTTCTCATTTCTTTTCAATGAATTTTTTCCCCTTCTCTCTCTTTGAATTTTTTCCTACTTTGCCTTCAAATTTAACTGTCTATATCTTTCTCACCCCTTTCTCTTTCTCTCCCTTTTCTCTTTCTCCTTCTTTTTTCTTTCTCTCCCTTTTCTCTTTCACTCTCTTTTCATTTCTATCTCTCTCACTCTCTCCTTCTTCTCTTCTTCTTTTGCTTCAAAATTAACCTCCTTTCCACTCTTTCTTCCTTTCTCTCTCCCATTTTTTTCCACGCTCTCTTTTCATAATTTTTTTTCCTTCTCTCTCTCTATTTTTCTACTTCCCTTACTCCTTAATTTCTAAAATCTCTCTTCTTGAGTATTGTTCTCACTTTTTCTTCAAAATTTATTGTCCCTCTCATTTAAATTCATTACTCTTTTGTTCCACTCTCTCTCTTTCTCACTCTTACTTCCTGCCCCTCATCTCATTACTTGAAAATAAATTCCTCAAACTAAAACTACTTAACATCAATCGACATCATCATCATATTGTCCACCCATTCATTTTATCTTTCTTTTGAAATCCAAAACAAAAATTAAAACTTTTCTTTTTAAAATTAATTTTCTCATCTCAACTTCTTCACTCCAATAAACATTTTCTTCATCCAGTCCATTTTTTTCATTTTTTTTATTTGAAATAAGACTACAGATTTATTTTCTCTTACAAAAACATTCAGTTATTATTCCATTTATTATCAACGCGTTGCACTGAAATGAAGCAAAACAAACAGACCTAAGAAAATGTAGCCATGCACAAAATTGTAACAGCACAACACAAAAAAAAACTAAAAAGAGGATTTGAAGTAACAGACCATAACAAAAATATCTCTAAGATAAGCAATTTTGTGTTCAATTCACTGTTTTTTTCATGCTCTCTTCTTGTAAATGAAATGAATGTACTTTTGTGTTGCACTACTACCAACACTAAAAATAATAAGAAGAGGTTTCATATGTCAACTAGCATAAAAAGACACTTGCACAAAGAACACACACACATTTAAGATAACCATTAAAGTGCATTTTATTTGTGTTGTGATATTTAGTAATCTGATCAGGGTAAATAATAAGAGGTAAAATTTAGCTAATTTTGTAAAGGAGAAAGAGACTATAAAAAGACAGTAAATTACAAAATCAAGTACGAAATTGGGAAGATTGTGTGAACTTTAACTACATTTTAAGGTAAATTGGATTTTTCGCTTTCTTTTTCTTGAAAGTGATGATGCCAAAAAATGTTGTCATAAAAATTTCTAACTTTTTGAAAAGGGTTTCATTTCTCATATACACTTGAACTCATATATGATTAAGTTGCTAGGAAAACACTCAAGTGGGTGGAAGAATTTTAATTTAAAATTTATCTTTTTATCATGTCTTATGTCACAAATGTCATTATTTGTGGTGTATTGGAACTTTTATGTGTATTTTAAGTTGAATTTTAACCTTGAATGATTAATTTAACAAAGTTCCTACATTTTCATTTTAATTTCAGGTGACAACATGGCAGCAATATCAAGGAGAAAAACGTCATCAGCCAGTCGTATCCTCTCAACTGTATTTTATAGCAATCTGTGTTATCCTAGTGTAGTGTTAATGTTACTTACATCAAGGTAAATACATAAATTTAAAGTCAATTTTCTTATTTTTACAATTAAATTATAGATACAATTTTGAAATAGTGCATATAAAATTTAATAATAAATCGAGAAAATCAATTTCCTTAAATTTTAATTCAAATTTCCTCGTTTTCTCTCTATTTAAGAGCATAAATATCTAGGTTACTAGTATTATTTTTTTGTTTTTTATGATCAATTTATTACCAGACAATTTTATGCAGAAGTTTACACAAATCATGAGGTATGACTTGAAAACATGAGGAAAATGTTTAATCGATTCATTTATAAAACATCTTCATCTATCTTAAGAGGGCATATTAGATTTTCATCATCAAATCAAAACCAAATAAAGAGATTAAAGGAATATGAAAGACAGGATTTTATTTAATTAAAAATGTATTTGAAGATAATTGAAATGAGTTTTGCTTTTGATGTTATTCATTATTGGTTATTTTTTATTGAGAGAGACAAAGTTTTATTTGAAAAGGAGACGAATTTCAATGAAATTTTAATTAGTCTCAAAATTAAGGGTAAAAGAGATAAATTGTGAATTACGGTACATGCCTGTGTTTCATGATCACTTGAAAATAATTAATATGAATGATTTTTGCGAATTTTGTTTAAAGTAAAACAAAAATTGGTTCATAATTATCATTGAGGTCTCTCTCTGTGTTCAGTTCTGTTAAACTTCACTTAAATCTTTGTAACTTCTCAAAATAGCTGTTAAACTCCACTTAAATCTTTGTAACTTCTCAAAACTGCTGTCAAACTTCACTTAAATCTTTGTAACTTCTCAAAATAGTTGTTAAACTTCACTTAAATCTTTGTAACTTCTCAAAACAGCTGTCAAACTTCACTTAAATCTTTGTAAGTTCTCAAAATAGTTGTTAAACTTCACTTAAATCTTTGTAACTTCTCAAAATAGTTGTCAAACTTCACTTAAATCTTTGTAAGTTCTCAAAGCCGCTGTCAAACTTACCTTAAATCTGTGTAACTTCTCAAAACAGCTTTCAAACTTCACTTAAATCTTTGTAACTTCTCAAAACAGCTGTTAAACTTCACTTAAATCTGTGTAACTTCTCAAAACAGCTGTCAAACTTCACTTAAATCTTTGTAACTTCTCAAAGCCGCTGTCAAACTTACCTTAAATCTGTGTAACTTCTCAAAACAGCTTTCAAACTTCACTTAAATCTTTGTAACTTCTCAAAACAGCTGTTAAACTTCACTTAAATCTTTGTAACTTCTCAAAACAGCTGCCAAACTTCACTTAAATCTTTGTAACTTCTCAAAACAGCTGTCAAACTTCACTTAAATTTTTGCAACTTCTCAAAACCGCTGTCAAACTTCACTTAAATTTTTGTAATTTGCTTATTTCTGGTTTTCAGATTGATTTCTATTGGCGTTCTTCAATCCTACACCATCGCTCATACCCTGTTACTACTTGGGCGTTAATTTTCGTGATATTTGACCACTTTTTTTAATTTAGTTTCACAATTCTAAGACATTAATCTCCCATTATTAAAATTTTCCCTTTATTTTTAAATCAAATATAAATCGCAACATTTCCAAAACTGTGATAAAATATTATTCAATTAAATTAACAGCTTTTAATATTAATTTAATTTTAGCTTAATCCTGTTTTTAATCTCTTTTAATCAAATATTTTTTGATAATTTTAATTCCCTCGATTTTCTATTTTTATCTGAAATGTTTAACAAACTTTTCCATTATTAATTTTCTTTTAAGTATGAGTTAGATCTCATAGAAAAATGTCGAACAATGAAAATGAAAAATCCATGGCCTAGATGACACGTGCATTCGATAATACAAAATTGATTATATATGAATTGTTTTGATTTACTCATCATTTTCTTCTTCCACTTCCGTTTTTATATTTTATTGTCATTCTATTATATTTCTTCCGCTCCGGTTTTCTTTTCTTTGTAATTTGACGAGAAAAATAATGAAAAAGAATTTGACCTTAAATACCAATGAACTTAAACGTTTTATTTTCATCGTTGAACAACTGATTTGTAATATTAAATTATTATACTTTTTTTACAATGAAAATGAAAAAGGAAGAAAAAAAACGTCTTCGTCAACATTAAATTAAGCACACGTTTAGGACTTACACAATAATCTTCTATTGTCTCATTTCGTTGAATTCTTTTCAATTTATTTGCTCTTCGTATTTATTTATTTATTTTCAAATCATTTTTCTTTTTCTTGTCTGAGAAATCCAATTTTAAATTGTCTGTTCATCATTAGAAGGTGACAAATTTTTGTTAATTTCTTTAAAGACCGGTACCCTCGATAATTTAAAATAAATAGATGTAGGATATCACTGGAAAAGCGCGATCAATTTCATCATCTGCCAAATCATCTTTTTTTTCCTAATTTTTATATTTTATTTTTGCAATTTTTGTTGCTTCTTCCGGTTAATTGAACTACCCAATTTGTGTGCTCATTGAAACGAAACTTTTCATTTTCTTTAATTCTGCTTCGTTTTGTCTTTTTTTTACCACTCATTTAGCTGCTAAAGGCCATGTTATAGTGATGGTGTTCATTTGAGTGAACATGAACAAAAGAGGTGAAATTGTAACAATTATTTGGTTTTAGGAGCATTTGTGCGTTATCTGTCTGTTTTCTAATTTTTCATGTTTATCTTACAAAAATACAATTGTTAATAAGAAACAAAAAGAAAGAAAATTTTCTCATTGAAAATGAAGAAACTTGGAAATAATAGACAAGATGACATTATAATGATCAATTTAGAAAGAATAATGTTTTATTATTATTTTTATTTCATTATCTCATGTTTTTATCATCATATGAAAGTTTTATTTCCAATCAATGACTAATCACAAAAGGGATTGTGATGTGAGTGAAATCATCTGAAGTGACATCTGGTGTCAAAAAATCTACTCAATACTTTATTAAGATTCGAAATAATTTTTATGTAATCATTCATTAAACTAATTAATTTTATATTATTTTTTTTTCATTTCAGACAATTCCTGTTCACCTAGAGCTTTTAGAAAATACGATAAATTAATAGTTAATTAAAGTAATGATAACAAAAAAAAATTCTTTCTATAAATAAATAGGAAAAAATCTAATTAATAAGTGAAATAAGGTCTAATTAAATTGTAAAATACAACATTCAACGTCAATCTCTCTTTGAGATTCGTTTAACAATTACAGAAAATTTACTGGAAAAAATAATTTTAATTACTTTACATTTTCCCTCTAATAAAGTTCATACACAGTCAATCATTCTCTAAACAAATTATGAAAATAAAATGTACATACTTCAAAGTCAAATGCAAAAAGCCAATTTGTAGGTGCAATTTTTTTGTTGTTATTTTCTGAATATTTATAATTTATTTGGCTTCCATTATTACATAATTAATGACTTCAAAATAAAACCCTTTAAACACAAACTATAAAATTATTGTTATAACAAATTATGAAAAATTATTTCAAAACTTTTATATTCAACATTTTGCGAAATTTGAAAAAAAATTACAAGAGGTAGGCAAACAATAAATGAATCAAAATTTTATTCATTGTTAAATAGTGAGCAGAATTTACTTTATATTTATTTGTTTCTAACAATAATTTTAAAAGAAAAGAAAAGAAAATTCTACAAACAATAAACAAATGGTAAAAATAATAAATTACATTTTTGAAGAAGTTAGAAATAAATAAAAATAATCAAACAACCACACAAGAGAGAACCAAAATAAAATGAGGAAAATTTCTGCATGATAAATTATTTTCTATAATTATTATCATTATTAAAGTTGGACGAGAGTTTAAAGTTTACTTAACTTATCAACGACCTTTAAATACATTGAGAACCAAAAAACAAAAGTTGAAACATTGATTAGGTATCATGATAACCCGTTTCTTCAAGGTTGTAACCGTCGATTCAAATAACCGCCGGCAGTGTAGCTGCCAAAATCGTTCTTTTTGAATCGTGCTCTCGTAGAGACTAGACTTGTCTACGATATCAAATTTGAATTTAAAAGAGTTTTGAGAATAAAGTGGCCTTGGAGCCTAAAATAATAACTAATAAAGTAGTTACAACTGTTTTGCTCTCCTTTTTTTTCTGTTTTAATAACAAAATCTTTCTGTTTATCATTATTATTGTTTTGATCACTATTATTAATACTCATACTACTAGCACATGTTAAAAATTTTGATTTTTTAATTTTATTACAACTGTTCTGTTCTATTGTTTTTTTCGAGATTTAATAACAAAAGAATTTTTATCATTATTTGATTTTTCAATTTCACTTGTTACTTGTTGTTGTTTTTAAATAGTTTCCTACTTTCAAAGATTTTTTTATATTTTAATTGTGGCATTGATTTTCTGTTCCTATAATATGGTTTTGTGTTTATTCCATTTTGAGAACACTATAACTTCTAGTTCTTCTATATGTATTTTGATTGAATTTAATGTCATATTAATACACTGCCGGCGGTTATTTGAATCGCCGGTTACAAGGTTCTTTAATAATTTCTTTCAAGCGCTACATTTTCGACCCCAAGAGTAACTAACCATAAGTTGTTGTCGAGTAGTATTTAGAATCCTAAATTTTTTTAATAACCAACCATGGATTTCCAGAGGTCACTTTACGCATGACCTCCTTTTCTCTATATTCAGTGACTCTGTTTTTGATTCTTATCGAGCACCGTGCGAGGGGTATATCATCCACAACCATTTTAACCTGCAGTAGCCCCAGGCCCATGAATTTGAGACTTAATAACCAGCCTTTTGTATAGCCATCCTCAGCAATAACTACTAATTTGTTCTGATCCTTCTTGTAGAAATGGTTTCCATAGTGATCTTTTCAATTTTCAATTTCCTCAGATTTTGGCCTCTTAACACTGATTTAATCAAAAGTTTTTTCGCTTTTCTCCTCATCCATCCCCTTTTTTTCTACCGGTATAATCTGAATCCTTTTAGGTTAGGTTCTACAAGGGCACCGCGGTCTCAATGAGTCCTATTGTGGTCTCAATCCTTTTTTCTTCTCCATTTCGCAGTATCCTTTCTTTTCTTCCAGTTGAATCAGACAAATTGCCTCATTGTCTTCTTCAAAACTGTTCCTTTCCATTGAATCTGCCATTAAAATAACCTTAAAATTAATTTGAATTACCATGAATTCCTTACTTGCTAAAATAGAAAAGAACTCAATCGCTTGTGACTTTACATGCGATAGGTTTTTGTTTATATGACTGAAATAAGCAAGGCTCCAAGGTCGTTGATAACATCAGTTCATTGTAAAGATTCATAAAATGATACTGAGCATCCTACAACAAAATTTCAATTTAATGCATAACAAATTTCTAATTTTATTGAAATGAGTCTTATTTTGAATAAATTTTTCTTTTTGTAAAGTCCTCTTATTAAAACCTCCAAATTTTAATTAGTAACATAATAAAAAAAATCATCAATAAATTTAATTGAAAAAAATTCAATCATGTTTATGTAAAAAAAATATGTAAAAAATGTAAAAATTTAAATAAAATACTATTAATAATTAATTAATTAATTATGAAATTTCCAAATATGTATTAAAAATTGTATAAAATAATTTTAAACGATAATTTTTTTTATATTTCACATAAAATTATTAAATTAAATATAAAAATAATAATAATAACGATCAATGAAGTAATAAAATTACTTTAATAATAAAAAGAGAAAACTTTAAATTTTATAAATTACATTTAAAAAATTGTTCTGTAAATAGTATTAAAATAAATTCAAAATATTTTATATATAAGATAAAGAAGTTGAAAGAAAAATGTTGATGATGATGAACAACAAGGTAAATAAAGTTTATGTTACATTAAATGAAGAACTTTGAGAGTATAAAAATTGTTATAAACTTTTTATTCAATTATTAATCCATTGAAGAGTTTTTGAACAAAAGGAAATAAAAAATGTGTACTTAAAACGGAAGTTTTGTAAATTTTTTTCAATTAAGTTTAAGGAAAAATTGTTATAACTCATTAATTTTAATTTTAATAAAATTTTTTACTCAATGAAAATAATACGAAATTTGAGAGAAGGAGGAAGATTGAAATTCTCTCCGTTCACCTTATTTCTTTTGAAAAAGAGAGAACGAGAGAGAGAGAGAAAAATCAAAATCACTTTGACTTCTTGAGACTAGTAAAAAAATTGCCCAAAGCGGTCAAATGTTCTTTAAATTCAAATTCAACTCAAATCCAACCAAATCCAAATCATAGTAAAATACAAAAAAAATCGTGTATCATTTCAACATCCCAAACACTCAAACTTTTAATTACATTTATTTTACTGCATTTCAATTAAATAATTTTCTCTATTTATTCAATGATGTTCATTCAAATGATGCCCATATAAAACTAAAACTCCACTAAAAAAATATTATTTTATTTTATTTTAATATAATTAAATAAAAATCTACCGAAATATTTTATCCGAGATAATTATTTGAATTCATTTTAGGCTCTTTTTGCACTGCTCAATGTTCAAATATACAAAAAAAAAAAGTAAAACTATACAAAAAATAAAGTTTGTTGTTATTGGTCTAGTAACTTTGATTACATTGAATAAAAAAATAATTGTTTGATCTAAAAGTGCGCGATATTCTCATTGTTTCTGTTCTACTCAAGTGTGCAACAATATTTTGAGTGCTACTCAATTTTAATTAATTAATAAACTTTCGATTTGAATAAATAAACGAAAAACTTTATCGTATCTGATGACTTGAAGATGTAGCTTGGCTTTGAAAGCTGAAAAAAAAATTAATTCTCTATCTCTGAAATTTGAGGGCCATTGAACAGTCATTTAAGCAAGCAAATTGATTTATACAGATGGCAGTTCAAGCCTTGGATTGGGTTTGAGCTGATCTCTCATAATGAGTATCGAAAAGTTAGAGAGGAAAAATTGAAGTTAGAACTTTGCAAAAGTTTTTCTCTCTCTCATAAATTTAACTTACTCTCTCTTTAATATTCTCTTTTTTGTTGCAGGTGTTATTCGCTCTTCCTATCTCTCCCTCCTTTTGTCTGCTTTGCATTTTTTCTGTCTCTCTCTCTCTCCTTTTTTTCTTCCTTTTCTCTTTTTGTTCTCTCTCTCTCTCTTGACCTCTGTATCTTCTCCTGTGTCTCTCTTTCTTTATCTCAGTCCTTCGTCCTCTCTGCCTCCTCTCTCTCTCTTTTCCTTCGTATTTTTTATCCTTCTGCTAATGCTCTCTCTCTCTTTCTGTCTCTCTCTCTCTCTCTTACACCCCTAAAAGTAAATATTTTAATTTAATCTTCAGATTAATTTTATTAACATAATGATTTGACTCATATGGTCTTAAAAAAGCCTTATGAATTTCAAACTGACATATGATCAAAGTGCTTCTGAAAGCTCATATTTTTCTATCGATAAAAAAAAAATCATGATAATAATAATTGTATTTTATTAAATTTCTTTTCTCATTTAATTTTCAAAAAATTCAAATATCAGTTTCCTTGAATTCCATATCCAAATCAGAAAAAAAATTGATTGAATGAATTCACCGGAATTACATTATTCAATTTTTTATATGAATCTTCTTCAAATTTCCATCTTCAACGAAAACGCTTATATTATCAAATCAAAATAGGGAAAAAAATCCTTTTTTTAACAATCAATTTACAACTTACATCCGATTTGAAGACATTCTTGTTGTATTTTGTAAACGGTTTCAATTTAATTTTAATTTAATTTGAAAGGAGAAGAAACACACTGACATACACTCGTACACACACACACACAAACAGAGAAGACGAAGAAACTTGTTTTAATTATATTTGATTGCAATTTACAAACATTGCAAATTCTTTGTCTTATATTTTATTTTATGTTTAATTTTATACCATTATTATAAACATACATATTTTTTAAATGTAATCAGCCTTGCATGTACTTGCTATACGTAAGGAAACTCAGTAATTGAATTCATTTTGAAACATTCACTTTAAATTAAAATACAATGTTAGATCATACCTTGTTTTTCTTTGCTTTGCTGTTTTTTTTATCATACTATTCAATTTTTCGTTATATAATTTGAAGAAAATGTTTTTTAAATACATTTAACATGATGATAACAAAAAGCTCTTTATATATTTTTAAAGGAAAGGAAATTTTATAATAAAAATATACGTGAAAATAAACAATTTTTTCCTTCTTTTCATTTGCAGAGTTACATGAAATACAATTTTAAAAAGGGTTTAAATTTTATATAGTTTTCAAATTTATTTATCGCTCTTTTAACGAACAAAAAATACAGGAGATATTGACAAGAATTTGTTTTTATCAAGTTAGATAAAAAAACAGAGGTAACTGAAAATGAATCAATATAAATTTAATTAAATTAAATCTTCTTATGTAATATTTACAAGAATATAAAAATTTATATAAAAAAAAACGATGCGATATGTAATTAAATGAAATAATTAAGAAAATATAAAATAAAATAAAGAGGAAAGAAATTGTAATTTATATATATTTAAAAAAAATACAATTTAATATAAAATTTAACAAAAGAAGAAAAAAAATATATTTAATTAAATTTAACATAGTTAATTAATAATAAAATAAAATCGAATTATATTATAAAAAAAAAATTATTAAGAAAATTGATTAAAGAAAAATTATTATTGCTATTAAAATGAAACAAAGGGAAAGAGAATTTTATCAAAATTAAAAAAATAAAACTTTATATATTTGAAAAAAAAATTGTAAGATAAGAGTGAACTTATATAATAATAAAAAATTGATAACTAGGAAAATTATGTAAAAGAAACGCAAATGAAAGTAATATTAATAAAAAAAAAATGACAGATCAATTCTATTTGGAAATAATGTATAAAATTTAAAAAGTTGTGTTTTAATTTTATGATATCCTTAAAATGAGATCAAAGTGAACTTGTGATTTTAAATTAACGTAAGTATAAAATCATCTTATGAGTTATCAGAGTGGTTGACCGACTTCGTCCAAAAGTAACAGACCATTGGTAATTAACAACGTGTTGGAATTTTCTATGAAATAAAAAATGCTCGTACGTTTTTCTTAAGGTGATGTAATTTAAGGCTGACTTCACTGCTTTCTTTTCCAGTACTCTAAGGTTTCCCAAGCCATAATGATTATTTCTTCTGATGAAATTGCTTCTAATTTTTGTTTAGAATGTTGTAAACGAAGAGAGTATAATTAATTTTCTGCCGATCATGGATCGTTGTCATATTCAAGAGGTTCAATCTTTGTACATATGGCTAAATGAAAACGGTTTTGCCAGCCAAGGTTCCTCAAGCAGAAAAGCAAAAATTGTTTTTGATTTGATTCCAATCTTCCTATATCGTTTTTAATATAATAATAATTGACAGAGCAAGTGAAGAATACAGTGCTTTGATTATGAAGACGTTTCTAAATTCATAACCAAAGCGTTTAATGAGACTCAAAACGCAATTTACTTTGGCTAAGTTTATTCAATATGAGTTTTGAATGTCATTTTCTTATCGATCCATACGCCTAAATTTTTGATAACTTCAACACGTTCAATAATTTGATTTTTCAATGTATGTGTTCTCAAAATTGGAATCGACTTATGGTAAAAAAGATATTATATTGCATTTATTAATGTTTAGGCACATACCGTTATTTGCACACTAATTGTCAACTATTCTTGCAGCGCTCTTCAGATGATCGATGTCTTGTTGATTTTTTATAATTTTGAAAATTTTCAAATCGTCAGCGTAAAATGAAAATTCAACATCATTTAAAAGTAGTGAGAGATCATTTATAAACAGGAGAAACAAAAGAGGTCCAAGGTGGCTCCCTTGGAGTTCCCTTGATGTAACATTTATGTGACGAGACAGTTTTCATTAATTCCGACTATTTGTTTTCTGTTTGACAAGTAAGACGACAACCAATTTAACATAGTACATACATCTAATATTCAAGTTTCAATCAAAAGTAGTTTATGATAAACTTTGTCGAAGGCTTTTGAAAAATCTGTATATTAAATCTGCATCCACTTGATAACCATTTGAAATTAAATTAACTTTGTAAGTATACTAATTTTCTCACAAATCAATATCTTTTGCTGTAACGTCTTGTCACTTTGATTGACACGTGTTCACTGTTGGCTTTTTTGACAGCTTTCTATCTGACAGGTGAATTTGACGTATTCACATAACCAGTATCATTGACAAATATTTTTAAAATTCTTCTAAATACCATAAATTTCGCACGAGAATTTAAGTTCGTACAATTTTTAAAAATACCAGCAAGAGACCAGTTCCCACTAATAGCCCTCTTACAGTAGAGACTTAAAGGCCATATATGGTCTGTGGACAATAATTTCCCAAAAAAAAAATATTTCACAACGAAATAATTGGAACATAAACCGATCAAAAAATATTCCAATTAACCAGAACAAAATTCCGTTAACAATTCATGTAAATCCTTAAACAATAAACTTAAAGGATAATAATGTTAATCCATTGCAATCATATAAAAAAAATATTTTTATTAATTGTATCACGTTATCTCGATAATATTAATACAATAATAAATATAAAAAAAGTAAAAATGTTCTCTTACTTGTAATAATATTAAATGGATTTTATTAAAACCAATTTTTTTTATCCTTGTATTGTTGAATTTTAATTGATTGCACATATTTGTAACAGCCATTTTTTATGTATGTCATGTAAGAATACTTAAAATTTTTTATTTTTTAATTTATCGATACAAAATAAATATTGATTTCGTTTTATATTTTATTGTACTATTTTATTTTATTTTATTATTATTGAATAATGTATCAAGTTTTTTTTTAAAACATACAAAAAAAACTGTTGTATCAGTAAATTTTTTACAAACTTTTACTTATTATTTTATTTATATTTTTTTTGTATGAACATTGAATTACTTATTTATGAAAATGTGAGAACATATTGAATTTAAAATGGATTTCACTATTTTGTAAAAATATATTTTTTTTGGTGCTTATAAATTTTGTAAACAAGAGCCGACCATCGATATCACGTTGCTGATATAATGTTTATAAATTATAACTTTATATTCAGTGGATATTTATTATAGCAGGAAAAATTAGTAAGAGGACAATTAAATTTCATAAGAAAGTGCATTTTATGATTTTATGTTTCACTCACATTTTTACTTTCAGCTCATTTTGTTTTCTCTCGACTTTGTTCTTTTGACTTATTTCCGCTTAGGCATAGGGTCACAGTGACACTTCTCTCCTGGTTTATCTTTCATCACTAAGGTGTTAGTTTCAAATGCTAAGCTTCATCACCATTTCTTACGCAGTGCTCTTCGACTCGTTGAGCGCTGAGGGTTCCGAAATAGAGTTCTCTTTCATATATTATTGACGTTTCGAGGAAGGGGGTATCCAGTCTTGCCCCATTTTGACGTGTTACTTATTCATCATGTCTCTGGCCGTAAATAAGGACTCGAAAGTCAACGAGATAAAGCTTGATGTTTTGACTGAGTTGGGTTGAACACCAAGTAAGTCAATTTTCCACAATAGGATCCACAAGGACCACGATGGAGCCTTTTTCATATCTATCTAAGTCAATGTACCTTATGATTTTCGGATGAGTCATATCCCATCCTCTCAGCATATCAGAACGTCGTTGAGACAACAGTGTAACATCATCGATAAGTTCAAGGTCTTCCAGACACTCAAGCATTACCAAAAAAGCATTTTAATTAGCAAAAAACTTTAAACAATGAATGTAAATTTTGCTGCAAAGCACTCATTTATTTTCAATGTGACGTTATTTTCATGTTCCATTTTTATTAATAATACTCCGGTGTTGCCAAAAGATGAAAAGCATCGAAAATGTCAACCTTGGTCTCAAATAACATTTTTCGCCAATTAGCACGACTCTATTTATACAAAAAAATATAATTATTACCTAATATTTTATTAAAATTAATATATTTTTTTTTGCTTTATCAACAAACAAGCACATCATTTACATGACAATAGCGATAATTATAATATTCAATGAAAAGCTTTCAAAATCAATCAAATTAGCTTGCAATAACGTGTAGCCACCTTGAAAGTCATCTTTTATTGTACAAAAAAAAATCCTGTAAAAGTCATATAACAAATTTGAAAATGGCGTGTTTAAGTTTCTGTTTCTCTCTCTCTTGATTTTATGTATATATTAAAAAAAAAACCTTGTTATTTTCATTTATCATTTGGCTCTAACTATGGGAATTTCATTATATTACATGTTTTGATGTTGGAACATTGAATTTGAGGAGTTATGGTGTGCAAATACAATGATTGCATGTCAGTTTCTTTTTTTCACTGTTTAAAGAAAAAATGAAAACATTGAAATTCGTGAATGTGAAGTATGAAAATTACGAAATCTGTAATGAAAATGATTTTCTTATTTTTCATGAAGTTTCACACTCACTTTAATAAGGTGCTATTTTCATGTTTGTTATACTTTAGTTTGACTTGGACTTTGACATGAAGTGAAATTAAACTGAAATGAAGGTAAATTATAATAATAATAAAACATGAGTCATGCGGATGTTATCAATTTTTGTGTTTTGTGGTATCGGTATTTTAAGACTTTGAGTTTTAAAATCTCCAATAAGACTTTTTGAGCCATTGCTGATGGCTGTTAAACAAAATACAGTCCAACAGCAGTTTTCACAATTTTTAAATAATTTTAAAGCTATTTAAAATTTTAATTTTGCCTCAAAAATATCACAAAAAAATAAATTTAATCTTCTTTGAAAAATAAAAAGGTAATTATTTCAATTTTCATTTAAATTAAATAAATTTTAATAAAACCCAATTGTTTTTAAACACAAAACAGTTTTCATTTAACATGCAAAACACAGCTAATATTGTTTCAATTCTTTAGAAAAATATTATTATACTATGGACAAACAAATGAACACTGTTTGTTTTTGTTATATTTAACCAAAATAATATTTTCAATAGTAATTGTACATACAAAAATAGAAAAATTAAAATAATAATGATCATGATAAAATTCAAAATAAATTAAAATTAATGAATAGTATGAATTTTTTCAAACAAATACATAATAGATATAATTTAATTGAATCTGCTTTTTATTGTGGTGTTAAATTGATAAGGAATATAAATTATTGTTTTGAAAACGAACCCTTTGCTTCCTATGAACAGAAATTTTGTGGTTTTGATTGCAATTTTTCCACCACTAACCTCAAAACATGATGTCTGAAGGTCAGTTCTTCAATATTATGAAAGGCCTTTTCACTTTAAATTTCAAAACATGATTTCTGAAGGTCAGCTCTTCAAAACTTCGTAAGGCCTTTTCACTTAAAATCTAACGAGATGAACTCTGATGGTCAGTTCTTCAAAACTTCGTAAGGCCTTTTCACTTAAAATCTTAAGACATGATCACTGAAGGTCAGTTCTTCAAAACTTCGTAAGGCCTTTTCACTAAAAATTTAAAAACATGATTTCTGAAGGTCAGCTCTTCAAAACTTCGTAAGGCCTTTTCACTTAAAATCTAACGAGATGAACTCTGATGGTCAGATCTTCAATATTTCGAAAGGCCTCTTCATTACGATTCTCAAAATATGACTCATAATGTAGGGGTCATAATCAGACAGTGATGAAAATGACAGTCTTTGATCGACTATATTTTTTTATAACTCCATTTTATCACATTAAATCATGCGTAGCATTCGCACGTTTTTCAATTCTTTGAAGTTATTCATTTGATCAAAATTGATGTAAACTAAGATTGAGATGAAAAATTCCTGTATGAAAAATAAATTAATAATATTAAAATACAAGCAAAAAATGATTGATGATAAAATATGCGGGATACCGATTTATTTATAAGCAGTTTCTTGCATGACTTGACCATCACCATAACCAAAGTAAAAATAAACCTTCTATTCCATTATTTTTAATATAAAAATATAATAAATACTTATTTATATGAATGAATTTAATTTCCCTCTTTTTCCTTGTGTTTCATATTCCGTAGAATAATATTTACTTTCAATATTCCTACATTTTTTTTTTATTTCATAAAATCACGAAAGAAATCAATTGAATTGCTTGGTACATCATGTCGACCGGAAAAAAAAATTCAACATATCTAACCAAGTTGAGAAAAGAAAATTAAAATGGAAAAAAATGAATGATTGAGTAAAGACATTTTAATTGAATTTTTTCTATGTTCCACGTTTCCTTCAAACAAAATACAAAACTCGACCGATTTGCAATTTCACTTCCTTCTCAATGTTCGTGTTTAATTTAAGAGAATCGCTAGTCGAGCTTAGAAATAAATCATATTATACCGGACAAATGAAGACAAAATATATGAAAGAAAAAAATGATGATCACGTTATTTTGCAATTTAATTTACTAAATGAAATTGAAAAAAGGCAATCGCGCGGTTGGGATATAGAAAAATTAATAATAATAGTAATAATAAAACTGGCTAAGTCCACCGGAAACGCCTTTAAAATATATGTGGTGGTGAAAATTTACATAATAAATATATTCAAAAATACCTATAAATCTATAAAATATTAATTTAAAATATAAAATAGACGTTAACCAACAAAATAATAAAAACCATTCGCCCTGATTATTCATCAAAATTGTATATCAGAGAATTTTTTTTTAACTGTCAACATTTTATTTAACTAAAAATGAAATCATCAGGAGAAAAAAAGACCGGAATAATCATTATTTTTATTTATTTTTTGCAGAAAAAAAATTGTTCCGGTCTTGTTATTAAAATATTTACCATGTTCGATATTTGTTTTTTCCGGTGTACCTGTTTCACTATAATAGTCGTCTATTGTTAACGAGGAATACAAAAAAAAATTAAGAGTGACAGTGACGTCCTTAATTATATCAAAAAATAACAAAAGAATTCAGGATTATCAATATTTGGAACATGATTGAAAAAAATTGGTTGACAAAAAAAAATTGAAGGTGATGGCAGTGGAATATCTTTAATCTAAGACTCAAGGGTAAGTTTGATGAATAATTTGTTCTATTTTTTTACAGAAAAAAAACACAAACAGCAAAAAAATATAGTAAAATTTCAATGAACATGAAACTGAACGGAAATAATTTGAAATGTATGCAGTATATAAAAATATTGAATTAGAGATATAATGGCAAATACTGAGGGTTTTTATCAGAGTAAGACAATTATAAAATAAAAAATAAACACATTTTGATTTATAACTTTTAAATAATCGATTTCTTCCTATCAAAAGACATATTGCTTAGCGAATGTTCAAAAAGATTTTTGAGTACCATGAGAGTTATAATGGTTCATTTTTGATGAGCGAAATAATCATAAGCCAAAGATATCTCAATAGTTCGAAAAGAAAATGTATAAAGCCAAAAAACCAAATTTCAAGACCAATTCCTTTTTTATTCAACAGGATGGAGTTCCACCGCATTATGTGCCGAACGAGAGAGAGTTGTTAAATCAAGCATTTCCAGAGTATTCTATTGGAAAACAGACTAAGCTAAAAAATTTCTGCAGATCGTCAGATCTGTCGCCTTTAGATTATTCTGCTTTAGTTAACTTGGAAAATATAACGTTTCAGACTAATATTTATGCCCTTAAATTTAGAGGTAAATAATATTTAAAAAATTACAAAATAGCAAGGAGTACGGAACGGTAAAATTGACCAATACCAAGCAAAGAGCTAAAATTAAAATGAGAACATAGAAGTCATAAGTTAAATTTAAATTTTTTTTAAAAAGGTATTTAAAATGCTTCACTTCTCCAGTAAGGACACTGCATATTGGCATGATTGATTTGATGGGCACGTGCTTAAAGAATGGAAGTCATTGAAAGTGTAAGTTATGAAACCATTTGCAATTCTTTTGCTTATAAACAACCAAAGGTATCAAACTTCACACAAATATACTTAAGCAATCGTAGTGCCACTAGGTCGGAATCGTTTTTTATAGAAACTAACTACGTGATTTTAATATATGAAAAGAAATTTAAATTATTTTACGATACATTCAAAATTGCTTAACCTTCAAAAAAATACTTCTTTATCCATTCTAAAGAAAAAATCTTAAAGTTCCATATTTTGCCAGAGTTCGTATAAAAGAGCTATTAATCGAGTTGGCCGCCCATGTTATTACTTTTCAATCCGCTGTTTTATTTTGGCGTTGTACAGAGCTCTAATTTTCATATCATACATATATTAGTCACATCATAATTTTTTTCACAATAGGACCCTTGGATACAACGGTTGAGTCTTTTCATATCTATGTATATCAGAGTAAAGCGTATATTTTTTATTTTCACAAGACAAAACATTTTTCATCGAACTATTTTTTTTATTGTATGTCATGTAAATTATTAACAAACAAGTTTTATCATCGCTTGTTCAGTTTTTTCTATAATTTTTTTTTGTATCTAATATCCAGAGCATTTAAATTTTAATACCAGAAAAATAATTAAAGACTTTAAATAAAAAAAAGTATTATAGTAAAACTCCCGAAAACTTTCTTATTTTGATGCCAGGTATCATTTAGCAAAATCTGCATAGCAATTTCCTTTTCACAGCAAATTATACTTTTAATGAGTCACTTACTTAAATTAATGCATCTTGTTAAGTCCAAATTAAAATACAAACTTCACTAGTTTATTTTTATTTGCCTCAATTAATTTAACTTTTTTTTTTATAATTCAATTATCAAATGATATCAATACGTAATTTCATTTCATATCATTTTGATTACAACTGAATTAAAATTGATACGAAAAACTACAAAAAATTGAAAATACTTTTTTTTTATACGTATCATTGTTATTTATTATTATTATCATCATCCTTGTTGTTATTTTGTTTAATTAAATTATTGTTAATAAAATTATATTTTCAAACTGTCTCTTTGTTGTATTTTGATTGTGTATCAAAATAAAATTTCAAAATATATAAATATTTTAGTACATGGCCATGTAGAATAGTAAAAAAAAATGAATTGCAATGTACCAATATAAAAGTTAGTTAGTGATTTTATTTTATTTTATGCATTCGTGTCTCGTCCTGGATGAAAATAAAAATTAATAAAATTGATGTGACAATGTTGGAATTTTATTTGTAGTAAATTTTGATGAATTTAATTTTATTTTTGTTTTCATATAAAATTACAACTTTAATTTATTTTGTTTATCGCTTCATAAAGTTTTTGTTTTAAACTTTGATACAATTGATTTTTTTTTTTGAAAAAAATCCCACATTAGTTAAAGAATTACATAAGTTTTAATTTTTGAATGCCAAATATTTTTTTAAGATATTTTGAGCAATTGAACTAATTCTGATAAAAGCTATTAAAAGATCAAATTTCACATGAAACAATGCAATAAATATTTTCTATTATGAAAATTATACATTTTATCGGAAATATGAAGATAATTTGGTTTTAATTTGAGTAATTATTTGAATCATTGTACTGTTTGTTTGGTTTTTGCTCATAAAAAAGCAAACAAGCAAAAAATTTTATGTTTAATCAACAGTTTGTTATTACTTTTTTAAATGAATGAATGAATTTGATAATAATTATTAATAATTCCTATTAATAATTAAAAATTTAATCTGTGCTTCGATTTTTACTTTGTGATTATACAAGGGTTAAGTTAGTCACTTTGGTCTAGTGGCAGGACTTCACATTGTGGCTGTGACGGCGAGTGTTCGATTCACTATAA